>CM042539.1:26081254-26656254 GCA_023630585.1 Cranoglanis bouderius
GGACCCAAAATGTCGACGTTTTGTTCCCCGAGCCACTTCGTTATCACTTTTGCCTTGTGGCAAGGTGCCCCATCATGCTGGAAAAGGCATTGTTCATCACCAAACTGTTCTTGGATGGTTGGGAGAAGTTGCTCTCTAAGGATGTTTTTGTACCATTCTTTATTCATGGCTGTGTTCTTAGGCAAAATTGTGAGTGAGCCCACTCCCTTGGCTGAGAAGCAACCCCACACATGAGTGGTCTCAGGATGCTTTACTGTTGGCATGACACAGGACTGACGGTAGCGCTCACCTTTTCTTCTCCGGACAAGCTTTTTTCCAGATGCCCCAAACAATCGGAAAGGGGATTCATCAGAGAAAATGACATTACCCCAGTCCTCAGCAGTTCAATCCCTGTACTTTTTGCAGAATAGCAATCTGTCCCTGATGTTTTTCCTGGAGAGAAGTGGCTTCTTTGCTGCCCTTTTTGACACCAGGCCATCCTCCAAAAGACTTCGCCTTACTGTGCATGCAGACGCACTCACACCTGCCTGCTGCCATTCCTGAGCAAGCTCTGCACTGGTGGTGCCCCGATCCCGCAGCTGAATCAACTTTAGGAGACGGTCCTGGCGCTTGCTGGACTTTCTTGAGTGCCCTGAAGCCTTCTTCACAACAGTTGAACCTCTCTCCTTGAAGGTCTTGATGATCCGATAAATGGTTGATTTAGGTGCAATCTTACTTGCAGCAATATCCTTGCCTGTGAATCCCTTTTTGTGCAAAGCAATGATGGCTGCACGTGTTTCCTTGCAGGTTAACAGAGGAAGAACAATAATTTCAAGCACCACCTTCCTTTTAAAGCTTCCAGTCTGTTATTCTAACTCAATCAGCATGACAGAGTGATCTCCAGCCTTATCCTCATTAACACTCTCACCTGTGTTAACGAGAGAATCACTGACATGATGTCAGCTGGTCCTTTTGTGGAAGGGCTGAAATGCAGTGGACATGTTTTTTTGGGATTAAGTTCATTTTCATGGAAAAGAGGGACTTTGAAATTAATTGCAATTCATCTGATCACTCTTCATAACATTCTGGAGTATATGCAAATTGCCATCATAAAAACTGAGGCAGCAGACTTTGTAAAAATTAATATTTGTGTCATTCTCAAAACTTTTGGCCACGGCTGTACTTGTCGAATATTCCATTCCAGATTTAGTCCCACTTTGCTGTTATAATAAGCTCCACTGTTCTGAGAAGGCTTTCCACTAGATTTTGGAGCGTGGCTGTGGGGATTTGTGTTCGTTCAGCTACAAGAGCATTAGTGAGGCCAGGCACTGATGTAGGGCGAGGAGGCTCCAGTTCATCCAAAAGGTGTTCAGAGGGGTTGAGGTCAGGGCTCTGTGCAACCCGCTTGAGTTCTTCCACTCCAGCCTTGGCAAACCATGTGTTCATGGAGCTCGTTTTGTGCACAGGGGCATTGTCATGCTGGAACAGGTTTGGGCCTCTTAGTTCCAGTGAAGGGAAACTGTAATGCTACAGCATACAAAGACATTCGATACCATTGTATGCTTCCAAATTTGTGGGAAAAACCAAATATGGGTGTGATAGTCAGGTGTCCAAATACTTTTTTTCTGTAGTCTTGCTCTGGTCCAAGTCACTTAGCAATGTAAACAAAAGTGTGATCACGGTCCAGTGATGATGAATCAACAAACTCTATGATTCACGCTTCACACTAATGTAGACTTTCAGGCCTTGAGTTTAAGATCCCTTAGAGTCGTAGACACCACACGAGGGCCCTCACATCATCTCCACTTTTTCATTTGTTAGATTATCGTCCTGTGGAACTGTGACAAGCCTCTTCCTGCGAAGCACCGCTGGCCCGTGACCTCTCAGCCTGTCGTCGTGATTGAGGGGGAGAGTAAGGTAAGAGGAATACTCTGCAGTACAGTGTAGATTTTCAGTGCCGCTACTTCACCGGCCTTTGCTTAACACTGCTGGGTTTTCAACAACCATTTATCCTAGGCGCTTGGAAATTAGTTACATACAGTAAGACATGTTTTCTAGGAGAAACGGGTAGTTGTATCACATCTGTTTGACATTCAGAGTCAGCGTGCCAAACACTAACCCTTATCAGATCGGCTACATGGTTGTGGCAAACTGGTATCTGCCACAGTGCGTCATAGATTTACCAGAACTTTCCACTGTAATGAACATGATGCAGACTTTCAAGTGGGCACGTACTATGAGAAGGTTTTGGGAAAGTCCTTACAGTCATCGTTTGAGATTGTGATTTGCTGATGTCTCCAGGTGATGAGCAGCCGTTTCCTGCCCTACAGCACCATCGTAACAGATGCCGTGCTGAGTCTGGACGAGGATACGGTGCTCTCCACTACTGAGGTAGATGGTGCCACATTGCAGCTCTTTATCACACCACTGAAACGCTTTATCTCGGATTCTCCAAGAATGATAAGAATTGTACCAAAGAAAGGGAGGTCAGATCAGAGCTCGGATTTTTATCTCATAGGTGGATTTCGCCTTCACGGTTTGGCAAAGTTTCCCTGAGAGGATTGTGGGATATCCAGCCAGGAGCCATTTCTGGGACGTCAACAAGGAGCGCTGGGGTTATACGTCCAAGTGGACCAATGACTATTCAATGGTGCTGACTGGAGCTGCTTTCTACCACAGGTACAAAACTGAGGAATAGTATTGTTCTGGGAAGAGTATAATTCCAGCATTGCCTTTATGCCTTTGTTAAATGCAATTTGTTACGTAAAATTTGCAAGCCCTAAAATAGCCATGAACCTTCTGAGAGAATAGTGTGCTGTCTGAGGGTAGTAGTGGTTCAGTAGTTAAGCCTCTGCGCTACTGATCAGAGGATCGTGAGTTGAAGCCCTGGCACTGGCACTGTGGTAGCCCTTGAGCAAGTTCCTGCTCTAGGTACGCTGTATCGCGGCTGACCCTGCTCTCTGACCCCAGCTTACTAACAAGCTAGAATTTCACTGTACTCTTCATGTTTGTGACAGAGTCCTTTTCCTTCTGATAGCTTTATCTTTATGAAAATGATTCACTTGATTCTTCTGTCCTTTTTTTAAAATTAATTAATTTATTTATTTATTCCAACCCATCTAGATATTACAATTACTTGTATACAAATTACCTGCCAGCCAGCTTGAAGAGCATGGTTGACCAGCTATCAAACTGTGAAGATATCCTTATGAACTTCCTCGTGTCTGCTGTCACCAAGATGCCCCCCATCAAGGTCACGCAGAAGAAGCAGTACAAGGAGACCATGATGGGACAGGTACCAAATTTAAGCTCCATTACCAGTTCAGGTTTATTTATTTCTTTTCTTTTGCTTATACCAAAGGACAATTGAATTTTCAAATTTTTCTCTAAAAGCAGCTCTGATAGTAGTGCCATATATATATATATTTTTTTTGCAGTAACGTAAATGGTAACAGGAACTATCTTTCATTCATTCATTAATCAACAAAAATGTCTAATAATTGAAGAATAGCTGTGGAATAGAACACTTCATGAGAAAAAAATAAAATAAAACGCCTTGATGTCGTCGATTATTTTCCTATAACAGGACAACACGAAGTGTGTTCTTTCTTACTTATCTAAAGCACTGGTTTACTTTTGCTTCATACCAAGAACAAAAGTTGTGAAGTAAAAGTTACAGGCAGTTCTGATGTCATACGATTTAAAAGAAAATATAATGGTTTTCCTGGAAGCGACTTTCGGAAAACCACCAGACAAACGTCTAGGTCAACCGCTACCTAATAATTCCCTCATATTATTTTTTCACTGATCGAAGAGGCTATGGTCCTGCCCAGTTGTTTTCGAAGTCCAAAGTTTGCGAACCCATAGAAAGTTTACATAGAGAAGTGGTCACCAACCCTGTTCCTGGAGATCTACCTTCCTGAAGACTTTGGCTCCACCCATAATCGTGCGCCCACCTGACCATCTAATCATCGCCTTAAGAAGTTCTTGTTCTTAAGTGTGTTCGATTTTGGTTGGAGATGAAACCTGCAGGAAAGTTGATCTCAAGGAAGAGGGTTGGTGACCTAGACGATCCATCCGGATGTGAAACTAAATGAACCGACACCAGAAGCAAATACGTCTTTTGCGTCCCATGTCGTGTGAATTGCCATTGTTGGGATGGGTCTGACTTTGTTTAGAAGGTTGATTCATTGTCTGCAGTTAAGAAGAAAATATTTCCCAAGAAGACAATTGTGTTTATCTGGATCAGACTAAATTGTCCATCGATGCAAGTTGCATTACCACAAGTCAACAGAAATTGTGTATCTTGCTATTTGTTTTTTTTTTTTTGTTGTTGTTTTTTTTTTGTTTTTTTTTAATAATAATAATCCCATGTGAATGAAATATTTCCCCCTTCAGTATTTAGAGAACTCAGTACTTTCCAAGACAAACCTTTTTGTTCTCTTTCCAAACCTGACCTCAGTAATGACCACAGCTCCTCATCTCAGCTTCCACTCATCTGTTATTCATACGTGAACAAAATATTAATCCAGATACATGTCACATGATCTCCAAATGGAATAAGAAATGCATGTATTGCATTATAAATGTGGTACTTTCACCAAGGTGACTTTTTTTTTTCCTTCTGCTTCTTTTTTTTCTTCTTCCCCCCCCAGCAGACATCGCGAGCCTCTCGTTGGGCAGACCCGGACCACTTCGCCCAGCGGCAGACTTGCATGAACAAATTTGCCAGCTGGTTTGGCAGCATGCCCCTTGTCCACTCCCAGATGAGACTGGACCCCATTTTGTTTAAGGACCAGGTGTCTATACTGCGCAAAAAATACAGAGACATCGAGAGACTCTAACCGAAATCCCCGAGAGCCCTTTCTAAAGGGAATGACGGAGCCTCGTGTCACCCCATGTAGGGCTAGAACAAGGGGGAGGAGGTGGAACCCTCAGCAAGGGAGCAAGCTGGTCAGGAAGAGGTGGAGGGTGGAGGAGGGGGTTGTGCTTAATGAAGTCCTGCTGTCAAAAAATGTACGACATATCATTGTGCTTGTCTGATACACATCATTTGTTTTACACTACAGCAGGGGTTATTTTTTTGGCAGTTGGACTAGCTTGGCACAACATGCACACATACACATATAGTCATATCAGTGTGTCAGACTTCCATCCCCCGTGTTCATGTCGTAATGCTTTGCCAAGGTTAACCGTGACCATGGCGACCTTGGATGTGACAGGGAGCCATACAAACACACACACACTTAACCACGCACAGTCCTGGACTTGAACAGAAAATGGTTAACAGGACCCCAGAAGGCTTTTGCACCAGGATTCTGTCCGTCTCATCAAAATGGATGATGGGATGCACTGTATAGCTCTTTACCTGCATGTTTGTTTCATCAGCCTTCGGTCGGGTTCCTCGGAATTGATGGGATCTGTACGTCCTGCCAAGCGGCTGAAAAACGTGACATTGTCACAGTGCCTGACCTTTCGGTGCGTGCTTGAGAGTCCAAATAGGATTCGAATGAATGCAAAAAAAAAAAGAGCACCTCGGTCATGCTGCTTGTGTATCTACCCAAAGTTCTCTTTTTTTAAATTTTTAAATTTTTTATTTATTCTTTTTTTTTTTTTGCTGTTTGTTTTGTTTTTCACCCTGACATCATCTGCGATCATAAGCTTTTATCTCAGTAAGAGATCCTGACCCTGGCTCTTTAAATTTTGAGCTCAAACAAGCCACTTGAAGCTAAACTTGTTGTACGCAAATTTCTGAGCCTGTGTGATATAATTTGCAGCCTTTGGAACTAAAAACACTATGACATTCATTTGATATTTAAGTTTAAACACGTTAATAATGTTCCTTTATTTGGAGAGGGTTAATAACGCCAGTACTTACCACTGATCTATTCCACCCCCCACATATCAGAATATTAATTTGCACATCTGGAAAATTTTAACATGAAGAAATATGGTGCAGTCCTAGATGTACTGTGGTAATAGATAATGGTTAAAGGTAAGGGATTTTCTTTTGTACATTTATTTTTTCAAGGCAAGGACAGGAAGTCTAATAGAAAGAGGAAACTTATATCTGTGGTAGGTCCTTGAATTGTTTTACTGGGGGTGAGAAATCCAAGAAAGCTGTGTGTAATGTTATTTATCTTTGCCTCATTATTTCACATTGATCAGATTGTCTGAGCTAAGTGAATGTTATTGTTCAGAGGTAATATCTATATATGTTTGTAATACCAAATCATCTCCATAATTGCTTCTACCGAAGCACCGAAAAATCAGTATAGAAACCGATTCCCCCAGTGAAGATTGTATGATTGTACCCTAAAGTATTATAACTTAAATCAGTCTTGAACATTCATATCACTTCTCGTTCTTCACTTCATTTTTCATTTATAAATAAAAAAATATGTCATTACCAACACTACATGTTCTTCCCAAGTACAGTGCCATTCCTTTTTCCGTACAGGATTTGCCAGAAATAGGTAACTGCCAGAAATCCTTGTTTCTTTCAGTGTAGTCAAAGGAAATCGATCACAAATCTCTGGGCGAAAACGATAATCCAGTCTTAGCATTGTTCAAAGCACAGAGTAGGATTGAAAGAGCTTTTAAATGTATGAAAGTAAGTAAGTGTCCTGCTGTGGGTTTCTCCACAAAATTGTCGCTTCATAGAAATGTCACATTTGATCCTTCACATTCTCAGTCTGCTTTCTGACATTTTCAAAGATCTCTTAATTACACGAACGTGCCTTTCTCGAGACACTTCCGAGTTGTTTTTCTAGATGGAAGACACTCGTGTGCTCCCATTCCTGTGTTGCGTCAGTCAGATGGATATTTACTGATCCTGTACAACATGATAGATTTTAGTTTACTTTGTCTAACACTGGATTCTTTTTGTTATTATTGCAGTATTATTATGCTGTACTGACATTCCTACCTGTTTTGTAGGAAAATATTGCTGTGATGTCTCCATTTAATTTTGTTCTGTGACCACACTTCCTCTGTCTGACTCATGGCTCTCCGTTGCTCAGTTTGGACACCGATGTAATTCAATGACATTATTTTACACAGTTACAAACAATAATATAGAACAAAAGACAGTTTTGTAAAAATGGTTTTATAAAAAAAAAAAAAAAAGGAATAAATACTATTTGCCTAAGTTTGTCTGTATTGTATGTTCTTATATTTTATTTATAGTATAATATACTGTATATACAGTATAACTTTATTATATTTGTTTTTGGGGGAAACTGGGACATCTTGGATGTATGCAATGTTTAATGGTTTCATTACATAACATAATAATGTGGTATATAACCCAATAGTAGAGTACATACCCCAAAAATATTGTACAGTGTTTATAACCCAATTTTAAACCAATAGTATTCTATCTTAACCAATATAAATCAATAATATAGTATACAAACCAATAATATTGTATATAACCCAATAATGTTTGCAATTGAAACAAGGTATGGGTGAGCAGTTGAGCATTAATGACCTTGCTCAAGACCCAACAGTGGCAGTTTTGGTAGTGTTGGTATTTGAACTCTCAACATAACGATCACTAGCCCGAAGCCTTAACCACTGAGCCACGACTGCCCCATTAAGCTCCACACACTTAGCTTTCGAGCTATTTTGCATAACTCACAAAACCTACTACACATTTAATACACTTCTCATCAAACTTGCATCAGATTATATTCAAACTGAGACTGATAAAAGTAGTCACCTTGCCACTGAATACATGCAAAGGCTGCATATATGGGCTTGCTGGTAAGAAGGGTCCACAAGGTTCCACAAGAATAATCGGATCATTGTGACCAAACATGGCCAACATCAACTTTCAGCAGACAATTGGACTATTATCATGAAACTGTGAATGGTATGTAAAACATCAGCCAACCACTAAAGGCGGTATCCCTGCAACCCGTCATCATATAAAGCTGAAATTTTGTATTCTAGATCTAATGAACATTATAAACATTTTATCTAGAGGCAGCTTCATATCTTAAAAAAATATATATATTGCCCTCTATTTGGGAGTGGGCTCAAGTGCTTGGACCCAGATCATTGTTGTTTGCACCTTTATTTGCCTTTGCTTCTTCTAATTGCTCTTGAACTGTCAGCCCGATGCCTTCCACCGATCTTTACACCATTTTGGCCTTTTTAGTGAGACTGGACAAGGAAGCATGACACTAGATTTATGTAAATGAAGAAACCAGTCACTGAATAGACATTGTGTAGCTATGCCGTGTTGAATAAGGCCAGCTAACTGTGCCAAAGAAACCATCAGAAATACCATCAGAAATACCATCAGAACAGTTAGTCTACAGTGGAACAGAGGCTGCACTATACAGTTGGACAGAAGACTATAAATTGAGGTAAGACTTTGGGGTTTGTTCACTTCTGTTTTGTTTTCAAATGTGAAAAAGCATCACATGTTCTCTGGAAAACAAAATTCTTTCGATGAAAAAAAAAAAAAAAAAAAGGAAGATGGCGGAAAAATCGATGCAAGTCGATCCGGGGCACTTGAGTCCGGGAAGGGGTCTAACATCCATATCTATGGATTATCTATGTATAATATGAACTGGAGAGGTGCAGGTGGTTTGCAGGACTTGAGCTGAAAGGGAAGTACCTCATCAGATAAATCCCTGATCAAATAAACCTGACATGAAATCATTGGAATGGCCTTGAAGCAGATGAAAGGGTTTCAGCCAAGGGCAAGTCAACAAGGGTATGTTCTGTTAAAATGATATAGGCCGAGAGTCAGGCTGCTTCTTGTTGTCACGTAAAGCCGAAATAATTCATATCCCTGCACATCCACGGTGACCCCAATCTCATGCAAATCTCCCTGCAATTGGTTTACATGCACAAACTGTGCATAAATAAGTAAATCAAGGCTGGCTGGCTGCTCTGCATGCTCTATGTTTGAACATGACGGTCGAGGCGTACTGTAATCGTGCCGGGCATCACAGCGCTTGACTTGGTTGTTTGTTTTTTTCTGTTTGTTTGTTTTTTAAATGAAAAAATACCAATGTGGTGGCAGCTTGGCGAGAGTCACAACCCGAAGAGCAGTTCAGTGCGCCATAACACCACAGGAATCCTAATTTAAATCTCTTCTGACTAAACCTATTAGCCGAGTGTTATTACGTTGTCGTATTGCCTAATGTCTGAAAAGAGACGCCGTATATAAAATTTCACTAAAATTTCTACGGAGGTGAAAAGTAATGCATTAAAAGGAGATTACTCTATCATGTACTTATTAATCTTATAAAGTACATATCCTATGAATGTACTTTATAAGATTAATAACATGAATACTGAATGAACAGTAACCTCACCGTTGACCAAATAAAATACATTTCTGTCTATTAGCATTTATTTGTTAATTTTTTTTTTTAATCTGGTTGAGTTCTTTAATCCAGTGTTTGTCATCCCCTTTGTATCTGGCTGTGATTCCCCCCAGAATTCACAACTTATTACATAAATGTGTCAATTTTCTAAACATTTCCACTTCACTAAGATATTTTTGTTTGCATTGTAAGCAAATACCCATGCGGTTATCAGGTACCGTTACAGTTCACTCAGCTATATATTATAAAGCAGGCCAACTTACAAACACAAACAAATAACAAAAAGTTCTATGTAGAACCATCACCGCAGTGTTTCCATATCAGAAATGGTTCCAAATGGAACACTTTAGGAGTCACAGGACCTCCTAGGCTGCTTTCGGCAGGACCTTCTTTGCTTCTAAAATAGAAAAACAGTTTGTTATATGGTTCTACATGGAAAAGAAAAGAAAAGAAATGGCCATAGACCAAACGTGTGTATTGAGAAGTTTCCTTAGAATCACATTTGGGATGTTCCACAAAAAAGGACACAAACCAGACATTAATAGCAGCATTTGTACAGGCTTTTCACTTGCATAATGCAAATTTCTCAGCGATTAGCTTTCATCCATCATGGCTGCATACCACAGATCTGGAGAAACTGAAGGACGAGTTGCGGGACAAAAGCGATGCCAACTTGAGTCATGATTCATTCTGGGAAACTGTGAAATCTAACCACAAAATCTTAGCATGATTTATGGAGCTGTGATCAAAGGTTCGTGTTGGGATGCGAGAAGCGAAAACCGATCCAAGATTATCACTCAACCTCAAAGACGTTTTTCATACACACCACTGCAGTCCTTTCTTTAGCTCATATTAATTGATTGTAAGATTTGTAGCGCTGGGAGCCCGATCCTATTCTTCCTCTCCAAAATCTTTTTTTTTTCTTTTTTTTTTCGAGACTGCAGCCTTAATTGGAAATTTGAGATGGATTGAGCTGACAAAGAGATTTGTATAACATTTCCTAAGAAGCTCACGTTCATAAATCATCATAACCGTGCTGAGAATTCTTTGTAATTTGATAACCGGGTTTAAAAGGCATTGTATAAACATGCATAAAAAAAAAAAGAATACATAAAGAACTGATAACAGGAACGAGCTCTTTTTCGTGGATGTTCGACAAGATTAAATGTAACTCTAAATGGATAGAAAGTACGACTTGTCATCCTTTAATACATAAACTGTAATTGTTGGCAAATTGCTGTCATATGAAAGTAATAAAACACTTAATAATGATCTATTATAGGAAAATAATCACCTTGAAAGCAACTTCATAACACCACCCTGCTGTTAATTCTTTTCACGGCAGGCCCTGTCATGTGTTATTCCTTACTTATAAAAAGCTTAAAAAATAAAAAAATAAAAAAAGTAATTGCTACCAAATTACAAAGAATTATAGGTACAATTAGAATAATACAGGACTACGTCTCCATGACCCATAACTTTCTCTTGAATTTTCCACAAGTATTGCAACAACAAGAGGCTAGATTGCATGTTTATAAAATGCCTATTTAAGGTTGAGCGCTAATCTTGGATCGGCTTTTGCTTTTTTTTTTTTCGCCTCCCAACATGAACCTTTGATCACAGCTCCATAAATCATGCTGGGATTTTGTGGTTAGATTTCTAGTTTCCCAGAATGAATCATCACACGAATTGGCATTGCTTTTGTCCTTGGTCTTCAGGACAGTTTCTTTGTCTCTGAGTATTTTTCAGTAATGCTACATGAAAACTAATTGCTGATGATTAGCTTTAAGCAAATGAGATCAGGCTAATGTCATTCAGTCTTAACTGTCGAGTCCCAGAGTTTAGTGTGAGAAACCTGTACTTTTTATATTTATGAATTTGCACTAGTGTTTAAAGTAGAAACCTGTTCATTAACGCTGAAGAGTATTCACGCAAATATTCGTGATTTTGATTTTGATTCAAATTTGAAGTCAGGAAACCTTTTCTGTTTCTCTTCACTTATATGAACCTGAAACGCTCCTTTGTTTGAACTAGTTTAAATATTTCATGATATCAGGTCCTTCAGGTTCATGAAAGTGATTTGAATGTATTAATGACTGAGATCATTGGTTTTGGGATCCATTCAATTTGGTATAGATTTAATAAGGCATTTGAATATAAACCTAAAAGATAACAGGAACTAACTTGTTTTGTGGATATTCCACAACTTTAAATGTAACTATAAACAGATAAACAGTATGGTGTTGTTGTTTAATAAATAAAACATTTTAATCATTGGCAAATTGCTGTGGTATAAGAGGAATCAAACTGTGTGATGTGCTGTTATAGGAAAATAATCAGCTTCGGGGTGGTAACAGTAACTCCATTTCATAACATCACTCCATCATTGATTATTTTCCTATAACAGCACACCTCCAAGTGTTTTATTCCTTACTCAATGAATAAAGTTGAAATAAACATAGCTACAATTGATTAAACTGGTAGCCGTAACCACTAACCCACCACCTTCTCATCACATAACCTCTGAGCTGCAAGTGCTCCAAAGTCCCCGTTGAACACATCTGATCATTTCACTAACTGCAATATGCATGAAGGAAAACATCACTAACAGGATTCTTACATTTTATGAATAACAAACCTAAAGTGAGAATGGCTGAGATGCTCGATTCTTTCCGAATGTCATTTTGAAGAATAGTGTGTGAAATCTATGCTTTACCACCTCCGCAAAACCTCATAAAAAAACAAAACAAAAAAAAAGATGATTGATGACAATATGGCTTTAAAGACGTGCAAATAGGTTGGCAGTTGATTGCTACCGTACTGCCATTGTCCTCTTGAGCAGTGCATGTGACTTCATGATGGATCGGCTGCTACATGGTTTTGGGTTAAGCAATAAGGAAAAAACAAAAACAAATAAAACAATAACCCTGATGAGAAACAATAATATGTTGCAGTCAAGGATATCAAATGTTCTCATTTACAGTTACTAGGTTCCACAAGGACGATGGGAGCCAATGGTCCTATGGTAGCAGAAGAACCCAACTCTGGTGTTGTATGTCCAGCACACATCACAGCTGGGTGATTTCCCCTGATGAATCAGTTGTGTTAGAGCAGAAAATCTCCAAGCTGCACTGATCAGATTTGGGCTCCACTCTAGAGTTGTGCATGAGAGTTTTTTTTCTTAAATCCCACGTCCGCCTGCTCCTGCAGCTATTTCTGTTTCTGCCAGCCCACAGTATTTTCTAATGGACTCAGTTGGTACAGTTACCCAAAATCTAACCAAATAAAAACATTTTAAGACTATTAAATGCTTTAATTGACACAAAAAACCCCGAAGACTCACTTAGGTTATACTAAACCTTATACCATACTGTTGAATTCATGTTGTTGTTTTTTTTTTTGGTCTTATTAACTTAAAGAGAGAGAATAAGGAGAGTCTGGAAAGGGAACAATTGTTTATACACTATATGGACAAAAGTATTTGGACACCTGACCAATCACACCCATATGTGCTTTCTGAACATTCCATTCCAGATTTATTCCCCCTTTGCTGTTATAATAACTTTCTGGGAAGGCTTTCCACTAGATTTTGGAGCATGACTGTCTAGATTTGTGTTTATTCAGCCACGAGAGCATTAGTGAGGACAGGCACTATTCATCCCGAAGGTGTTCGGTGGGGTTGAAGTCAGGGCTCTGTGCAGGCCACTCAAGTTCTTTGTCTCCAACCTTGGCAAACCATGTCTTTGTGGACGTCACTTTGTGCACAGGTCCAACTTTGTGGCAACGGTTTGGATAAGGCCCGCATATGGGTGTGATAGTCAGGTGTCCACATACGTTTGGCCGTATAGTGCATCATTTATGAAGGTCTCCAGTGTCACCACTTCGTAACTTTTGGTAAGTTTTCCACCACAGGAAAGTCTTCAGGAATAGGACTTTGTGCTTTGTGGTTTCTCTGTGAGGAAACAAGTCATAACAGGAACTAACTTGTTTTGTGGATGTTCCACGACATTAAACGTAACTATAAATGGCTAAAAAGTATGGTGTGTTACTCATTAAGAAATTGAAAATGGTAATTGGCAAACTGCTGTGAAAGAGGAATAAAATACTTTGGGACCTGCTGTTATAAGACAAAAACAGTAACTTCGCTTGTGACAGGCTGCATCTTACCACACCACTGCTGATGGTTATTTAACTATAACAAGTGTTTATTCATTACTTATTAAAATATTACAGATTTTATAGTAATATTTTGCCAAAAAACAGTATTATATAATCTAACAAAAATTATTAATGCCTAACCAAAACAGAGGTACCTTTTAATACACAAGAAATGCGTGAGAAAGACAAAAAGGAGTGAATTTTTGGTGCTATTAATTTCTAAGACAACACTGCCATCTTTCCTCTACACATGGCGTTTGTTACAAACATGGCCGCCTGCGAAATTCATAAAATTCACGAAGGGCGGGACAACTTTCAATCGTTTGTTGAACCAGCCAATCATCACCCGAGGATCGCATGCCAAACAGGCGCGTGCTCTCAGTCAAGGCGCTTAGCCCCGCCCACCAGGCGAATTTTGACCGTAAACATCCCGCTGATTTTGAAAGCGTCGCTAAAGCGGGAGGAAGAAAAGCGGGCGCCATTTTGGTTCGATTCAATGAGAGGGACGAGGAAGGAGGGAAACAAGTTGTAAACTTCTCTTTGGTTTGGGAAAGGAGAGCTTCTCCCACTCCGGACTGAAACGGAAAAAAATATTGTTGGATGGTGAGTTTGCATTTGTCCGAATTAACAAATGAATAAAAAAAACCAGTGTTGGAGATTTAGTCATTTTTACAACCACTTGCTAGCTGCACAGTTGCGTAGCTGAGAAGGCTAATATCTTCGCAAGCTAGCATGCGAATTTTTATTTTTATTTTTTTAAATGCTAATATAGCTTGATGTTTTATTGGTCCGGAACAGCATATATCACATCTACAGCATATTAATAATTAATTTTCAAATAATTTGTGCATGTTTGTAAAAAAAAAAAAAAAAAAGGTAACGGATGCTAACGAATGTTATTGGTTGCTAGCTAGCTAATATGCTAACCTGTCGACTAGTTAACCTAGTTTTCCTGCTATAGCTGTTTTTGTTGACTTCATATGTTAGCTTAGTTTTGCTAGCTTATTTTGAGTCCTAGCCTGTTTTCAATTTTGAAAAGAAAAAAAAAGCCCCTCACTCCCGCTTTTTTGTTTGTAACTTGTTTTTAAGACGCTTTGTGTTTAATTTGGTTGCTAGATAATTCGCTTGTAGGACTTTGCAACTGGTGCTAGCTAGCTATCACGTGCTAACATGTAAAGGCTCGAGTACTGCGTATTAAACGAACTCAAGTTTACTTATTTATTTTTATTTTTTTTTATTAGATCAATGTGTACTTTGTCACTCACTTAGTTGTTATTATTTTTTGTAAAATGCATATTTATTTAAATATATATGGGAATGCAACAAATGATCCGTAATAATTACTTCATGTCCACGTTCGAGCTTTAATGACGGTTTTCTAGCCTGAGACTTTTTCTGTAATATTAAATAAACCTAAAAAAAAAAAAAAAAATCTATACTAAAAGTGAAATATTGCTATGACTATGATTTGAGCTGTGTGTTATAATTATATGTTCCTTTGCGTCCAGGTGTAGCTGACCCTTACACTTTTTGAGCAAACCCAGGGGCAATGTTTTACGCCCACTTCGTCCTCAGCAAGCGAGGGCCGCTGGCCAAGATCTGGCTGGCGGCCCATTGGGACAAGAAACTGACCAAAGCCCACGTCTTTGAGTGCAACCTGGAGAGCAGCGTGGAGAGCATCATTTCACCCAAGGTGATGGATTACATGCGTACATTTGGACTTTTCTGTTCTTGTGTAATGAAACGAGTGCGGTCGGCATATACGGTTATCGCTCAAAAATACGCCAAAACGGATATCGTCTTTATTCCGGAGATAACCGTCTCAAGTTTATTTTTCTGTTAAAGAAAATGGAGAGCGTCTCGAGTTCAATAATTGACCGAGCTAACATTAGACACATATATAATTAACACTTTCCACCCACAAAAAAAAACAGGATTTTGCGATCACAGAACATAACGCAAAAATCGACCAAACTCCGCAATATACGGAGGAGCTTGCAATTTCGTCATCACAACGCACATTCAGCCAAAGCCTCTTCGATTCGCATGCATCGAACATGAGTACAGCTAAAAGGTTTTAAAATGTTTTTGAAAAAAGCCGAAGCAAAATCAAGCATTTTGGCCGCAACAATCACAAAAAAAAGAAATCTTGTTTGGTCTGAAAAATATTTTGCAC
This sequence comes from Cranoglanis bouderius, assembly GCA_023630585.1. Classification (NCBI taxonomy): domain Eukaryota; kingdom Metazoa; phylum Chordata; class Actinopteri; order Siluriformes; family Cranoglanididae; genus Cranoglanis; species Cranoglanis bouderius. Next base: position 26,096,915 of record CM042539.1, read on the forward strand.
TTTCGCTGTAATCCCCTGACAATGATTATTCTTTCTTAGAGAGATATTTCTGAGAATAAATTGTCCGTAAAAGATTCTGATATCGTTCCCTTTCCTACGCAGTATGTTTGTGCTCATTTAGGAACGTCAAGGCCACAAAATGTCATGATGGTGTAATATCTTGAAGGAACAATTACATTGTTGTATTGGACATAGAATAGAGACTGTCTTTCTAAATCGGTCACCGTTTTGCAGGTGAAAATGGCTCTGCGTACATCTGGTCACCTGCTCCTGGGGGTGGTGAGGATCTACCACAGGAAGGCCAAGTATCTGCTTGCTGACTGTAACGAGGCGTTTATAAAGATCAAAATGGCTTTCCGACCAGGTAATGACGAGCTTGTGCTCGCGGCTTTCACGTTTTGTAACATCCTAAGCCCAGTTTGAACTTGTTGTAATCTTAAATTTAAATGTACGTGCTGTGCTAAAAAGTTTGCATTTTAATTCACTTTGAAATGTCTGCGCCTCAGGGGTCGTGGATCTGCCTGAAGATAACCGCGAGGCTGCTTACAACGCCATCACCCTGCCCGAGGAATTTCACGACTTTGATCAGCCGCTGCCGGATCTCGAGTGAGTTTGGGTTTTAACTGTAGGCCGCTTTGGCAGATTAAGCACGGACTGGGCAGGATGTAAAATAAAGTAATAAAGGATGCAGTCTGCAAAACAGGAATTTGCTTCAGGTGAGAGTTGCTTCAGATTTTGCCTCTCTCAGAGTTCAGCTAGGGCTGAGGTCTTCAACCTTAGCCGAGAACTTAACGTTTGAAAACCAAGCTCAGTAAACTTTGATTAAAAATGCTAAAACATGTTCCTGTTTGATTACAGACAAGACTAAACACCCTCAATCATAAACCTCAATTTATCCTCACAAATTTACAAACCTGGGTAGGGTGAGCCAAGAGAAAGCAAGTGGGTGTGCTGCAGTCTGTTCTGGTAAAAGGAATAATAAGGAGTTTTTATTTATTACGAAGCACTCGCTGTATTTTTGGTTTCATGGTTTATTCGGTGTTTATTCTCGCACACGTTGGCAAAAATGTCGCACGCACAGATTACCAGCATCACTTTTATTTTTCGTGTGAAGAAAATATTGAGGTGCGACTGCTGCTTTAGCTGTAGTTTTTATCCCTTCCCATTTGCAGTTTTCAAGTCAAGTATACCTTTGTAGTCATTCCTCTCATTACATACAGCGTAATGCTAGGAACAAAATACAGTTGCTCCAGAATCATGGTGCTACACTTAAAACCAGACTGTGACGGACGAGAACACGGTGACGGGGTCAGTAAATACAATCAACAGACTATGTTGAACTATAAACTATAGGGGTGATTGAGTACATCCTTGATGTCTTCTGTGTTTTGTAAAATAAAAGACTAGTAGATGCAGTCTAATGATGCGTTTGTAATTATGCTGATGGCGTACTAGTATTAAAAGCAAAAAAAAAAAAAAAAAAAAAAAAATCTTTTAATAAACCTTTTAAATCTGATGGAACCTTAATGTCATATCGCTCACTAACAAAAGGTACTGTGAGCAAGTTCATCTTTTTCGTTGTCAGATTACGTTTAATCTGTGTGTGTGTGTGTGTGTGTACGCAGAAGTTCCTGTTGGATACATACACATTTAATTTGAATTCCTGTAGATCGCTGAACATAATCCTGTGTAAGAATATATATTACGTATTAAGGAGTATTTTGTGGATGTGAACTAACTTGTGGTTTCTTCGTCTCCAGCGATATAGATGTAGCACAGCAGTTCACGCTGAACCAGAGTCGAGTGGAGGAGATCACCATGAGGGAGGAGGTGGGGAACATGAGCCTCCTGAACGACGACCACTTCGGTAAGAATGAATTCAAGCAAAGATACGACACCTGGTATACTTACTACAACAAATAATAAATTCAGCCTCGGTAGAGCTTTTTGTACTTGAGAGATGAATATTGAAAATATTTTTGACAGCTTTTACCGTGTTTGCTTATTTGTTTATTTTTTACATTTATTTATTTATCCCCCCCCCGTACCTTCTGTAACCTGCTGTTTGTTAATGACAGGTGATTTTGGCATTGAGGACCGGGAGATCCTTAGGGAGGAGGCTGCCTTTGAGGACACCGCCTTTATTCATGGATCCTCTGCCTCCAACCTCCTGCTGGAGGCGGAGCCTGGCCCCGCCCACCTTCCTGACAAGTCGACTAACCTCGAGTATGACGACTTTGGAGATAACAACCTGGAGAACAGCGACGGTGGGATACTTGGTAAGGACGATGTAGACTGATATTAAACATTTTAGAAGGACTGATATTAAACATTTTAATACATTCTTATTTCATTTACTTAAGTACTTGGTTTGTTTTTGCATATTTCTAGTGGATAAACTCCTGAGTGGTGATGGTGGTGGGGGGATATTCGACGATCCTCCGGCCATCACTGACAGCGTCATGATGCCCCCAGACCACGGAGATGACGACGATGACGACTTTGACCATCTTTCACGTAAGTGACTCTACTCCATATGCTGGATACACGTATGGCAATACAGGGTCGAGAATGCGGCTAGTACAAGATATTATTATTATTATTATTATTATTATTATTATTATTATTATATAAGAGTAACCCACAAAGGGGGTGTGCTATTATTGGAAAATATTCAATAACTGGGTGATGTGGTACTGTTGCCACACCATAGTTGAGTATTTTTCTTTAGCAACATATCCTGAACTGTTTTATTCCCCTTACACCATAGTAATTTGCCTGAGCTTGTATTTTCTTATTAATTAAACAAGGACACTTTTTATCCTTTTATAGTTACATTTAATGTTGTGGAACAGGTTAGTTCCTGTAATTACTTACTTTACTGTTAGTATAGAAACAATAACGTGTTAGAAGGAGTGCATTAATATAAACCTGAGAGATTTGCAGCTGCACTACTGTCAGTGCTGCTGTTATAGAAAATTAATCACTTTCTGACCAATCAGAATTGAGAATTCAGAGGCAGTGTGGTATAAGAGCATTTCCAACTAAAGGCAAAACTTGGTCATGACCACATAATAGTGTAAATGAACTCTTCCCTCAGTATTTTGCAACTTGATCAAATACATTTTGCATTGATTAAAGTTCAGTAGAAAGCCACAATGTAAAATGTTTTTTTCGGATACGGAGCTGTAAACTTCATTTCGTGATTGGTCACAGTGATGTCTTATTCAGTGTTTTATCTCTTATCCTGGTGTGTGTAATGTTTCCATCAGCGGCCGGAGCTCCGGACAGCCCCGATTCAGGTCCGGTTGAGGCTCTACCCAACACTACAGACCAGACAGAGCAGACCACGCTGGTGCCCAATGAGGAGGAGGCCTTTGCTCTCGAACCCATCGACATCACCGGTAAAGGAAGAAACAAAACAGAAGTGATATTTCATTGTGTTTACTTGGAAATGTGGTCAGTGCTCATACTGTAACAGTAAGATCTGATGTCACTGTATTGTCGTGCAGTGAACTACTTCAAAGAGGATTATTTTAAACATCAGAAAGAAAATGTGGTTAGGGAAATAACATTATTTTGTTAGGGACACTGCTGGAATGGTCAATTAAACAGATACCATTTTCTCCTTCTAAGATTTGTGTATTTAAGATAGGCTTTGACCACAGAGGAAAGCTCATGATAAAGATGTTTATTGTTAATAAACAATATTTGCACAGTTGAGAGGTGGTGTATAAATGACAGGTGGTGTTTCTGTCCTTAGTGAAAGAGACAAAGGCGAAGAGAAAGAGGAAGCTGATTGTGGACAGCCTGAAAGAGCTCGACAGCAAGACCATCCGCGCTCAGCTGAGCGATTACTCTGACATCGTGACTACACTGGATCTGGCCCCACCCACCAAGAAGCTGATGATGTGGAAGGAGACTGGAGGTGTGGAAAAGCTCTTCTCTCTGCCTGCCCAGCCACTCTGGAACAGCAGACTGCTCAAGGTGTGACTTCGACAAGGGTTTACTGCATAAAGATTAAAAGCAAGCTTGTACATCTATCTGGAACTGCTCGGTCACCTCCACTGTGATTGGTCGGGAGAGACGTGTGACTGAGTTGGGCTCCGGGTCAATGTGAATCTCAGTTTAGATTCATTTCTCATAGCAAGGTGGAACTAAAGTGGTAAACTGTTTCACAGACTAAGTGGAGGAGGCATGCCACTGTATCAGTTATTTAGTGTTTATCTCTGAGTCTCAATCATTTAAAATAGTTTTGAAAGCCCAATTGCTCAGCTGGAGCTGCTTTTCTCTTTCATATCAATACAATCAACAGTACACTTGGCTACATTTTTAAAATAGATTTAATTGATAGTAGGAGAGAAGTTCAAAATCCCTGAAGCCCACCCTTTGTTCTATGGCACTGTTTAGAAAGACGGAAAACTCGGGGCTTTCCGACGTTCAATTAATTCAGAAGTCATTCTGACGAAGTATACGGAGCTCCTGAGCCTGTTCCTAGTGCAGGCTAAGAGGGTGCAGGTCTTTGAATCCAGTGTTGTATAGAGTGAACAGTCCAAGCAGCACATGCCATCTATCCATTCATTTCCCTACAATTTAAAAAAATATATATTTATTGGGTTCCCATTTGCTCTTTTTCCACCAACAGGAGCAGGCCCATGTTTTGCATGTATGTGAGCTTTACTGGTTGTCAAATTATTACCCCACTCGTCGGATGTGCTTGGCTCCTCGTACAAAATAGAGATAGACAGTACTTATTGATCCCCAAGGCGATACGGGATTTTATGCACTTCACTTTTATAGCCTATATTTATCTGCTAACTTTCTTGAAACAAATTCTGTTAAGATTGTGTTTGTTCACTGAATGTTTATTAGACAATATCCATTTGTTTATCATACACTCCAAGACCCTTCCTAACATTTTTATTAAAAGCCCCAGGGGCTTAAATCTGGATCCATCATGTGTGAGTGCTGTGTTAAGAGGTAAAATGATGGTGCGAGCTGCTCACTTGCTCTGTGTGTGGTAGATGTTCACACGCTGCCTGACTCCACTGGTGCCAGATGAACTGAGGAAGAGGAGGAAGGGTGGTGAGGCTGACAGCCTGGAGGAGTTCCTGAAGGAGCTGGAGAACCCTGAGGTTCCCCGTGAGGAACAGCTTGGCCACAGGGCTGACATCATTGGTAAGGAGTATGCTGAAAACTGAAGCTTTTAAAATATTTTCAATTACTGGATTCTGAATTACTGTGTTTGTGATACAGTGCCTTCCACTAATATTGGCACCCTGGGTAAATATGAGCAAAGAAGGCTGTGAAAAATTCTTTGTTTAACCTTTCGTTCTTTTGTTCACAAAATTCACAAATATACTCTGCTCTCATGGATATCAAACAATTGCAAACAAAACACAGGTTTATCCCCAAAAAATAAAAAAAAACTTTGTTAAATATAGGTGTGCAACAATTATTGGCACTCCTATGAATTCATATAAGAAAAATATATTTGAAGTATATTCTCACTGATATTTTCCATTTTTTATTACACCTGGGTGACTAGGAACAGGAAATTGTTCATCCATGACTTCCTGTTTCACAGAAGTATAAATATGAGGTAACACACAGGCCAAATTCCCTTAGTCATTCATAACAGTGGGTAAGACCAAGGAATATAGCTGTGATGTGTGGCAAAAGGTTGTTGAGCTTCACAAAATGGGAAGTGGCTCTAAGAAAATGGCACAAGCATTGAAAATGCCCATTTCCACCATCAGGGCAATAATTAAGAAGTTCCAGTCAACTGGAAATGTTATGAATCAACCTGGAATTGGACGTGTGTCTATATCGTCTCAACGCACTGTGAAGAGGATGGTTCGAGTGGCCAAAAAATCTCCAAGGATCACAGCTGGAGAACTGCAGAAGTTAGCTGCATCTTGGGGTCAGAAAGTCTCCAAAACTACAATCCGAAGTCACCTACACTAGAAATTCAAATGGGATCGGGTTTTATGGTTAGATGAAAACAAAATGGAGCTTTTTGGCGATAAACACCAGAGGTGGTTTTGGCGCACACAGGGCGGTAGCCATATCTCCATGAGAGCAGAGTATTTTTGTGAATTTTTATTATTATTTTTTTTAAATCAAAAGCTTAAACACTAAAGACCATTTTTCACAGCCTGTATATGTGAATGCTCAGAACATTTCTTCTAGTGCTGTGTTCAAGTTATCAATCACTTAGTGTTGCAGATAGGTAAAGCAGGTAGAACAGTCACTTTTCTTCGTCTGGTACTCTGGCTCTTTCTCAATTCTAAGAACGTGCAGAGTGGACTTGCGTTCTCATGAAGACCGGTCTTGCCAGGCTACTTGAAAGAACGAACTCCGAAGGACAGGAGGACATAGGACGCGTCTTTGTGAGAATTGAGATGTTCTGTTGCGTAATGGATCGTCTCAGCACATTTCTAGTAGTGGGACAGGGTCCTTGTCTCTTCACTGCTCCCTAAGTAATATGTTTCAGCTCATTAATAGATTTACTGTTAACTGGCTGATTAACCAAAAGTTATTTAAGCATGTTTTAAGGTAGTAAGCTCAATGTTTGCAACTATGACCTCAAATTAACCAAAAACTAAGCTAACGAGTTTACCATTACCTCAGGATGGAAGCTAGCGTAGTTTAATTAAACTACTTCTGAGGGATAAATTTTCTTTATCAACAAAGCCTTTTCAACAACCCCATATACAGGTGCATCTCAATAAATTAGAATGTCGTGGAAAAAGTTCATTTATTTCAGTAATTCAACTCAAATTGTGAAACTCGTGTATTAAATAAATTCAATGCACACAGACTGAAGTAGTTTAAGTCTTTGGTTCTTTTAATTGTGATGATTTTGGTTTACATTTAACAAAAACCTTTAGCAAAAACCCACCAATTCACTATCTCAACAAATTAGAATATGGTGACATGCTAAACAGCTAATCAACTCAAAACACCTGCAAAGGTTTCCTGAGCCATCAAAATGGTCTCTCAGTTTGGTTCACTAGGTAAGCCACAAACATTCATTGCCAAAGAAGCTGGCTGTTCACAGAGTGCTGTATCCAATCATGTTAACAAAAAGTTGAGTGGAAGGAAAAAGTGTGGAAGAAAAAGATGCACAACCACAGAGAACCGCAGCCTTATGAGGATTGTCAATCAAAATCGATTCAAGAATTTGAGTGAACTTCACAAGGAATGGACTGAGGCTGGGGTCAAGGCATCAAGAGCCACCACAAACAGACGTGTCAAGGAATTTGGCTACAGTTGTCGTATTCCTCTTGTTAAGCCACTCCTGAATCACAGACAACGTCAGAGGCGTCTTACCTGGGCTAAGAAGAAGAAGAACTGGACTGTTGCCCAGTGGTCCAAAGTCCTCTTTTCAGATGAGAGCAAGTTTTGTATTTCATTTGGAAACCAAGGTCCTAGAGTCTGGAGGAAGGGTGGAGAAGCTCATAGCCCAAGTTGCTTGAAGTCCAGTGTTAAGTTTCCACAGTCTGTGATGATTTGGGGTGCAATGTCATCTGCTGGTGTTGGTCCATTGTGTTTTTTTGAAAACCAAAGTCACTGCATCCATTTACCAAGAAATTTTGGAGCACTTCATGCTTCCTTCTGCTGACCAGCTTTTTGAAGATGCTGATTTCATTTTCCAGCAGGATTTGGCACCTGCCCACACTGCCGAAAGCACCAAAAGTTGGTTAAACGACCATGGTGTTGGTGTGCTTGACTGGCCAGCAAATTCACCACACCTGAACCCCATAGAGAATCTATGGGGTATTGTCAAGAGGAAAATGAGAAACAAGAGACCAACAAAATGCAGATGAGCTGAAGGCCACTGTCAAAGAAACCTGGGCTTCCATACCACCTCAGCAGTGCCACAAACTGATCACCTCCATGCCGCGCTGAATTGAGGCAGCAATTAAAGCAAAAGGAGCCCCTACCAAGTATTGAGTACATGTACAGTAAATGAACATACTTTCCAGAAGGCCAACAATTCACTAAAAATGTTTTTTTATTGGTCTTATGAAATATTCTAATTTGTTGAGATAGTGAATTGGTGGGTTTTTGTTAAATGTGAGCCAAAATCATCACAATTAAAAGAACCAAAGACTTAAACTACTTCAGTCTGTGTGCACTGAATTTATTTAATACACGAGTTTCACAATTTGAGTTGAATTACTGAAATAAATGAACTTTTCCACGACATTCTAATTTATTGAGATGCACCTGTATATCTCAATCTAAGTCATATCAAAATCATTATTTTTAGGTAATAATTTAGATTATTGTTAAAAAGATGTCAAAGCTAGAGGTATGGGTCAGGCTTCCGTCATCCTCTATTGTTTTGCCGCAATGACTTCTGGGACTCCAAGCGGGTTCGGTGCGCTCAAGTCTGCATCCGATGCATGCTCGATGTCCAGAACACATCCGGGTAATTTCATGCGTCCCCCGGTACTTGTGTTATTGAGGTTTGGAATCTAGCTTCAGCGGTGGATGATGGCATAGAACGAGTTCACAAGGACGCACGATCGCATAAGAATGCATATTGAGAAACGGCCTCTGAAAGTTTTCAGCTTTTGATTTTTTCTTTTTCATACTATAGATATGTTCTGGCAACACATCAAGGATGACAATTTCCTAAATATTGCCATGAGGATTTTTCCTCCCCCATTTAATTTAAAACGGCAGCATCTTCATCTCGGGACCATTTTGGGTCACCTTTATTCATAGTTATTCTGCTGAGCTTTTTATCAGACTGTGTGTGTCTGTGTAATTATAAATGTTAGTACAGTGAGTGTTTTTCTGTCCTGAATAGATCAAACCATCGTGGAGGAGCCCAGCATGCTGCAGACCTCGTCTGTGGAGGGCAGCAGAACCGCACTGGACGAGACCCTGATGCCTCCTCCTTCACGGCAGCGTGGTGTCAAACGCAAGTCCCAGGAGCCCGAAGCTGCTCTGCCCGTGAGTCTCGAGCATGGCTTCTCCTTCAGTACTTTTAATTTTGGCATGATTTTGCTCCATGAACAAGAAGTGAATGCATGTTTCTCTTGTAGACAATGAGCATACTGGATCAGTCCGTGCCTCCGCCAATGGAGCAGTCGGTGTTGTCCCAGCAGCTGGACATGCCACAGGTTGACCTTCCTCCAGAGGACAGCTCTAACCTATCGAGACTAGTGCCAGAGCTCGACTTGCTGGGAGAGAAGAACAAGGACAAGGAGGACAGCGAGGAGGAGGAGGTGAGCGCTGACATCCACTGGATGAAGGAGTCACTTAGTGTTTTGTTATATATTCGATTATTGCCTTATTCAACAGAAATGTTGATTGAAATGTTCAGACATGGCTACGCAGTAGAGATCTTACTTTAGCTGAGAAGAATAATAATGACTGAATGTAATGGTTTGATTCATACAGGAGGGTGATGGACAAGGTGGAGACCAGGATCAAGAGGAGAGACGGTGGAACAAGAGAACCCAGCAGATGCTGCATGGACTTCAGGTACAGATCTTGCATCATCTCAGAATTACTCTGGGAATTGTGAAAGACAAGGAACAGTTAATCCGGTTCTGGTCACATCTCAAGTTCAAGTTCAAGTTGTTTTATTGTCATTTCAACCATATACAGCTGGTACAGTATACAGTGAAATGAAACGACGTTCCTCGCATCATAAAGAAGGATAATGTGGTCATTTTGAATCATTGATAAGATTAAAATAATGATTATTTGGCTCATTTAAGAACAAAACTTGATTTAAAGTGATGTGCTGCCTCCTTTACTGATACAAAATATTTTAATCGAATGATTTGTTAATAAAGAAACATCTGGCAGTCTAAAGTTTTTGGACGGCATACAGTACTGTGCAAAAGTTTTAGTACAAACTTTGTTGTAGATTTTTTTTTATTTTATGACCTCTATATAATCAGGTTTTCTAGCACAAAATTAAATGTTACAGAAAAATGTTTGTATGTCATTAAAGAAAGCAGCATATTATGTAAGAGAGACTTTTCAGACAAAAAACACAATGAAGGCTGCTGGGTTTTGCTGCAAAAATAAGAAGCAAGTGCGAAAGTCTCCAGAAGAACTGTGGCTGGTTCTGCAAGATGCTCAATAAAACTTACCAGCTCATTTCCTTATAAAACTGCACTAATTGTACTGGAGACTTCTATTTAAAAATTGTTTTTTTTTTTTTTTTTAAATGTGCCTAGAAACTTTACACAGTACTGTATCTGATTGGACAGATAAAAAATCTATACAAAGCACTGAGATAAGCAGAAATCTTAGTGTTGGGTGTGTTTTAATGGAAGACTTGTCAATAATGTAATTCTTCGAGGTTTTTTTTTTTTTTTTTTTTGTACATAAATTCCTGAGTCTAGTTTGCTAATTAAAAAATATTTTTGCTTATAAATAAAATCAAAAAGCTTACATATGTTTCTTGGAATGTAATCTTTAAGGCCTCCTAGAGAACTCCCCCCCCCCACCCCCAATTTAAGATACATTTAATAATTGTATTTTTTGTGAGTTTCAATTTCACAAGGTGTGTATCAAATTCTCCCTGATTAAGTCTCAGCAAATGGATTAATAGGTGTGAAAGTGCCCTTTGACCCAGTAACAGAAAAATGTGCTTGTGTGGTTACTGGATGTCTGCTCATTTCTAGCTTAAGAATGTTTAGATTGTTCCATTGTTTGTCACTGTGTCTTGGAGTCTGATTGGATACTCTTGTGTTTTTCAGCGTGTGGTGGCTAAGACCGGAGCCCAGTCTATCAGCCTGTTGGAGCTTTGCAGAAACAACAACAGGAAACAAGCCGCTGCCAAGTTCTACAGCTTCCTCGTCCTGAAGAAACAGCAAGCAGTGGATCTGTCCCAAGCCGAGCCTTACAGCGACATCATCGCCACGCCAGGGCCGCGATTCCACATTGTATAGACGCATGTTCTTCTGTTTTTAGCTTGTATTTAACACTTTTTACTGTTTCTCAGTCTTTTGTACCTATATCTTGGGCTTGTTTTGGACCAATTTTGTATTTGTTTTTGTTTTTTTTTTTTTTTTTTTTTTTTTTTTTTTTTTTTTAAATAAACAGGAGCTGTTAATTTGATCATGTTGAAATTTTGCTCCATGCCCAGTTTGCATGTCAGTCTCTTTTATACTCCCATAACCTCAGTACCAGACTTTTGCATCCTCATTTCTTTTTCACGAATTGCTTTATCGTTATGGTTTTACCTAACTAGATTTCACATCGAGATACTTCGTAGAATAGCTGTATACACTTTTACCTTTTTGGTAATATCACATTTGAGAGACAAAGGTTTATTTTTGGAAGTCTGGTGTATTTGTTGAATAATGCAAAAGCTCGGCATTTTGTATCTCATTGATGGTTATTAAAGGTTTATTAAAACAGATTTTGTTTAATTATTTGTGGATGTTGACATTTTTTTTTTCCCCAACTGGTGAATGGATTAGTGTCATTTCATATAGTACATAATGTGCAAAATTATTAAATATGATCATGTTCACTAGTAAAATAAATTAATTTGTGTTTGATCTTGATGCATGGTTTATTTTACAATAAACAATTAATGCTATTTCTTAGGTGAATGGGGCTATTTGGTGCATATGGAGCTTAAAAGGAGATTTTGTGGGTCCCGACTGATCTTTTAATGAAATTGGTCTAATTTTGATTAATTTGAATAGTTACGGAGAAAGATCTAGACACTGTCTAGTGTTTCAGTGGATTCATGTTTAAACATTTCGGGAGGACCTGTGAGGCCGTATAGATATAAAAATCTGTACAAATAACTGAGTTAATCAACATGAAGTGTTTTGTATTATAATGTACAAAAAAAAAAAAAAAAAAACCCACAAGCTATTTTATTGGAAAGCAGTACATCTTGTCCATAATTGAGTGCTGCTAGGAAAACTTTTTTTTTTTTAATAAAAGTCCCTAACCTGTTTTACTATTTATAAACAAACAAATAAATACTAACTTTGAATCACTCAATTATAAAATAAAAAAAAAATGCTGAAAATTTTACATCCCCCAGAGTGTTTTATAAATTATTTTTATGTTCAGTATTTTGTCATTTTCTACATTATAATTGCAATTGTATCTGGTTTGTGAAAGAAACTTACTGTTTCTTCTGATGGTTATAACGATCCATGCTGTTTGTACATGTAATTTTCTCGACAATGATTTAAAAAACGTAATTATAAAAAAAAAAATATATATATATATATATATATAATAAATCTTGCGGATACCGGAAGCGCCGTCATGTTCATTTCCTGTCCATGTGCAACAATGGCGACGCGCAAGGAGTCATCGGCTGGAACTTCTCTCTCACTCGATTCACAAGTTAAACGCGTTCAGATTGATGGACTGGTGAGTGACGTGATCAGTTGTATGGTTAAACAATTTTTTATGTTTTGTCGTGAGACCGGAAGTCTGATTACAATAAAATATTGAGGACAGAAGCTAACACGGTAGGTAGCTAGCTAGCTACAATGACTACACAAGAGCCGGTAGGAGACATGCTGAACCGCGTTAGCTCATTGGCACAGCAGGCTTTAAAAGGTAAAAAATAAAAAAAAAAGTTACAGATTAGTTCAAATTAAAATCAAAGTAGCTGTTTCGGAGATTTCTGTGCATGTTCCTTAGTGTTAGAAAAAACAAAAACGTAAGTAAGTCTGCAACTTACTTACGGGGGGGAACCAACATGGCCGAACCAGACAGAAATAACGTCACAGAGGAGCACCTGAAAAATAGGAAACTACACCTGATCCTATGTACATTTAATCTCATCTGTATAGGGCTTAGGATATCATCCTGCTTAAAGTAGACATGCGTGGGTGAAGGTGGTGGTGAGAGATCTTCTAGAGCTCAAAAAAAAAAAAAAAAAAGGGTTTAAGATTATGTTTAGTGTTTAGAATCAGCCGGGGTGTGGCGTTACCTCTTTAAATCAGCGTCTCTGACTTCAAAAGGAGATATGTCAAAATGTGGAATCGGATTGCGGCTCTCGAGTTGTCCTGAAAGGAAACCCATATTAAGGTTTGACATGCAATGGACAACAGCTTAAAAGCAGCTCATGTTATAAGTGAACTAATTCAAATCACTGTTTTCTATTAATGTGCTTGGTCTAATATGTTATCGTTTCTATAGTAACAGTTTACATGGGGACTTGTATAGAAGATGCTTTACATAATACCAGCTGTGAACAGGGCATTAGATTAACATCCATCTCGAGTGATCCGATCACAAGCGGACAGCTGTTTACACCCGGCATACCTCGTTGCTGTGCAGGAAATGTTATGTGGTCATATCCTGTGTGTCCCAGACCGCCTCTGAAGGTGGGTTGAATGATCAGATCGCAACGTGTCTCCAAGACACACTGTACAGTACTTTAGCGCTGTCCAATTACGATCGGATCACCCGTGATACATGTTAATGCCAGGTGTGAATGGAACCTAAGTCTAACAATAAGCAGATAAAAAAAAAACGAAACACGTTATTATTTAACAAAAGCCGTAACTTGACGTTTCCACCATGGGAAGGACTTTAGTACGGAGGATGGCGAGCTTTGTCGTTTTACATCTGGTTATTTTAGTAAACAACTGGTATTGTATAGTGTGGTTTAGTCAGATTAACACTGGTGAGGCGAAATCAGTACATTTGTCATATCAGCACCACAGACAACTGGCCCAATCAATACGTTGATGGTTAGATAATTTGGTCCAAGGTATTGCTGTGCATTTTTCCTTATGACCAACAGGGGGCAGACTTGCATTAAAATACACGGCCACTTTTACCTTAATGCAAATCGACACATTTTAAAAACCTTTCAGGACATTTCTTCCACATCACACGTGTTGTTTCAGATCATAATCTCTTTGCGTCCCTTAGAAACGGCTCGGCTTACAGTCCTCGTTCATATTTCCAGTTCAGGTGATGACTAGAACAGTACGGTATGCTGGAAGGGAATCTGGAGAATATGATTAATAAATAATTCACACCTCCTTTGGAGCACAGTCGATTCCGTGCATTGCACCACTCCATTGCCGAGCTTAAATCGTGACCACGAATCATCTTTTTTTTTTTTTTTCTTTTTTTTTTGCATAGATGATTGTAAGAGAGCTGCAGGAGGCAAAAAGGAAGACTGTTTGAAATACAGCCGGCATGTGTGAGGCATTCACAGGCATCATTAGCCAGCATGCGAGACTCTGTGTGTTGTCTCGATTGTCACAGCGCAGGTGGCAGGAAAGCCTGGCTGGAAGAACAAACGCGTGTGTGCTTTCGCTAAATCCGTTTCCATCGATCAGCAAAGGAGAAGGGAATAGAGGTGACGTTCGGTCGTCAATGGCGAAAAACGCACTGCGCGATTTTCCTGTCGCAGACTAATTTTGGGAATCTGCGACACACCCACTCCCTCCCCATCCCATGACAACAAATCATGGTGACTGCTCGAGTAGTATGAGCGGTTCAGTGATGAGATTCTCTCTGCGTTTTTTTTTTTTTTTCCAAACACGTTTGACATTCTTGGCAATGAGTCTTGATGTCTTGAGCATCTCTACGGCACGTAGCAATAACGACGATGAGAAACGGCCAACGAGGGATTCAGAGGAAATCAAATTCATCAGCTCTCACGCGCAGCAGATCCCTGAATCCAGTTTGTCATCTGTCTGTTTATGTGAGGGCTGAGGGCAAAATGTAAACACAATAATGTCGCTTCTTTTAGAAATTATTTGGCATGTCGAAGATTTCGAAAGTCAAGTAGAGTCTGCTGTACCTAAATATAAGCCAAGACTTTTACTTTGCGTACTCTTTCAACTCTTGGTGCAGCCAGCGGGTCTTGTCTTGAAGTCTGACTGCATGGAATGTCTTAATTCAAATGCCTTATAAGCGATTTTCCAAAGGTTGACATCATTCGAAGGTGTTTTCACATTTCAAACCCTTTACCAAACTTGCAGCATCTAAATTGAAAGGAGTAGGATGCATGAAGTCATGTACATCTGGACCAGAGTCTGTGGTTCATACACAAGTACTGTGCTCTGATTGCTGGAACTACCATGCAGTATGGAAGAGTTGGCTGCGAGAGCGAGAGAGCGAGAGAGAGAGAGAGAGCAAGCAAACTGGACTGGCAAATTGCAGCCTAATTGGACTGATCCTTAGCATGAAGAATGGCTTGGATGCAAATGACACGTCATTTCTAATAAGCGGGAAAATTGGCTTCTCTTTACTTTCATATCCTGTTGTTTGTGCGTTTCCCAAAAGCTGTTTGAAGATAATATGCTAGTAAATTGGGAACAGATGCACACTCGGGTCGGACCCTGTGATCTCAGCGTTGGCCTTCATGTGAATTTTGCGGCACCATCCATTTCATTTAGGGAAACAGGTGTTTGACTAATGTTGTGAACTCTTTAGGCTAGCCCGACAGACCCCTTTACTGAATTGCCAGCTCTATTTCAACTGGTCTGTGCTCCGAGGGAGTTGACCTTTCGGCTCGTTTTGACCTTAAAGCCCGTTTCAAGATTTCAGAGAGAAAACTGCAGGCTTTCAGAACAATCTTTGATCCCAGGGATTGTGGTAAGCCGCTTTTGTTGTGCGTCATAGGTTTGGCCTACTGTCTGTCCTGAAAAGAACTGGGATCCTGTGGGGACGCTGGTCCTCACTCTCAAGTAGTCTCAAGACTAATAGGCCTATAGGTATTTGCTTATTTGGTGGTTAGTTTAAGAACTTGTGTAACTGGTTGGCATTGAATAAAATTGTTGCCAAATTTGATAATGTTGGCTTTATTTCTATTAGAAAGGTACTGAGTTAGCATTAGATTTATATTGGGTGGATTGATGTTCTGATCGTATGTTTCATGTAGGTACTGCTGCAGACCAAGTTTGGCATAAGAAACCCCCTGAAAATATATTATGTTAAGACATAAGAATCCATACGCACATGTTGATCTCTGTCTAAAACAACACTGCATTGTCAGGTTAAAGGGAAAGTGAACTGCACCCTGCGAGATTTGTTCACATGTTAAAACGGCCTGTAAGAACTGTAAGAGTATGAGAGCCGGATGCCCCAGCACCAATTTTCAGAGGGCAGCTACACCACAGAGAGGGTAATGGCATAGTGTGGAGAGTTGTGCCTCCATTAACCTCATGCCCCATGAGGTTCCTACCATTTGGATCTGTCTTTCCCTTAAACTCAAATATGATAATAAACCCACTTTCATATTCAGTACTTTTCTAAATATGTGAACCATGTATGTCCATACATATGTTCTGTACTAATACTTGCATATATGGACCTTCCAGTGCCTTCCGAGTGTCTGAGAGTCTTTGGTGTGTTTGTCTGCAGGTGGTGCTAAAGATCATAAAGCATTACCAGGAGGAGGGCCAGGGCAGCGAGGTGGTACAGGGTGTCTTGCTGGGACTTGTGGTTGACGACCGCTTGGAGATCACCAACTGCTTCCCTTTTCCCCAGCACACAGAGGACGATGCCGACTTTGACGAAGGTAACCCTGATGTCTGACGTTGCTAGGATAAATACGGTTAGGTATGAGCGCAGAAGGGTTGCTTATATCAAAAGCAAGCACATTGTAAGTGGATTATTTTTAATACACGTGTCGCATCTCAAGTGGCCTGACGGTAAGTACCTGAGATGTGGTTTTGTCAAATTTGAGTCCTGGCTTTGCTCTGCCAGCTTGATTTAGAGTTCCACACAATCATTTCACGACAGTATGTGAGTCAGGTAAAACTGATGCTCCAGCATTGGGTCATCACTCATTTGCGGGGACAAGCCAAAATCTGCTTCACACTGTCATCATAATTGCATGTTTGATTCCTCCTATTAATAATCTAAATATCAACACTAATTGGCTTTTTAACCTTTATTGTAATTGCTAAGCTGTGTTTCATTAAAAATAAAAAGAAAGTCTTTCCAACATGTTCGTGTACACCAAATGTGAACCAACACATTATGAAAGCTGTAGGAATAAAAAAAAAACCTGGCATTTTACTTCATTATTATAATATTTTTAGCAGGCTTTTACTCACAAGTAGGTCATACTATTAGCCTCCACTAGTTCCAGCCTTCTGACAGACCAACCCTATAAGGGAGGTCAACTTCCCAGCTCTCTGAGGGTGAGAAACAACCTTGTTGATCCAGACTGCCTGTTAGAGCTTGTCTAAATGTACACCGGTCAGTATCACTAATGAGCAGTAGTCTGGATGTTGTGTCAAGAACTGAAAGGCCAAGCTGAAAATGGGTGCCCAGGGACAAATGTTTACAGAACCATGGCATTATCTCATGGCTTTAATAGAAGACGTAATGCCTGTTTGTTGTTTATACAGTTCATAAATTTACATACCCCTTGCAGAATCTGCAAAATATTAATAATTAAAAAAAAAAGAAAGAAAAAAAAGAGGGATCATAAAAATGGCATTTTGTTTTTTATTTAGTCCTGCCCTGAATAAGCTATTTCACATAACATATGTTTACATATAGTCCACAACACACAATAATAACTGAATTTACACAAATGAACCAGTTCAAAGTTTACATACGCTTGATTCTTAATACTGTGTGTTGTTACCTGGATGATCAACGACTGTTTTTATGTTTTGTGATAGTTGTTCACGAGTCCCTTGTTTGTCCTGAGCAGTTAAACTGCCCACTGTTCTTGCCCACTACATTCACTGATGCTCAAGAAGGCAGCACGATACATTAAGAGCCGGTGGGGAGGGGTGTAAACTTTTGAACAGGATGATCGGTGTAAATTGTTATTATTTTGTCTTCTGGGAAAAAATGTGAATATCTAATGTAGCTTATGCAGGGCAGTACTAAATAAATAAATATTTTTAAAAATGTACAAATCATCCTGTTCAAAAGTTTAACACACAGTATTAAGAATCAAGCGTATGTGAACTTTTGAACTGGTTCATTTGTGTAAATTCAGTTATTATTGTGTGTTGTGGACTATATGTAAACATCTGTTATGTGAAATAGCTTATTCAGGGCAGGACTAAATAAAAAAACAAAATGCAATTTTTATGATCCCTATTATTTTTATTATTATTATTATTAATTATTAACATTTTGCAGATTCTGCAAGGGGTATGTAAATTTATGAGCACAACTGTACCACTAAAACAATATCTGTTTGGGTCCTGTGCACTATTAAGTGTTGATGGCAACAAGTCAGTTCTTGATTAATATCAAAGCATAAATGATAACCACTCCTACCACATACAAATGACTTCTGGTAACGTTCTGGTTAAGGAGGTCGGACTAAAAACCTCAACTCCTGACTTGATTTTGAAGTCATAATTCATAGCCTGGCAGACTGCAGTCTGCCCCAGCACTATTTTTAGCAGTCCATCACACTTAAAATCAGTCTCACTGGCCGCTTTTTGCTGAGGCAGTCATCTTGGCTCGGTGACAGATTTCACAGAAGCTCATAATTTTGTCCCTCTCCCTCCCACCTCCTTTGCTTCCCGTGAGCATGATAGCAGATGTAAAGGCAGTAAGAGGATTTTGTTATTGCTGTGATCATTCTCCCCAGCCTAAGAGAAATGCCTAAGTGCTTGCTGCTGCGGCAGGTTTTCATTCTTTTTCAGCCTTCCATGGCAGTTATTTTCCTTGCCTCTCAATAGGTGGCAGTGTTGCACTTCCAGTTTCAGCACTGCCATTTCAACCTGGAGCCCCAAACTGACAAGCCAGCAAGCAGAGCTCAACCCATTCCATAGTTTGTGCCTTGTAAGAGCAGTATGTTGAATGGGGAGTTGGCCGACAAGAATCCGTGTGCACATTAGCGTGATCATCGACCCTTAACGCAAATCAAAATGTCCACAATCTTCTGCAGCCCTGACTGATTGAGTGAGTTTATTGGTCCCTGGTGTGGGTGTGTCATGGTTGGGGCGAAAAAGCACTTTGGTATATGAGCCGAGAGAAACCTTGGTTATGGGGCACAGATGCTAGAAGTTTGGGTCCTTTAGTTGGATGCAAACTATTTATAAAGCGTTCCCACAACAGATTTATGGTGCACAGAGACTATGATGAAAGTGTGTCCCCTTGACAAGTGGATCTTGTCCTTCAGTATTCATTCGTTTATTTTCAGTAACCGATTTATCTTGGCCAATGTCAGGAACATGGGGTGCAAGGCACAAATACATGCTGGAAGAGATGCCAGTCCATCACAGGGTACCATAAACACATTTGCTCATCTGGGGGCAATTTATCATAGCCAGACCACCTACTGTAATGTTTTTGGGAGGCGGGAGGAAACCGGAGAACATGCAGATCTCCTCCGAGACAATAACTCGAGCTCAGGATCGAACCCCGGAGCTGTGGGGCAGAAACACTATCCACGAGGCCGCAGTGACGTCTTCAGGCGTCTTCATGTTTTTAAATGCTTTTAATTGCCTGGCTCAAACCTGGTATGTTGTCTACATTGCTGTGAGAGTCACTGGGATTTTGGGAACACTTGGAGAAGCAGATTAGCTTCGGCTGACCTCTGAACCTCAGATCTCATTACACACGCACCTCAGGAAATCATATGATATTCATGACGGCCATCTCCAGCTTAAAATTTTGTGGGAAATAGGATGTTGGAGCTTTGGCTCTGGTTCTGGGCCAGTCTTCCCTAAAGGCTTCATACCCTTCTCCTCCTCTCTCGAGCTGTAATTAATTGAGTATCTCTGGACAACCACACCAATGCCTTCAGCTGGAGCGACAAGTTCTTTCCTTACTGCAGTTAAACTACACTACTTCTTCATGGGAGATGATTAAAGTTTTGTTAGAGATGTTAATGTTCCTGTCTTGAGCCTCTGATTTGTACCGGTAATCAAGTTTCTATTGAGACCTTAAAGAAATTCTAGGATCCAGAAATCCTAACATTGAAATGATGAACATTTTAAATGAAATCTAGCGGGAAATGAGTATTGCCAACACGCCTCCACAAGCTGCCTGTTGAATGTGCACTATGAGAAATTATTGGGCCAGTTTCCAACAACAAAACCTCGTAGTTTCTCTAATACTCTGGGCCAACTCTCAACAGTGAGGGTAGTGGAAACACAGTTATCCATATGTCGTCATCATCCTGAGTGTGGAACACCTTTAGCAAACAACGCATTAAAGAAGCAGGACAAATGTCCTCAATTAAGTCTAATAAACCCACTTGGGTATACTGGAGAACACTGAAAAATATTTTTTTAGTCTAGATATGACTGCATTTTATTAAATATAAGAAATTTCGTTGGGACTTTTGGGTTCTAATTTGTCTAACTACTTCTCATTTGTGCGTATTTTGTAAGTGTCTGGATAATAGAGAGATATTTTATTTTTCATAGGTTGAAATTTATGCAGAACCCACTCTGTGGAGATGTAAGCCGCTTTTTGGCTTTCATGTTCAAGTACAAACAACTGAAACTGACCTCAAACCCCCTTCATTTGTGAACTATGGAATGGCAAACCCTTGTCTAAAGGTAGAAAATATATTTTTTCCAAAACTGCCTAGCAGTTGAATGAACCCGAAACAAGCTAAAGTGAACGAATCCTTAAAGATATCTCACTTTAGCAGCTCATAACTTGCCTTTATCTGCCTGATGGAGGACTTGCAGCATGATGTGCCAAACTCGAAGAAGCCACCCAACACTTTGCAGCTGTTTATCTTCAAACTGACAGCCCACCATTGTTGAAGGATCAGATTGTGGATCAGTTTTAAACATTCTTGACGGATACAGCTGTTTCTCATCTGTATTGCAGTTGCATAGCAAAGTCATTGGCCTTTTGCTTCTTGATGCAGGAGGACATACAAGATTTACTGAAGCAAATAAATTTTGCCTGACCAGTCACTTTTTTGAGGGCACGAGAAGGGAGGAAATGCTGTGAGCCAGAGCATAGCTGCCATTTTGATTTTTTGGCATCTGAACTTGCATCCTTGCAGCACAGTATATAAATTGGTCATGAAGGTTTATTGTGAGAAATACGTTGTACAGCTCATCTCCTTCAGTCAGCTTTTACTGATCACAAACTGAGGGCACAACTTGATGTGTATCTGTTGTTGGTTTTTTTTTCCTACCTCTTCTCCCTCATATGCAGTAGAGCACTGACCGTAGGGGAGGAGGGAAATGAAGCTGAAGCAGTTGATATTTGTAGAGCCGGGCGACACCCGGCATCATCCAACAGCTTTAATTACAACCCCAGTCAAAAAAATATTGAGGTCCTTTAGGGTAGACCACAAACACATCGCTGTGGAGTGTATGCGCTTGTTATTCTGATCTTGCGCCACTACAAATCACGTTAGACTTTCTGTCTGTTGCATTCGAAATCCTACTGGTCATTAGAGATTCACCAGAGGGGCTCGGTACAGATTGAGTGTGAAATATGAAATCGTCCGCCATTTGCAGATATGCACTGGGACACCATTTGCTGGTAGACTAATCCCCCTCCTCTTTCGTTCTTCTCTCCCCTGTCTGCCTATTACTCTCATCACCTGTTAGAAGAAGGATGAAAATTGGGTAAAGGCTAAAGGGCTGGCTGGCATTGTAACACATGCCCAGTACACACACATTTCTCCATCTTCATCTTTTAACAAATCCTTGTGTGGCTGGAATTGAACTGCGTCTCAAGCACTGACTCTTCTCAGCTCCAGACGGCCAAGGAGTGGACTAATCTTCCCCGCTTATATCTGCGTGGTGAGGTCTACACCCTGCCTTGTTCAGTGTTTCAATAGGCATGGAGATTAGTGGCAGTTAATCTTCGTTAAGAGAAACCTGTATGTGCTTGGCACCCGTCTTTGCTAGTGGAGTTGTTAAATGCAGTACTGGGTTGATGCAACGATTGCAGATCGAAATAAGCAGCAGAGTCAAATCAGATGTCACGAAAACAGTCGCAACAGGCAAGCACGTCCTCCTGCAGTCCCTGGAATATTTCCTTTCAGAGGCAGCTGCTCTTTTTCACCCTTTCTCCATTTTCCATGCCTTCTCACTGCCTGATGCATTCCTACTGATGTCTACATTACTGAATGCTCATCGAGGATGAGTCACGTTGTTCTGGCAAAAGGCAGGGTCATGCAATTAACAATTAAAAGCGCCCTTCCTTCATCTTGTTGCATGAAGGCAATTATTTCGAATTAACAGAGGTAAGCCGGAGGTCTGCTACGAAGATTGCGGCTATGTGCACGCATTAATGCTAATTGTGCTCCAAATTGTGATAATGATTAATCTTTGATTAATTGCACTCACCTAATACAAAGTTATTGCTGAGGATGGTCTCTGTCGCTCGAGAAGAGGGAACTGGCATACTGTAGCTCGGGTTTCCATTTATCTGGAGATGGGTAGTTAATATCAACATCATTGCTCCTGAAGCAACATCACAGTCTTTACATATAATTCTCATTAGAAAACTTAGTGTGCATGCCCAATCCCATGTTTTGGTTGCCTGGAAACCTTACTGACTAGGCCAAAAAGTACTGACAAATTAGTGGTTCAGACTTAATGATCTGTCCCGTCTTGACTCAGATTGCCATTCTTTCCCATTCTTTCTTAGATTTCTGAAGGCAATCTAATGACTCAGATTGCCATTCTTTCTTAGAATGATTCTTAGAATCAGCCGTATGTTGCTGGTAGTTTTTAAGCACATTAAGCACACTTTGTAGCTGTGCAGCCATGGAAATTTGTTGATGAATGATTTATAAACCATTTCCTTTAAATGCAAATAAAGCCCAAATCCTAGACCTGCCTCTTGTGTTTTTTTTTTCTCTTTCGCTGTTTTATCACAGCTACAAATAAGTCGGTTTTATGGAACGTCCACAAGCCTGTCTTTTAAATATTCGCGATTTTGGATATTGCAAAGCAAAATTTCAGCTTTGTGTTGGACATAAACATGTTCTGAAGTCTATAAGGTAAGAAACGAATGTTTAACTGCCTTCCTGGTTCTCTTGCCTGTCCTGACGAAAGAGCAGCAAATTCAAAGCTTTCATCATCCACTCCAACAGCCTGGAGGTTCTTCTAGGCATCCCATGCTGTGTACACTGAATGCCATCATCGCTTGCGGTCTCGC
Organism: Cranoglanis bouderius; assembly: GCA_023630585.1. NCBI lineage: Eukaryota > Metazoa > Chordata > Actinopteri > Siluriformes > Cranoglanididae > Cranoglanis > Cranoglanis bouderius. The sequence continues at coordinate 26,119,967 of CM042539.1, forward strand.
TCTGATAGAACCTGCCATTTAACTCTGATCCCTTGTCATTCACTCAACACTGTTATTTTATTCCATGGCGTGATGACATCGCAGGCTTGGCCAGCTCCTGTATTAAATTAGAGAATTGTTGTTTGGAGAGTCCATGCATAATTTATCTTTCCTTTTATTTCGCTTCTCATACCCAAGGTCGCATGTTGGTGACCTTTCTGCTTGGATTGCTCTCCTGGTAATAAGGCCTGAATTGATGTTTGGATCCACCTAAATGAATATGGTTCTGCACAGACATATTTATAGCTTTAGCAGGAATAGCCCGAGCAATGAAATGCATGTGATTTAGTGGTACGGCTCATGAGTTTCTTACGTTGCCCTGATATTGAGGTGGTTTGTATCTTATTGCTGCTGTTTTATAGGAAAAGAAAAGAAAAGAATTGTATTTTTCTGGATTAAATATCAGACAAGAATTTAAGGGTTAATTTTGTTTGGGGTTAATGGAAAAGACTAACATGAGGGGCTGTGTGTGTGCTGGTTTTAAATAAGTAGGAGCTGAAAAATGCACTTCTTGACATTAAGTAGATTAACATTGTACTGGCTAAAACCCACTGCATTTTATGAGTTACCGTGACATAAAGTGACAGTTAATCTATGTGTGGGAGTGTCTCCGTTATAAATTGCTAAATTGTAAGGCAGGATGTATCGGGTTTTTGGCCATTTGAGCCATTAAATAACAGAAAGGTCTGCCAGTCTTTGCCGGTATCATCGATAATGCACGTGGGTGGATGAATTAGTTGCCTGAGCTTCCAGCACAGGTGAATTCTGCTTCCAGCCTATAATTTTTTAAATCTGTCATTCCTTGATGGACAAGAGACTCAGTCAGCTCTTGATATAATGGACCTTTTCTGCTTAAAAGCAGTTTTCATTTGATATTTATTTTTTAATGTAACCTGCTCCAGTTAGTTATATTTTTGGTGAGGTAACACACCTTATAGCGCTAACTAACGTTCAGCACTAGGGACAGTTGTCATTTGTATTGTCATAATAAAACACTGGGGACGTGCTCAAAGGCCATTGGCTGTTCTGACCAAAGCTTTTTCTTGCTAGTTTGTGGCTTCTTGAAGTTTTTTGAGTACATAAAGTAGAAACGTTAACATTGTCCCCATATGGCAAGGCTGGATATATGGTCCATTCTACAGCTGTATGTACTATGAATTAGTTTGCAGAAACATTGTCTATTCCTGATGTAACACCTTGCAATTCCAATGACTGCTGACTACTTCAGTATGTGACGAACCTGATTGCCCCATAAAATAGGTGGTCGACCTGGTCTTACACAACTGCGGCGGATTAAAAAAGGTGATCAATTATTGTCCCACTTAACACAATGCTTATTTCCCAGGTCACATGAATCACAGCTTTAGTGCTACTCTTAGTAAAGAATTCCGTTCAACAACAAATCAAAAGGCAGCACTTGTCCAAGTTGAACGATTTTTTTTTGCCTCCTGCTCGGAATCCAATGTATCATGGAATGAATGTATTTCCCAAGGTAGTCCTAGACAGTCTTAAGAAATTCGGGGTGGGTCAAATAACCCCTAGATCACTTGTTGTACACAAAAGCTGACGAATTACAGCGCCTCGATGGAAATTCTTTGGAGGTGGCGGCAGTAACGGATTACAATAGAGGTGCAATCTCAGCTTTGTGCTCTCGCTCGGCTAAAATGATCAAATGGGACTCCTGCTTTGAATAAAGATCAAGGGAATAAATTACCCTACTGCGGGGAAGTTCACAATGTGTTTATTCAGTTCAGTGTAACTTTGCAATAGAGTCATGCGGGAGCGAACATCTTTACACCAAAATCAGATAGCAATAGCAATGACTACATTTGACTCCCCTGTTAGTGTTTAGCCTGTGATGTTTAGTGTCCTTTGAATTAGTTCTAAGGGCATTTTCACATTTGCGCTTTAAAAAAAAAAAATGGATCTGTGGCCGCTTGCGCTGAGAGCTTGGTACATCAAGCGTGAAAGCTGTTCTTTGAGTGTGATCCTGACATTGTGGGCAATTTGTGACCTGATTGCTTTCATACATGGTGTGGTTCACATCCAAAATTTACTATAACCAATCATGTTACTTGTATCCCAGTCCAGAAAGATTGTTGGTTGATCTTTGATCTGCTTGAACTGCAGACCACCATTTTTGGTTGATCTTTCATGCACTTGAAGTACACCATTTTAAACTCCGTTACCTGGACTGGGCCTCAAGTAACATGATTGGTGGAACTTATCATTTTACTTCCTGTTTCACCATAGCAGGGAAAGTGATGGTGGTCTGCAAAACCATCCATAGCCATTTTTTTCACGGAGACAGTCCCAATACTTGATGCAGTGTATGGCCAAAAGTATTTGGACACCTGACCATCACCATGTGCTTGTTGAACATCACATTCCAGATTTATTCCCCCTTTGCTGTTATAATACCCTCCATTCTTCTGACAAGGCTTTTCACTAGATTTTGGAGCGTGGCTGTTGGGCTTTGTGCTCATTCAGCCACAAGAGCATTAGGGGGTACAGTCGCCGTTCCAGTTCATCCCAAAGGTGTTCAGTGGGGTTGAGGTCAGGGCTCTGTGCAGGACACTGGAGTTCTTCCTCACCAATTTTGACAAACATGTCAAAAAAACTTGCTTTAGACAAGACACTGAACAATTGTGTGCTTCCAACTTTGTGGCAACAATTTGGGATAGAACCACATATGAGTGTGATGGCCAGGCATCCACATACTTTTGGCCATACAGTGTATTAGGCATGAAGAAGGCATTCAGACTGTCAAGCTAAAGTACAGAAACACTCAAGTAAAGATACAAACAATAAAATGATGTAGTCTATTGTTAACTATTTTGAAAAAATGAAGACAGCAGCTGAAAAGTGACTGATAATGATTCCCCTCCCCTATATAAATCCAGAACAGGTCCAGGGTACATGTAAAGAAGCCCTAAATAATTCACCCTCAAATAGTAACCTTGCAGATGATTAATGGAAACTGGTAGAAGTTATGCAAATGTGATTTCACTACTTGGTCCCCCTTAGTTTTTTATTTTTTGGCCTTTTCTGGAGGATTGTTCTCCTAAAAGCTCATTAAACCCAATCCCTTTAGGTGGTCATGATCTCAGGGTGCGATTGCTCATTACCTCCATTCTGGCTGCTTTGAATTATGAAGGAGGTTTAGCAATAAGGCTATATGCTTTAAATCCTGGTGACCCTTTCACCTTATTTGCTATAAAACTAAAGATTGTGGGCTGTCACATTCAGTCATTCTGATTTAACACAGGCATAGAATATGGGAGTGTTTTTGTTGCAACAATTTGCCAATATAGCTTACTCATGAAAGCAGATGGTAGTCTTTTTATTTATTTATTTTTTTTCCCTGTGCCTGTCAAGGCTGGGCAATTGGCATCACTTATTCAGTGTCTACTGCATGACTTAAGTCTTTACTTCCACACTTTCCACTCATGAAAAAACAGCCAAGACTTTCATGACAAATTGCCTCTCACTTCCTTGTTCCTATTCCTGGACTGCCAAGTCTTGGGTGATTGTGAGTTTAGCTGTTGGGCTGTGAAGCTGTGTGGGCATACGGGAAATCACTAAAGCAAAACCATAGTGATAAAGTTCATTCTGTGCAGCATATTAATGGTTCTCAACATCTGGCAAGAAGAAACGATTGGAAAAAGAACTATTTCTCCCATCACATTATTTGCATGATTATGCTAAACAGTGCCATCTTGGTAAAAGAAGAGATACAGGTGTCTGAACACGAGATATGAGAAACTGTAAGAACGGTCTGACGTGAAGTACCCAGATCAGTATGTGCACCTCCTGTGAAGACGATTCAGAGCTCGGTGTATTAATCCTGACATCTTCAGCACTGATCTGGTCTGGATGTATATGACTGCAATATGAGGTCCTCTGTGACTGTGGCAGCTGTGCATTTGCAATCTTTATGCTTTCATCCCCTTATGCAAGATATAATGCTGCTGGGTCTCATCTGACAGGCTCTCATCTAGCCTAGACCAATTTTGGCATCTCGGTCAACCCTTATATACAGATGAGCCTGCTTCTGTTTTCTGTAATATTGAAGAATTGTTTGTTTGGCAAGATGCTGCTGTTTTGAATTGCCAGTTTTCTCTGGATTGTTTGGTTTTGACCTGGATGGGGTCTCATAGTCGTGAGCATATCAAGCTGCATATTAAGCTTAATATCTCTAGAGTTGATTTTCATCCTTCCTTCCTCCACGTTTAGCTTTGGGGTTTTTTTTTTCTCTCTCTTTTTTTTTTAGCTACTTTCATGTTCCAAGGATTATTGTTCAATTTTGCTTGGACTTCAAATTAGCCTCAATGATTTACATTTCTATGTTTTTGTTCTATGTTTAGCCAATTTTTTTGCCTCAATGATTTACATTTCTGTTTGTCATTTGTGTGAACAAACTTCTGCAGGTTTCTCTGCAATGAACTGCATGCACTTGCTTTCAAATTCAGTGAGGACATAATTCACGTGCGTTGTGAACCAAACCTGTTTAAACAATCCAGTAACAATTGAAATAAACAAACTAGCAATCCTAGCCTTTATAGCAAATATTATTTGCATCGGAGGTCAGCTGACAGGTCGTCAGAAGTGTGATTTGGCAAAACTGGCCAACCAGCCCATTGCACCAGTCAGGTAGTACAGTTGTACGTTCAGAGTAGTTTGCTTAAAACGAAAAAGCAGTAGAATTTTGGTTACACCATAGACGCTTAAGGTACATTGTCACCAGTAGTACGTAAAATGATCGAAATTACCAAAACCTCATTGCACAGGGACGTTTTCACCATCAACAGCCAATCGGAAACATTGTCCGACATAAACAGGACATACTACATCCATGATGGAGACAGAAAGAACCAATTAGTATCTATTTCAGTGTAACATGAACATGAACAGCAGAGTTTTCCCTAGGTTTACAGAGGGCTTAGGTGCTGTCTGGGTTCCGGGGGGTGGTGGTGGTTGGGGGGTTTGAACTGATTCCAAGTTATTTAAAAATTTTTTTCACGTTGCTTTCGACCAAGTTATGGCAAAATATGCTAAAACGTATTTTACAAAAATGAAACATGCAAATTTTGTAGGCAGGCAAGCCAACTCGCACAACATGACTGTCTAGATGAGGACTTGCATCACTGTCTGGTTCTCACACTACTCTGCAGTCGTGGGAAGTGCTGCACAACCCATAAGTGTTTGGAGAAGAAGCTACCTAAAGCTGTGTTCATGTGTAACATCTTTTTTTGAAACGATCAGCACCTGTTTTACATAATAACCCTATGGAGTAGACCGTGTTTTCAAAAACGCCCTGAGCTTCTTTTGGGAACCTCTCAACTGCATTTTTTTCATTAGAAAAAGACATTACCACAAAACCGTGTGACCACAGCCTAACTTTGTTTAGCTACCAAGCCACGTTAGATACTAACGTTAGTTCAGTCGAGGCATCTTTATACTTCAAACTAGGCTACAGTAGAGGTCATGTTCTACTGGCGCAACCCACTGCACTTTAGTTCCTACCTGCAGTTAATACAAATTTACTGTTTGATGCTCAAAAATGGAGGAAACATCTAGAACCATGGTTTCATCTTAGTTTGTCATTTACAACCTCTCACTTAATGTGTATAGAGACATTATGACGAAACATAAAGCTTGGAAGGAAGTAGCAGAGATCGTTGGTGTCTCCAGTGAGTGACCAATGTGACCAATTTTCCCTGATTAGTGCATCATTTAATTTGTGTTGTGTTTGACTAGTTAGCCTGAGACTGTTTCTCAACAGAACTTATAAAAATAAAAAACACTGCACAGGCCACACCCACAAGCAAGAACAGTAGCGGTCGCTACATTCCCAAAAGTGAAACGAATGACTTGTCGCTCGCTAGTGTGAATGCACTAGCAAAATCAGATTCACTCTAATCTTGATGCAGGCTTTGATTGAGCCTGGTTGCCCTTTCCTGTGTGGCTGGTATCATTCTTTCCTGCTCTCATCTGTTATCCAATATCGAGCGTTTTCTGGCCCCTTCCATTTTGAGCTAATAGAAACAGAATGCACCAGGCTCTATCTGTATGCTTGTGTACTTCAGTGAAAGAGGAGTGTGATAAACATTCATTGCATCCTGCAGGTCCTCATCGCTCTCGCCTCAGGCTCCTTTTCTTATTCCGCTTCATTATGGCTGCCCATAAACTCCAGACACAGCCAATTAAGCAGGACTCTGATTACGGCCTGAAAGATGCCTCCGTATCGGCAAGATTCTCCATCCACACCGTTCAGCTGGTGCCGTTCCAAATCAGAGGCTCTTTTAGAAGGTGTGTTATTGGAACATGGACTTGTGGTTATTTGTCTGGGGCTGCACTTGTTTACGGTCTAATTTTGGTCTCTTTTTGTGCTGTTCTTTGCTCGGGCGTGTCCTCGTCACCTCGTCACAGCCTGTTGTGGTCTCCCTTTCCTTCTCGGCCTCTTGACCTTTCATTTGTATGCCCTCACTACCTCCCTCGTTTTCTTTCACCTCACATCTTCTTACTGTTCATCCGCATTTAATCACATCACTATGCATTTTAATGACCTTCTAGCAGTTTTACTGTTGATTCTGATAAACGATATTTTTATAGGTATCGATCTACATTTCCATGATTTGAGCAGTGGCATTTGAGATCAATTGATCATTTACAGATTCAAAGCCTCACCCACACTTGATTACCATTGCAACGGTTGGCTACCCCATGACATGATGCATAGATACATGTATTTTATATGATGCTTGTCTAAAATTCTGTTTGATATTTGCCTGCTAGGATTTTGTTCTGATCAATTGTGATTTTCCTATGAATTTATTTTCTCTATTCCTTCTCTTCCTCTTTTATCTTGGCTTGCTCTCTCAGTTCAATACCAGATGGAAATGATGAGGAGTCTCCGTCACGTCAACATCGACCACCTCCACGTCGGCTGGTACCAGTCCACGTACTACGGCTCCTTCCTGAGCCGAGCTCTGCTGGACTCCCAGTTCAGCTACCAGCACGCTATCGAGGAGTCCGTGGTGCTTATTTACGGTAAGACTCGTCTCTTTGATCATCGAGTTCCCCTGCTGAGGTAACATCTTCCTTCCAGGGAGTGTGATTTACACAGTAGGTTGGGGTACAAAGAGAAGCACCTGCACATTCAATTCCCATATTAACAAATTATGAACTGGTGCTTTAAGCAGATTATAAAAAGACTCGGCATCATGCATTGTCTCAGGTTTCTGTGGTGGCGGACATTCAGGTGAACGGACTCTAGAGCAGATTCTCTCAACCTTTTACTGCGCGCTAGACCCGTTTTAAGGGCCCTAAATTTTAACAATACGTCCACCCGACCTCCATCTTGAGTTATAGGTCTAGCTCATGGTGCGTTAATGTAAAATAGTGCGCAAGGCACAGAATGTTAGCTACCTTATGTAATTAATGATTCAGATTGATCTAAAATTTAAGGGCTCTTTTCTTATTTAAAAAAACATCTAACACACTAAATCTGGACATCCGGATTTTTCCCCAGTTTTCACTGGACGTAGTTGAGCAGGGTATGTCAGTCATCGACTCACATCTGAACAGATCCTCTCAATATCCAGGATATAGGTCGACCGATTGATCAGTTTTGCCGATCAATCGGCACCGATAACTGATTGCTGGAACTATCAGTTATAGGCAAAAATCCACAGCCACAGCTTTTCCCGGTTGCGTCTGTTGCGGGAGCGGCTGAGAAGGGTCTGCTGTCATTATACAATACGAGAGCGGCCTCTAGAGGCAAAATAAACTATCACTGACACATTTTGTTGTGTTATTTGAAGTGTTTTTTTTTTTTTTTTAATTCATTTTGGATGTCTCTATTTCAATCTGTTATTTGGAGTGTTACCTTTTGGTTCAGTTTGGATGTATATCTTTTATTGACTTTAATATTTATTAATAGATAATACATATTTATATATGTAATATTTATATATTTATTTTGTTTAAAAAAAGTACAGTACATTTTCATGGTACAGTTGGTACTGTTTATTTTTGTAATAAAGTTCAGCAATATTTTACTTTGAGAGTTTTCATTCAGTATCAATTTTTAAAATCGGTTCATTAATCGGTTATCGGCAGGTACCGCCCAACCTAGTTATCGGTATTGGTAAGATCCACTATTGGTCGACCTCCAATCCAGGATCAATTTGAAAAATTCAGACAGTTCATACACTGGTCTGAAACTTGATCAGGAGGCGACTTTCCCCAAAATCAGGAGGCGGTTTCTCCAAAACTCTGCACATTACAGTAAAATTCGTATTAAAAACATAATGTAAATTGTCCAACCTTAATAGTTCTTACTCTATCATCACTCTTCGCCTCATCAGTACTAATGTATCAAACCAACAGGTGACTTTACTGCTTATTAGCTTTTGTTAAATGTGTGGCAGCCTGGAAAACGCTTCACATGGTCAAATGTTAACATTTTCTACTTTTTAAAGTTCTGAAAACTACAGCAAATAGCGAAAAAGAAGAACATTGCATTTAAAGATTTCATTCCGACTGTGGCGCAGGATCATCACGGATATTTTGACAGCCGGTATCTGATTACAAACTCAATCGATTATACCTGTGTCTGTTTTTGCTACATCACATCAAATCATGACATTCACCAAGTGAGGAACTCACAGTTAGCTAGCTTTTTTTGGCTGAATTCAGCCACGGGGAAATCCGATGGGCTTTTTCCCCAGATGCCACACAAATGTTAGCCACTTTTTGATCAAGCAGTTCCTTTCAACATTTTAGCAGTCATTTATTAAAATTTAATCTTATTCCAAATTGCTTTAGGTTTCACACGTTCTTTCGAGTTCATTAGGCAGGAGTGGTGTGTTCAGGCCTGTAGGGATATTTGGTCCCTTTTTGTTAATCTTGCAGTCTTTTCCAGAGAGGAAGCTGCTATGTGAGTGATGCAGTTAATCACAACACATTTAAAATGCATCAATAATGCAGCCTGACATATTAAAGGAGTGAATAAACGAGCCTTTCAGCATCCAGTGTGAAAGAAGCCAAGGACAGATTTTAGCTCGCTATTGAGGTTGTTTCACACACATCGGGTTGATGGATTTTTTTTTTTTTTTTTTTTTTTTTTTGTGGCACAGGGATTTTTAAAAACAGACTCTTATTCTGGGCAAAAGCCAATCTTGGATGAGTGGCAAAGCTGATGAGGACTTTGAACATGTGTCTCGAGTGTTTTGACAACCCTGACGACAACTCAATTATTGAAGCTGTTGGTGAGCTGCCCTGTGACACCCCATGGCAATCGCTATAACCCTTGACTCTGTTCGCAAACAGTTGAAAAGCCTTTGCTGCTTGACCTTTACTTCACACACTCAAGATTGTTTTGTCAAACGTGAATTAAAGTAAGTGTGTGTGTGTCACACTTCATAATTTTTACACCACAACACCGTTGAATTCTCAAATCTGAACCAGAAGAAGGGAAATGTATGGTAAACGCACCACATACTCCAAGAGTGATAACAAACATTAAAAATAGTGTTTAATTTGACCTTTGATATATTGAAGTGTTCTGTAAAAAGATGTTTATTTAACATTTATCGAAGGAGTCTGCAGTTTCAGTGCTTTGTAGCGGTCAGTAAGATTTCCAACATCTTTAAGACAGGACTTTGCACTTGCCGGTTTCTCGGTACAATGACACAATGTGTTTTTTTTTTTCAGGAAAGAAAACAGAATCTACTGAGGGAATGGCTGTTTATAGATGTTATAGGAAATAATGTGTTTCGTGTTCATAACATTAACTGTAAATAAATTCTAAAAAATTATCTTTGTGGCAAATGTATGTGGTACAAGTGGAATAAAACACTTCGGGACTTATAGGAAAGTAATCAAGTTCGAGGTGGTAACAATGACTCCGCTTCATCATACCATCCCGTCTTTCATTACAGTATTTTCCTATAACAGCACGGCGCCAAGTGTTTTATTCCTTACTTCATAGCAAGCAAAGCCGCTCTTCAAGTGTTCTGGTTTCCTGGAGAGTTCGTAACCAAGGATCATGAACAAGGCGATGTGTGATACAGGTTCTTTTTTTTTTATTGAAAGCCATTTTCATGAAGAGAAACCTGCGATTACAGTGAGAGTCGGAAGTAAACGTCTAATAGCAGAGAGCACTTTGAAACTAGTTTTGGAAAATTGTTGCGATTTACTTCACTGACTTGCAGGCAGCCACATCGCTGTTTACAGCAGTTTGCTCGCTGGGTTCGCGGACGTGTTAAGAGCCTTGTGTTAAGAGTTAGAGAGCGGTGTAATGGCTACTGCGGTAGAAAGGAAAGCACAGGGCTTTACTTTGTAGTATTTTCTCTTTTGTAGATCCCATCAAGACGGCGCAAGGCTCTCTGTCCCTCAAAGCCTACAGGTTAACACCTAAACTGATGGAGATCTGTAAAGAGAAAGACTTTTCTGCAGAAGGGTAGGCATCTCTCTCTCTCTCGCGCGCTCTCTCTCTCACACACACACACACACACACACACACACACACACACACACACACACACACACCAACATACACATGAATAATTATTTCAGTACATTGTTTTAAAATGCAAGACACTACATGTAGAAATGACATTTTGGTAATATCAGGGTTTTTTTTTAAGAGTAAACTGTTTTTAAACTAAAAACTAAGTTTTTGTCTACTCATGCCCACCGTATTATCTGAAATGTAGCAACTTTGAAGAAGGCTTTAAGCCCCGCCCACTTGTCACAATCATGTCATGTATCCCCAAAAAGCTTGTTTACCGTGTATGTGTGTGTGTATATGTATGTATGTATGTATGTATGTGTGTGTATGTGTGTATATATATATATATATATATATATATATATATATATATATATATATATATATATATATATATATATATATACACACACACACACACACACAGTATCTCACAAAAGTGAGTACACCCCTCACATTTTTGTAAATATTTTTATTATATCTTTTCATGGGACAACACTGAAGAAATGACACTTTGCTACAGTGTAAAGTAGTGAGTGTACAGCTTGTATAATGGTGTAAATTTGCTGTCCTCTCAAAATAACTCAACACACAGCCATTAATGTCTAAACCGCTGGCAACAAAAGTGAGTACACCCCTAAGTGAAAATGTCCAAATTGGGCCCAAAGTGTCAATATTTTGTGTGGCCACCATTATTTTCCAGCACTGCCTTAACCCTGTTGGGCATGGAGTTCACCAGAGCTTCACAGGTTGCCACTGGAGTCCTCTTCCACTCCTCCATGACGACATCACAGAGTTGGTGGATGTTAGAGACCTTGCGCTTCCATTTGAGGATGCCCCACAGATGCTTAATAGGGTTTAGGTCTGGAGACATGTTTGGCCAGTCCATCACCTTTACCCTCAGCTTCTTTAGCAAGGCAGTGGTCGTCTTGGAGGTGTGTTTGGGGTCATTATCATGTTGGAATACTGCCCTGTGGCCCAGTTTCCGAAGGGAACTGCTTCAGTATGTCACAGTACATGTTGGCATTCATGGTTCCCTCAATGAACTATAGCTCCCCAGTGCTGGCAGCACTCATGCAGCCCCAGACCATGACACTCCCACCACCATGCTTGACTGTAGGCAAGACACACTTGTCTTTGTACTCCTCACCTGGCTGCCGCCACACACTCTTGACACCATCTGAACCAAATAAGGTTATCTTGGTCTGATCAGACCACAGGACATGGTTCCAGTAATCCATGTCCTTAGTCTGCTTGTCTTCAGCAAACTGTTTGTGGGCTTTCTTGTGTATCATCTTTAGAAGAGGCTTCCTTCTGGGATGACAGTCATGCAGACCAATTTGATGCAGTGTGTGGCATATGATCTGAGCACTGACAGGCTGACCCCCACCCCTTCAACCTCTGCAGCAATGCCGGCAGCACTCATACGTCTATTCTGCAAAGCCAACCTCTGGATATGATGCTTAGCACGTGCACTCAACTTCTTTGGTCGACCATAGCGAGGCCTGTTCTGAGTGGAACCTGTCCTGTTAAACCGCTGTATGGTCTTGGCCACCGTGCTGCAGCTCAGTTTCAGGGTGTTGGCAATCTTCTTATAGCCTAGGCCATCTTTATGTAGAGCAACAATTCTTTTTTTCAGATCCTCAGGGAGTTCTTTGCCATGAGGTGCCATGTTGAACTTCCAGTGACCAGTATGAGAGAGTGTGAGAGCGATAACACCAAACTTAACACACCTGCTCCCCAGTCATACCTGAGACCTTGTAACACTAATGAGTCACATGACACTGGGGAGGAAAAATGGCTAATTGGGCCCAATTTGGACATTTTCACTTAGGGGTGTACTTACTTTTGTTGCCAGCGGTTTAGACATTAATGGCTGTGTGTTGAGTTATTTTGATGGGACAGCAAATTTACACTGTTATACAAGTTGTACACTCACTACTTTACATTGTAGCAAAGTGTCATTTCGTCAGTGTTGTCCCATGAAAAGATATAATAAAATATTTACAAAAAATGTGAGGGGTGTACTCACTTTTGTGAGATACTATCTATCTATCTATATATAATGTATGTATATATGTATGTACATGTCAGTATATGTGTCATTATGATATTCACACAATTTCTTCTATCAATTACATATGGAAATATTAAACCAAATAGACTCTAACCCTTTTCCATCCAAAACCATACATTTATATGCCTAATTGGAACCTAGAATTAGAAGATGGTTGGCTATGTTGGATTTATACTAGTGTTTATACTGAAATTGGCATCAAATATTATTTTATAACAGTGCATGGCGCTGTTTTCTTGGTTCCAAAATAATTAAGTAATTTTCCCGCAAAACTTTGTTCTCTTGAAAGTATCTTCAGTAGGGGTCGACCGATTGATTGATCCGTTTTGCAGATTAATTGGCACAGAGAACTGATTTCTGGAACTATAATCAGCAAAAATCCACAGCCATAGCTTTTCCCAGTTGCATCAGTTGTGGGAGCTGCTGAGAAGGGTCCGCTGTCATTATACAGTATGAGAGCGGCCTCTAGAAGCCAAATAAAAACTATCACTGACAAATTTGATTGTGTTATTTGAAGGCTTTTTAAAAAAAAAAAAAAAATTCACTTTGGATGTCTCTATTTTTATTTGTAATGAAGTTCAGCAATATTTTACTTTGAGTGTTATGTTTTCATTCAGTATCAATTTAAAAAAGTATCAGTTGATTAATCAGTTATTGGCAGGTACTACCCAACTTAGTTATCGGTATCGGTAAAATCCACTAAAAATCCACATCGGTCGACCTCAAATCTTCAGAGCTAAATAGATATTCTATTTCACTCTTCCTCTAAAAACAGCAAAGACTGTCTTTTTGTTTTTATTATGTATGCAAATTTATGCATTACAAAAACGACTTGTAAGAACAACAGCAATCAACAGGCAGATATTAATCGTGATATTAAAAAAATGACCCTGTTCACCTGTAGCGTCTTAACGTTTGAGCTTTTCCTACTTCAGTGGGCAAATACTGAAAGGTTAGGATTATTCCAGGCCTATTTTGGATTTGTCTTACTTTGTAAGCAAAGTGAAAAGGCACACATTTTACCCCCTGTGGTGTCGGTCATCAGAAAGGAGCTTGTAAAAAAAAAATAAAAATGTCGTTCGAGCCGACTATGCTGGATTAGTCATCAATCTCGGCCACACAGTTCACGCCTTCCCCTGGCCTCACTGGCAGACGGTGATTGCTTTTTAAATTGCGCAAGAGTATTAGGATGAAATAACAGCGAACGAGTGACAGCTAGGTCCGAAATCAGCGACAGGAAGGACAGAAACTTTTTCACATTTAAACAGTGGCCTTTTCTTTCTCCATTGAGCTGATAGAATGGGCTGCTGGTACACAGCATTCCATTAATATTAAAGCCACTTCACTGGATTCTTTTGAACTGTTTTTTTTTTTTTTTCTGACCTTGATCTTACTGGCTCTGATTGCCCCGTTACGATATTTAAATACAATATTTAGAATTAGATTAGATTAGATTCAACTTTATTGTCATTACACATGTATAAATACAAGGTAACGAAATGCAGTAATACAAGGTAACGAAATGCAGTTGATGAATGCAGAATCTGCCACATTCATCAACCAATGAGAGGTTGTTGATTGATTTGTTGAATATAATAAGCTCGGAATGCAAATGAGATTTGCAAAAACCAAAATAAACAGTTCAGTTAATGCTCTTTATAGGTAATATAGAAATTGTTTTAATGCTCATGCAATTGGGTTTATTTTCAGGCTGAAGAAAGCGAACATCGGCTACGAACACATGTTTGAGGAAGTGCCGATCGACATCAGGAACTCTCATCTAACGAACGTGCTGATGTGGGATTTGGAGCAAAAGAGCACCCTGACTGACAAACACGAACTACTCAGTTTATCCAGCAGGTCAGAGTTAACCATTATTATCTATATATTTTAACCTTCGGCGAACATGAGGCCACTAAAAGAAGCAGCAAAAGATTCGATTTTTAGTTGAACAAGCCGGAGGCGACAGTGGTGAGGAAAAAAATAACTATCAACCTTGAGAGGAGCCAGACTCAAAATGGAACCTGTGCTTTTCTGGGTTTCTCCAGTTGGTGAGATTATACTGTATCATTACAGTATACACTGATCAGCCATAATATTAAAACCACTGACAGGTGAAGTGAATAACATTGACTATCTCGTTACAATGGCACCTGTCAAGCGGTGGGATATATTAGGCAGCAAGTGAACAGTCAGTTCTCGATGTGTTAGAAGCAGGAAAAATGGGCAAATGTAAGGATCTGAGAGACTTTGACAAGGGTCAGATTGTGAAGGCTAGACGACTGGGTCAGAGCATCTCCAAACAGCAGGTATTGTGGGGTGTTCCTGGTATGCAGGGCTTAGTACCTTCCAAGGAAGGACAACTGGTGACCCGGCGACAGGGTCCTGGGTGCCCAAGGCTCACTGATGTGCGTGGGGAGTGAAGGCTAGCCCGTCTGGTCCAAACTCACAGAAGAGCTAGTGTAGCACAAATTGCTGAAAAAGTTAATGCTGGCTATGAAAGAAAGATGTCAGAACACAGTGCATCACGTCTTGCTGCGTATGGACCTGTGTAGCTGCAGACCGGTCAGAGTACCCATGCTGACCCCGTCCACCGCCGAAAACACCTACAATGGGCACGTGAGCATCAGAACGGCAATTTAAATTTATGTTTAATGTCGTGGAGTGTCCATGAAATAAGTTAGTTCCTGTTGTCACTTATGCTATAGCAGCTATAATCAGTCGTACCCTCACAAGCCTCTCTTTTTTCTCCTTTCTGTTGAATTTAATAATACACAAAAATGCAGCTTGTCATGTTACTGAAAACCTCATAAATCCCTCTGTCCTGAAGGCTTTCCCATGGAAACTTAGTTACAGCTTTACCTTTCACTGTTACTGAGTACCGACACTAGAGACTCCTTCCAGAAATGATTGATAAACATTTTTTAAAATTTTTTTTATCGTATTAACCTCACTAGAGGCTGGCGAGGGAATAATTGTTTATAGCTGCTATAATATAAGTGATCACAGGAATGAACTTATTTCCCAACATTCCACATCTTTACATATAACTATAAACGGTAACTCTGCTACTATGGCAACAGTAACTCATCACGCAGAGTGTGTTATTCTTTTAATTAACTTAATTATTTAAGTCGCATCACAGACATTAACCTGGAAGGTGAAAAACATGAACAAAAATAGAGCTTCTTTTTTTTCCCCACCCGGATGAGCCTTTCATTAGGAATTTAAAGCATTTGAAGACGTGGCATGTATAATAGGCTTGCACGCAGAATTTCACTGCCTTCCTATCATCAGGCAGATAATGATAATGTATTCAGAGTGTAATTTCACTCTTGCGGTGTACAGCGATGCCCTTTTGTTGTGTGGGTGAATGCCAAATGTCTATGGCGCGAACGTGGAAGTGCAAAAACACTAAGCCTGAAAGCGTATAATGAATGCTCTTGTGTTTTGTAGAAGTGAAAACGTGCACAGTGTGTGACCCAAGATGGAAAGACTTGAGAAAAGCACAGGAAGCAATGGAGGCTGATTGAGGCTGATGTGTGACATTTCATGGCTCAGTAGATGTGTACTATGAAACTATGTGTAACTATGTCCGCTTGGATATCGAGTGCCCTGAGTTAATTCCATGTGCTCGAGCTTTTGATTCACGAAGCGTTCGTCGAAACACAGATCCATTATTCTTGAACGGTCAGTCAACCGTTTATCGGACTCCATTCGTTCTGCTTAATTGGGTGTCGCTCTGCGTCCGCAGTAACCATCTGGAGAAGAGTCTGCAGCTCCTGATGGATCGCATCGATGACATGAGCCAAGAAATCGTCAAGTACAACACGTACTGCCGCAACCTGAGCAAGCAGCAGCAGCAGAAACACCAGGTATTTACTCTCACCTGCATTCCAGCACCTTTTCTACACACCGGTCCTCTTTGTATGGCTGTATATACATACGGTCTACGGTTGTTTGGGAACGTTTAAGTAATGATGCTGGAAAAGCGCTTTATCTATGAGATTTTATGTCTCTTGAATTGGATCTCTCCATCTGAGCCACTCGGAGACTCGGTGCTTTGTCCGAAAACTGTCATCTCTGCTTTGTGTTTATTCAGAGAAGCCAAGAAATCCAGTTTGTCTCTCTCTCTCTCTCTCTCTCTCTACAATTTCACATCATTCTCTGCAGATTGCTGTGTCCTTTTATTATTTCCGCAGCATTGTCTAGGGGTAAGGAATAAAACACGATGAGGCGTGCAGTTTAAGGGAAATATCGTGTCAAGACAATTTGGACATTTACATTTATGGCATTTGGTAGATATCCTTATCCAGAGCGACTTACATTTGTCATTTCTACAACTGAGCAGTTGAGGGTTAAGGGCCTTGCTCAAGGGCCCACAGTGGCAGCTTGGCAGTGCTGGGGTTTGAACTCACGAGCGTCTGATCAGTAGTCCAACGTCTTAACCACTAAGCTACCACTGCCCATTACAAAAGCGACAATTGAAGTGAATCGAGGCGACAATCATAAATAGATTATAAATGTAGATTATAACTGATTTTTTTTTTTTTACCTAGCCTAGTAGGTTTAAATTGTATTATTTTATTGTGGCAGTTGTATACAGTGTTTTATAATCAAAAAAGCTTTAGTTGTGCTGTCTGTTTTAGCTCTGTACAGGTGTTATTGTCGAGAAGTGTGAATTGTTTGCCCAGCAAGGGGCTCACACCCCTCCCCTTTCCCATCACCCTGCTCACCAGCAGCTATAAACAGAGTCGTGCTACTCTACACACAGAAACCCAACAGTGTCCTGACTAATCGCATAATTTGCGGCGATAAAATCATTCATTTGTTTATACTGATTGAAAATGCCCGATAAGTCGATTTCTATTCTGCCGGCAGAATAGGAACACTAGTATACTGCTAGAAAGGGTTTTAAAAAAAAGACAATTTTTATTCTCCATTTACAGTTGCATTTAACAAGTTCCTGTTATCACTTACGTTATAACACCTATAAACAGTCATTGCCTCGCCAACCTTTCATTTTTCTCTCTCATTAAAGTTACCCACAACAAACTGCCAGCAATTCAAATTTGTTATGAATTAAAGAACAGTACTTTTGTTTTTTTTTATCCATGTATAGTTATATTTAATGTTCTGGAACATCCATGAAACAAGTTAGTTCCTGTTATCTTAATTTTTATTTTTAATAAGAGTTTTTGTTCTTATTATCTTATGTAACATTAACCTGGTGCCATGGATGAATATGGAAAAAAATAAAATAAAAAATCAATGGATTTATTAACATTTGTAAACATTTAACCAGGACATAAGCCCTTCCTGTGCATATGACAAGAAGTCACAGGTGCATTCAACAAGCACCAAATGAGGCTCAACCGGAAAGGCCTTTATATCAAACACAGTGAGGTCCTTAGTAATTACCTCACACATCAGTCACTCCTTCCTTCCTCCCCCCGTGTACTATACACACCATCATACCATCAGACACCTTTAATCATATCCCCTAATTTGAAAGGAAATGACCAATATCCTCAGCGGTGATGTAAAGCACAACAGAACCAGGGAATAAAATCGACTTTTCCTCCATGACTGATGTTTATTACATTAAGAAAGGCTCGACTGTAATCTAAAACTTTAATAGTCTTGTTTGATGAACAAAGGTGAAGAAGACTTAAATTAAACTTTGACACTTTGGTGAATGTCTGACAAGTAAAAGTATTAAACTGCAAAGCTGTTGAATGAATTGATCTTCAAATGCACATACGGAGACGTGCCATGTAGCGTGTCCATTTCTCTGTCTACAACCTGAATGCCAGTTTATAAATTCTCTTCTCGTTCTCTATTCCATTATTCTCTTTCAGTAAATTATTTAGTCTCGGCTCCTTCGTTCTTTCAGCATCCCACGGATTTCAGTAGTTGGACTAGACATCGTTTCTGAACAAGGGTTTTTTTTATTCAGCGTCTTTTATAATAAACTGATTTCCCCCCTCTCTATATCTCTGTCCGTAGTACTTGCAGAGGCGACAGCAGGAGAACGCCCAGCGACAGAGTCGAGGAGAACCGCCACTGCCAGAGGAGGACATCAGCAAGATGTTCAAACCCCCACCTCCTCCTCCGCGCATGGACACACTCCTCATCGCAGGTGCCTGAAGGGGCAATCACAGCCATTTATAACCAATTGCCCTCCCTTTAATCTCTTATAGTCATTGATTTTCCCATCTGTACAGTTGGAGAGGTGTGAGAGGGGGAATGGGCGGTTTTCCATGTTCACAGTGGACAAAATACCGGACAGGCTTTAGAGCAGAAGATATGGAATTGTCCAATTAGTTTTCTTTAGTTGGTTTACAGGTGCATCTCAAAAAATTAGAATATCATGGAAAAATTCATTTTTTCCCATAATTTAATAAAAAAAAATTGGAACTTTCATATATTCTAGATTCATTACACATAAAGTGAAATATTTCAAGCCTTTTTTTTTTTTTAATCTTGATGATTACGGCTTACAGCTCATGGAAATGAGAGATCTCAAAAATATTAGAATAAAGAATTTATAATGCAGCAATGTCGACCTGAGAAGATCTCTAATCAGCTAATTAACTCAAAACACCTTTTCACTCAAAACACCGTCGCTCAGTGGTCCGAAGTCCTCTTTTCGGATGAAAGTAAATTCTGCATTTCATTTGGAAATCAAGGTCCCAGAGTTTGGAGGAAGAGTGGAGAGGCACAGAATCCAAGTTGCTTGAAGTCTAGTGTGAAGTTTCCACAGTCAGTGATGATTTGGGGTGCCATGTCATCTGCTGGTGTTGGTCCACTGTGTTTTCTCTCGTCGAGAGTCAATGCTGAACATGGTGTTACTGTGCTTGATTGGCCAGCCAACTCGCCTGATCTGAATTTTGTCAAGACGAAGATGAGAGACACCAGACCCAACGATACAGACGAGCTGAAGGCCGCTATCAAGGCAACCTGGGCTTCCATAACACCTCAGCAGTACCACAGGCTGATTGCCTCTACGCCACGCCGCACTGATGCAGTAATTCGTGCAAAAGGAGCCCTGACCAAGTACTGAGTGCATAAATGAACATACTTTTCAGAAGGTCGACGTTTCTGTATTATAAATTCTTTATTCTAATATTTTGAGATACTGGATTTTCGATTTCCATGAGCTGTAAGCCATAATCATCAAGATTAAAACAAAACAAAGGCTGGAAATATTTCACACACATTTATGTGTAATGAATCTAGAATATACAGTGGGAGAAAAAAGTATTTGATCCCCTGCTGATTTTGTATGTTTGCCCACTGACAAAGAAATGATCAGTCTATAATTTTAATGGTAGGTGTATTTTAACAGTGAGAAACAGAATAACAACAAAAAAATCCAGAAAAACACATTTCAAAAAGTTATAAATTGATTTGCATTTTAATGAGGGGAAATAAGTATTTGACCCCTTCGACTTAGTACTTGGTGGCAAAACACTTGTTGGCAATCACAGAGGTCAGACGTTTCTTATAGTTGGCCACCAGGTTTGCACACATCTCAGGAGGGATTTTGTCCCACTCCTCTTTGCAGATCCTCTCCCAGTCATTAAGGTCATTTTCAATGCCCTGGCTGAGGGAAGGAGGTTCTCACCCAAGATTTGACGGTACATGGCCCCGTCCATCGTCCCTTTGATGTGGTGCAGTTGTCCTGTCCCCTTAGCAGAAAATCACCCCCAAAGCATAATGTTCCCACCTCCATGTTTGTCAGTGGGGATGGTGTTATGACTTGGGGTCATAGGCAGCATTCCTCCTCCTCCAAACATGGCGAGTTGAGTTGATGCCAAAGAGATCTGACCACACCTGACCACAACACTTTCACCCAGTTCTCCTCTGAATCATTCAGGCAAACTTCAGACGGGCCTGTACATGTGCTTTCTTGAGCAGGGGGACCTTGTGGGCGCTGCAGGATTTCAGTCCTTCACGGTGTAGTGTGTTACCAATTGTTTTCTTGGTGACTATGGTCCCAGCTGCCTTGAGATCATTAACAAGATCCTCCCGTGTAGTTCTGGGCTGATTCCTCACCGTTCTCATGATCATTGAAACTCCACGAGGTGAGATCTTGCATGGAGCCCCAGACCGGGGGAGACTGACAGTTTCTTCCATTTGCGAATAATCGTACCAACTGTTGTCACCTTCTCACCAAGCTGCTTGGCGATGGTCTTGTAGCCCATTCCAGCCTTGTGTAGGTCTACAATCTCGTCCCTGACATTCTTGGACAGCTCTTTGGTCTTGGCCATGGTGGAGAGTTTGGAATCTGATTGATTGATTGCTTCTGTGGACAGGTGTCTTTTTACAGGTAACAAACTGAGATTAGGAGCACTCCCTTTAAGAGAGTGCTCCTAATCTCAGCTCATTACCTGTGTAAAAGACACCTGAGAGCCAGAAATCTTGCTGATTGATAGGGGATCAAATACTTATTTCCCTCATTAAAATGCAAATCAATTTATAACTTTTTTGAAATGCGTTTTTAGGGATTTTTTTGTTGTTATTCTGTCTCTCACTGTTAAAATACACCTACCATTAAAATTATAGACTGATCATTTCTTTGTCAGTGGGCAAACATACAAAATCAGCAGGGGATCAAATACTTTTTCCCCCCCCACTGTAGGAAAGTTCCACTTTTTGAATTAAATTATGGGGAAAAAAAAATGAACTTTTCCACGATATTCTAATTTTTTGAGATGCACCTGTATGTGTTTGTACTATAGTTGTGTGTGTTTGTGAGCATTCTGTTTGAGATGTGTGGTTTGGCTTTGACTATGTGGTTGGTCTGTAGAAGCTGTATTGTTGGCTATTGCAAGGAGATTCCCTGGACTATGTAGGTGATCACTGGTGTCCAAGTAGAGTTAAATTTGGTAGTTTTATTTTTGATTGAGGCAGAGAGTTGCTGTTGTCTTGAGTGCTGTATGTTTTGTAGGTTTTATTAACGCTATTAACGCACCCCAATTGTGGAATCACCCATCTCTATTCCAATTCCCACATTATTTCTTACAACCTTTCCAGTAAAGTTCCAGTGGAGTTGAAATGTAATGCCCTCTAATTACAAGTTCTCTTCTTAAAGTTGATATTGTGGATTTGCATATGCTGTTTTGCTGATTTGCATATCATTTACATATGCATGTTTCCTTTCACCTCTCAAGGACAAATCAACAACTACTGTCAGAACGTGAAAGAATTTACCTCTCAGAACCTCGGCAAGCTCTTCATGGCAGAGGCGCTACAAGAGCACAGCAGCTGAAGAGCAGAACGGAGGAAGGACGGCTCAGTAACAAACACAGGGCTTGAGTGTACACTGCCGAACATCTTACAACACCGTTAGGTATCCCAAATGTAAATTATAACCATGCCACCCTGACCTTGAAGGAAACACTGTATCTAACTGGATGCATTGGTAATAAAAATGTGTGAATCTCACTGCTGGGCTTCACTGTGTTGTGTTTTTGAGGTGTGCTTCCATCTGCTACACTTTCTAATTGGTTACATGCGTAATTGAGAAGATTCAGAACCAGATAGAAAAGCATTTGACAGAAGCACAACATGCTACACTGAAAACAATAACTTTGCATTGCGTTGTTTTTACGCCACTTCAAATGCAAGCGATTTTTTTTTTCAAGAATTAAACCCTGACTTGAAGTGAACTCGGAAATAAATCTAATGCTCCATCGCACTGTATTTCTCTTTCATCACTATGTTGCAGTCGTGTTGAACTGAAATGCAATCACTATCCAAATACAACCCTAATCCACACAAGATAAAGCTTGCTGTATGCGTCCATGTATTTGATCATAGACACACAAATGGTTACTTGATGCCTGACTGGATGTTTTCTGAACAAAGCCAACAACAGAATTATTGGCACCCTTCCCAATATAAGCAAACATGAACATACATACAATGAGTATATTGAGCTTTAAATATATAGTTTCTTCAAACTACTGTTTTGTGTTTTTTTTTTTTTTTTCTTTCTTTTTTCTAATGTTTGGGGGGTGGGGTGGGTTGTAACGCAATATTTCTGCAAAATCCTGATTTTAAAAAAAAATATTGGCACTTCCACATTTAACATTAAGTGAAATTGTCTTCGGTAAATTATTTTGAAAACTGGATGGCATGCAAATGCACCAACTTCCTGGCAAATATCCGATTTCAAAAATTCCCAGACTGTGTTTAATTATATTTTTAAGTGACTATTTTCAATACATCCTGTTCTTGGCTAATAATAGCAATTTAAATATAACAAACTTTTTAAAGTTATTAAAAGTTTAGTTATTCATATTGCTTTAGGCATATCAATATTATACCACATATTCATAATTATTTTTAAGGTAAGTCATTTCTCTAATTACTTTGGGGGGACAGTTCTGGAGTTGACTGTATCCAAAGCCCCAGAACCCCTTAGCAGTAAATTCTACAGTAATGATACTGTGACACTGAGACAGTGTCTCTTAATGAACCTGTCAGTTCAGTTTTAATCACAAACAATCACGTCCTCGGTCTTTGTCAAACAGCGTCGCTTTGATTGCTTGCGCTGTTTTACAGCCTTCTGCTGGCGGCTGGTGTTCCAGTAACTGCAGCTCTCGTATTAAATGTCATCTTCTATACTGAATGAAACTCTGATTTTTGCCTCATCTTGCAGGAAAGCAGGACTAATTATGCTTGTATGCCAGATGCTTGATATGTTAACACAATGCTAGCAAGACTTTTCTTATAGATTAGTGGGGAGCTCGGGGCAGACTGGATGGTTTATTGTTGCCATATGGTCAGAAGCAGTAAAATGAATATAATGTTTTGGGGTAGAATTTTCAGAAGAGAGATATCCTCAACACGGCATCTGGTGTACCAACCTCCTGTAGAGTTTAAATCCTATCCAGCACCTTGATCTTGTATTTGGATGTCTGAAGCTGTTCATTAGTTGCTGCAGCTGTGTGAAATGGTGAGTGACATTAGATTTTATAGGTAGGTAGCATTTGAGGAGGAGTAGCTACCTGGGATAAATATTTTCTTGCTGATCCAAATCTTTCAGTGGGTCAGCTAGAGTATATGATTTTAATGATTTTAAAGATGGCACTGTCGCTGGCTCCAGGCACCCTGGGTTTGATCCTGAGCACGGGTTACTGTCTGTCGGGTTTGACATGTTCTCATCAGGTCCATATGGCTTTCCTCCGGGCTCTCCAGTTTCTTCTTACTTCCCTGAAAGAGGCAGGTAGGTGTATTGGCTACTCGAAAAATTGCCCCAATGTGTGAATGTGTGTGTATGGTGCCTTGCAATGGACTGGGAGCCCATCCAGGGTGTATACCTGCTTTTCACCCATTGTTCCTAGGATAGGCACTGTATCTACCACCATCATGACCAGGATAAAACATACTGAAGATAAGTGATCGAATTATACTTGATAGAGATAGATCACTATTCTTCCTTTGGATAGTAGAATCTCTACCCTATTGGATATTAGACTCTTGTTTTTATTTCTTCATTGTACAAGCAAGTCACTGTGGATTACGTAATTGTGTAATTGTTTATCTGCACACAACGTTTATGAACACCAACAACTTGCGGCAACTAACCAACCAGTTTAAGAGAAATGGTGAAATAAATACCAAATGTTAAAATCAAAGCGTTTCTGCCTCCCACCTTCTATCTGTGTGGAATTTCACACGTTTTCCCCATGTTGGCATGGGGATCCTTCCACTAGTACCCTGGTCTATGGAAATCTGATTAAAAATGCCAGCTGTCTTGGCACTGATTTTGATATTCAGTTGTTGGTTATGACTAAATATCCTCCATCTTAATAAAACTGTTATCATACTACTCATTACCTAGAGTTCCATAGCAACAGCTGATTCTACAGCAGACGTGTGAAGCTGAAGTATATCCTTACCTCGCAAACTGTAAATCCTTAAAATCTGAAAAAATATTGATTCAAGTAAAGGTGTGGGCAAATATGGGAATGGTTGCAGGTGGGTGCTTATTATATAAAGTTTACGTAAACGTAAAGCACAGAGACCTCCAATCTCTGCCATCATCAACCAAGAGATGCATTCTGCTAATTTGCTTCCTAATTACATAAAACAATATCACCAGGTTTTCACACCCACATCCTCATGAAGCTCAGGATCTGAGCTGCATAAATCCTCCTCGGAGTTTTATCGCAAATGCCTGTCTTCACGGCTTCTCTGTTTACGACCGGTTGGAACAGGTGTTTGTGTCCTGCCAAGATGCGTAAGAATTTATGAAAGGCTACACCCCCGAAGTCTGCAGGATACTAAAATATAAAGGCCTCTGGCTCAAGGCCCAAGCTGCTTAGACAATTTTGTACAGTGGGAGGGGATTAGACAAACTGCTACTGCTTTATATATATTTATATATATATATTTATATATATATTGTTCAATTTGAATCCCACAGGAGGACTTTCTCATATACTATAGCATTTTTTATAATATATATTATAAGAAATGCTGTAGTATATGAGAAAGTCCTCCTGTGGGATTCAAATTGAACAATTAAGTTGAATTCTCAATTCTGATTGGTGGGCAGTGGTAGCTCAGTGGTTAAGATGTTGGGCTACTGATCGGAAGGTCATGAGTTCAAACCCCAGCACTGTCAAGCTGCCACTGTTGGGCTCTTGAGCAAGGCCCTTAGCTGTTCAGATGTATAAATGAGATAAATGTAAATTGCTCTGGATAAGGGTGTCTGCCAAATGATGTGATTGGTAAGTTTTGATTGGTATTTTGTAAGTTGTATAAAATAAGTGATTAGAGGAACTTGTTTCATGGACTTTCCACAACATTAAATGCAACTATAAATGGATAAAAAGTCCAATGTATTGTTAATTATATTAAAAATAGTCAACTGTGGCAGGACATGCTGTTAAAATAATCTGTTGTTGGTAGCAATAACTCCACTTTATGTTGGTCTGCATCACAACCTGGTTGTTGTTACTTTCCTACAACATCACACCCTGAAGTGTTTATTCCTTACATTAGTTGGCTACATCAGTTACACTCAATGTCATGGTTTTCCATCTGACAAATGGCACCTGTCACTGACCAGACATCATAACTGACTACTTTTCTCCGTCCTTGGCTCAACCTGAACACAAATCAATCAGTTAAACCTTAGAGAAGGTGACTGCCATGACAACAGAACCAGCTTGTAGTTATCACTCAGCTTCATGCTGCTATTTTACACCAACGTTTCCTAACCCTGTTTGTTAAATTCCCTCTCTGCTGAACCTTTATCCTGTATGAACATACCTGTCACGATGCATCAACTCATTTACAAGCCATTCAAAAACGTTAAATGGATGTGTTGGAGCAGCACAAAAACACTATGACATGGAGTGCGGGAAACTCCACGGCCCGGTTTGAGAAACACCTATTTAGACAAAACGCTTCCCATTTTAATCTCAGAGTTCTAAAAAAGAACTATTTCAAGGTCGATGGGGCCAATAAATTCTCTCCAAGTGTCGGTGGTTTCACATTGCTTACCGTGGGGACAGAGGAATAAATTCTCCCCCAATTTTCAGAGCAGAAATTGCTTGTTCCTGCCATGGCCTTCACCCAGACCTCTCCAGCACCACACTTGCTATTTTTTGATGGATAGTCCATATACTGAGACTATTTTTTTTTTTTTTTTTTTTTTTTGTAGTTGCTAATATTAGACGGTAATATAAATGTACAGTCAGGTCCATAAGTATTTGAACAGTGACACAATTTTAGTAATTTTGCCTCTGTACACCACCACAATGGATTTGAAATGAAGCAATCAAGATGTGATTGACTTTCAGCTTTAATTCAAAGGGTTTAACAAAAATAAGTAATTTTCAGTAAGTGAAAAGCGTGCTCAATTGGGTTGTCGAACATTTAAAACATTTCATTTCTTTGCCTTAAGAAGCTCTTGGGTTGCTTTCACGGTATGTGTTGGGTCATTATCCATCTGTTCTGTGAAGTTCTACAGCATTTGACTGAATCTGAGGCATTCAATAGTCCATCCTCCATACCACTTATCCTACACAAGGCTGTCGGGGAGCCTGGAGCCTATCCCAAGGAACCCGGGGACACCCTGGATGGGGTGCCAACCCATTGCAAGGCTCAATCGCACATACATTCACACATTATGGGCAATTTTGAAATGCCAGTCAGCCCACAATGCATGTCTTTGGAGAGGAAACCTTCAAGGCACGGGGATAACATGCAAACTCTACAAACACAGAGCGTTGGCGGGATTCGAACCCCCAACCCTGCATAGATTCCTCTGTCCTGAAGACTTTCCGAAGGTGGAAAACTTAGTTAGAGCTTTATTTCTGACTGTTACAAAGTGCTGACACTGGAGATTCCTTCCGTAAATGTTAAATAAACATCTCCTAACAGAAAATGTCTACGATTATATGTTTTGCTTTGCTAAAGAGCAACACGTTCTTTTTTTATCTGTTTATTATTCATTGTACGAGTCTCCGCAAATGTGATGTTGCTGTAGGAATGATAGAAAATACTAGAATGAACGCGTTAATATAAACCTGCGATTTTCCTTGCAGCTGGATTTAATGTCAGCGCTGCTGCTATAGAACATTACTCAACAGCTTCTGGCTGATCAGAATAGAGAATTCAACAGCATCAGATCTGTCTGAAATCCCCCAAATGAAGTTTACATGCATCAGTTTGAAAAAATTGATCGTTCCTGGAGAGGGCTCTAAAGTTTCAGGACAAAACCTCAAATACCGGAAGGACAACAAGAGCACACCCATGTGAATTGATGGCCAAGAATGACATCTATATCATTGAGTGTGTGCTCACCACAAGTGAGACCATCTTTTGAACGGCACAGTCTCGCTTTTGAAGACGCTTCATCAGACCTCAATAATGCACACACACATGACTTATGGTGATGGGAGACAGCCATTTCCACCTCAGGCCTGTGTGAATTGCGGGTCGTGCGCTCTGTAGCCCCGCTATGATTAGTGTTATTGCAGAAAACGGGGCGGCTGATGAATGACGGCAAGGATTCTGTTCAGGCAAAAATGATCCAATTCCCTTTTGAGTGGTGGACTTTGCTCCGGAGTGGGAAAAAAATCAGCGATATGAAGGACCTGCTTCTTTTAGGAACAGAAAGAACTTCTATTTGTATGAGATAGATGGAAGTTCTGTGTGAAAATGTACTCTGATTGAGGTGAAAGAGTTCACTGCAGCATCTTTTTTTATTTTTTTATTCAGCAGCTGGAAAGGACGGTCAGAACAAACTTTTGAATGATGAAAAAGATGTCAAAATTTAAATAAATTAAAATGAAGTACAGCGCAGTCTTTACGGATCGTTTATCTTTTGTCAAGTGGCAGTGAAATTACAGAAGCAGGAAGAAATGTGTCTGTGGTTTTTTTACTTAGAATTAAATACTCACTACACAAGTACAAGTCCATTTCGTAAACTAATTTCAATTTGAACTATACGCAAAATATCTTTTCAAGTTGTTTTTTTTTTGTATGATGGGAACTGATCTCATTATAAAGTAGAAGTAGTCTAGTGATATTTGTACACAGTTGCTCCTCTTAAATGTGTCATTTCTTTAATCGTAGTGTTTTATCAGTAGTAGGAGGACGATACGTTCCTGTTTTCATTGATGACTCACTAGCATATGTTGACCACATTGCAGTTCATTGCAAAAGCATGGAGTGTGTGAAACACTTAAAGCACAAGCAGTTACAATCCATGGCATTGTGTCAGGTCAGAGTCTATTAGCTGTTACCAAGAGGAACAACATGGCCAAAGACTTTAATAGGCCTGAGATTTCGAGATTTAAAGTTGCATCGTCTTTACAAAGTGTACTAAAACATGAATTCTGTTGAACTCTTGATTCTGACTGGTCCAAAAGTGGTGAATAAGTTTCCTATAACACTAGCTCTGTCAGCAGTTCAGGCTGTAATTCAAATCACAGGTTTATATTAATGCACTCATTCTAATATGTTATTGTTTCTATAATAACTTACACAGGGACTTGTATAACAGACGTTCCACAGTTTATTTTTATCTAGTGTTTATAGGAGTCTGCAGTCTCAGCGCTTTGTAACAATCAGAGGTAAAGTTTTAACTTTACGTTTTCTGCCACAGGAAAGCCTTCAGGACAGAGGAGTTTCTGCTTTGCAGTTTCTTGGTAATATGTGTTGTGGAAGAAAACACAGCAAAAATAACAACTTCTTCAGCAAAAATAAAAACTTCTGAGTCTCGAGGTCTTTGATGGCAAAAAGAAATGAGACTTTATTACCGAAGTAACAGCCGAGTCGGTTCACAAAGCGACTGCCGGACTCCATCTTGACGCACTCTTTTATACACTTTCAAAATAAAGACTCTCCACAGCTCATCCATCTGTTATTTGATGAGTATAAAGGAAGTCTTTTAGCAAACTAACACACACACACGTCCTTGATCATTGGTGCATCTTCTCTAACACAGGTGGCCTTATCAGTATGTGCACATTCTGTATTTTTCTAACATCTGCAGTTTGAACAACAGACCACTCATAAAGCTTGGCAATAATACTGGATACACGCTAAGGAATAACAAATTACACTATCAAAAAGATACAGAGGACAGGCTCAATCGTATTCAAAAAGATATAAACCGGAAGTGAGAAATGTGTGCTCAGTGATTTCCCACAAGCTGGAGTTGCCCTAATTTCATCTACATGAATATTCACTTATTATTTTCTGATTAATAAAATATTCCATGCACTATTACAACATAATCATGTTTAAATGCTGATTTAACATTAAGTCACCATCTCTTCATAATTGAAATACATTTCAAAGTCACTATCAGGCCTTTGATGGATTCAAACATTTCTGATCACTCTGATTATTTTAACTTGGACCTGATGGATTACATACAACCCCAATTCCAAAAAAGTCAGGACGCTGTGTAAAACGTAAATGAAAACAGAATGTAATGATTTGCAAATCTCATAAACCCATATGTTATTCACAATAGAACATAGAAAGAATATCAAATGTTTAAACTGAGGAAATTTTACCATTTTAAGGAGAAAAATAAGGTCATTTTGAATTTGATGGCCGCAACACGTCTCAAAAAAATTGGGACGGGGGCAACAAAAGGCTGGAAAAGTAATTATTACTAAAAAGAAACAGCTGGAGGAACATTTTGCAACTAATTAGGTTAATTGAAAACAGGTCAGGTAAGAGTATCTTAGAGAGACAATTAACCTCCAGCTGTTTCTTTTTAGTAACACTTATTGGCCAGCCTTTTTTTTTTTTTTTAAATGGTACATTTCCTCAGTTTAAACATTTGATATGTTTTTTATGTTCTATTGTGAATAACATATGGGTTTATGAGATTTGCAAATCATTCCATTCTGTTTTTATTTACATTTTACACAGTGTCCCAACTTTTTTGGAATTTGGGTTGTAATAATCATATTTAAATCATAGTCTGATCAAAGAAATTCTTCTATATATGACAAGCTGTGTTTTTTTTTTTTTTGTCTTATTAACTTCAATAGAGAGAAAAAAGACGTTGGTGAGGGGACAACTGTTTACAGCTTATAACATAAGTGTAACTATAAATGGATACGATATTAATCAACCACTGGATGGTAACAGTAACTCATCACACCATCCTGCCGTTGAATATTTTCCTTCCTTAAAACTTATTCATATCCAGGAGTCTACTTCTGCTATTATATTAAAATATTAGTATGCTTGTAGTAAACCTGGAAGAACTTATTGTACACTGAAAAAAAAAAAAATGTATTAGTAAAAGATGTGATGGACTGATATCTCATTTTTAATTGATTGTTAGAATTTTTAAAATATTCATGTTTCTAGTTAAAATGAACTCATTATAAAATGATCTACTCCTTTGCAAGTTAATGTGTGTGATTTAAAACAATTAACATGCTGAAAGTGTTAAACGTGTCATTAATTCAGATGCTTTTTCATTTATTTATTTATTTAAATTTTCTTTCCAGTATATTTCTCAAAAGGACCTTTGACTGTGTGTGTTTGTGTGTGTGAGAGGTAAAGATGTGGTTTTAATACCCGAGTCTGCTACGGAATTGTGTAGCAGAATTGTGTAACACATTCTGTCTCGATGTGTTAAATGTTTTCACGAACTTTAATTCTGCTGTGCGAGTTGCAGTCACATGACTCAGAAAAGCTACGACTCAATTTCTCCAAACTAATGGAGAGGAAAACGGATGCTTTTTTTTTTAAATTTTTTTTTTTTAACCCAGCTCCATTTTAATATCTCATTGATGAAGATTGTGCTATTTTATCATTCAGTATATCTTAATGAAATTATCATTTCATGAGGAATGTGGTCTTGGCGTGATTCAGTGCGCTAATTAAATCTGGATTGAAAACACGGAGGTGTAGATTTATAATACAGAGTGTATTAGAAATGCGGCTCACGATATTAGATCTCTCCTTGAGTGATTTTTTATTTTTTTTTTTAGTAACGACTTTAATTCTGTGGATTAATTTGGGAAGTGAGCATTTAAACTAGTTTATTACCCATAATCCTTCACTCTCAGCAAGTGTCAAAGCGTGCTCTTATCCACAGTCACTGCTTTCATGTGTCCCTAAAGCAGCCTTTATAAACATTGAAGTGCAATAAATGGAGGAGTTTAAACTTGGCTATATTTTTAATTATAAGGTGCTTAAGTGATAAAGTGTTCAAGACAGTAAAACTTTTATCTGCGTGTTCTCATGGAGCGCCTTTAAAGAGCTGTACTTGAAGAATAGAGCTTCACTGTTGTTACTGTGAAGTATCAGTGGCTAAATTGTAATAAACTTAATAAAACTTATACAGATGAGTGCAAGAGATTTTAGCAAAAGTTTTAAGAAAGTTAAAAATAAATTCCCAAACTTTTTGGTCAAACATCCCCAAGAGGATATTAAGAATATTCTGTGACCCTAATTCTTGACCACCCTACCTTTTTAAATTCAGATTTATAGTATAGGACTATTGCAACATTTGAAAATGTTATTATATGTGAGTAACATACCTGTGTGTAATTTACACATTTTCGTAACTCTTACATTATGCTTGTAAAACCATATTCAATAAATGTTTTGCCATTTTTTTCATCTTCGTTTTCTTGACTTCTGTTGTTAACTCGATGTTATCAAGGAACTAGCGGAGGTGGATGGACGGAGAATTGGGTCTATTTTCATTGCTGAACTCCTATCCTAGCGCAGTGTGTCAGGATAGCAAAAAAGATTCAAGTAGCATGTACTGTATGTTTTATTTATATGTGGCGTGACTGAACACGACTCGCAGAAACCTTTCAAAGCAATAGCACACAAATTCCGTGTTCAAATTCGTGTTATCATTTCGTAAAATAAAAGAATAAAGCAAAAGAGACTGTGAGTTTCTCTCGTGACCACATTTGTAAATTAAGTGACACCATGGCCCTGAATAAGCTATTTCACATAACAGATGTTTACATATAGTCCACAAGACAGAATAATAACTGAATTTACACAGAGGAACCAGTTCAAAAGTTTACATACGCTTGATTCTTAATACTGTGTTGTTACCTGGATATTTTCAATTCTAGGCTGTGTTTAGCTTATGTGTAAAGCATATTTAACACTCAATGACCAATGTGTTGCACATTGAATAAAACGGCACATGAAATAAAATAACATAAGTAATGTAAAACCAATAAGATCGGAATTTAAACTGGATTTTCTTGTGTATCATCTTTTATTATTATGATTTATTATATAATTTATTATAAATTTACTGTATAAATAGAATTTGATAAATGACATTCTAATCATATAATATGATGTGGTTCATTTTGTTCTGTCTGATTTTTATTATTATTATTATTTTTTTACTATATTTTAAATACTTGAACAAATTGCTATAAAACATTATAACCAATGATTTAAATCTGTAGGACATAAATTTTTAGCTAAACTTAATAATAATAAACAAATTGATGAAAAACTGCAGCACAGAGCAAAGCATACAAGAGTTCCACGGCTAATCGTTTTAGTCTCTCTGCCGTTTCGTGATTTATCACTCCAAAGATCTTTCAGATGTGTGTGGGAGGATTAATTTTTTTGAATGTGCAGAGATAAACTGCCTCAAAGTGTGAGAATGTAAGATAAATATTCCACATTATATACAATCACAATGTTAAGGAGTTCATTTGGGGCTGAAGCTGAGTGCTTCGGGTCACGGCAATTAAAAAATGCTTTGAGAACGTTAAATTGAGGTTATGAGATTCATGCGTTTTCAATGAAACCCATTTATTTCATCTCATCCAAGCCTTTCTGAGGTTTCTGAGTACGCTCCATCAGCCTGCTTTCAACCTTTCTAACCTCAGTGCTGCTTTACAGCTGACCTCGGGTTCCTAGAAAGAAGTGAGATCCCAGAGGGAAATATTATGGGATGTTCTGAGGCTCTAATTAGCCGTATCTGTCCTTGGGTGTTCTCTGCATTATGGATGCTGGGTGTCACTTCAGCTCGTGCACATAATGTTCATGCTGATCTGCGTCCATTGGTTCTGAATTTGCTGCTTCTTGGTCTCCACTGGATCAAATGAGTCATCTTTGTCTCCAGTCTGCACATCTAGATACATCTGTTTAACTCCTGTGTCATTTGTATGAGGACTTTTGATCAATCAAAACATTTATTCGGATAATTGAGGGCTCTTGCTGTCTACATACTCTGAAAATGAAGTTTTATGGAAAAGGGGGTCTTTAAAGCTACTTTCAATTGTTAATGGGTCTTAACTTGGAACCACTTGGAACCTTCTGTGATTGGGAAACTATTATAGGATTCCCCCAAAGGGACAAACAGAAGAACCCTTAAGGCTAGGTGCTATGGAAAACTGTACACTTTTTGGCTCTTTAAGTGGAGTGTTAAAAGTTCTTAAAGATTTCTAAAGGAGTTTTATTGGAAACGTCTCTGGAAGGAAAACTCTGTTCTTGATTGTCCATAGAAATTGGAAGGGTTTCCTTTAAAGGACAAACCGAAGAACCCTTACAAGTTTAACCTTTTTGTCTAAGAGTGTACACTGTTCTTCAAGACTGTAAACGTCCTAATGGGGCCCTACCTGCTGTTGTAGGGTTCTACACTGAACCTTTATTGGTTTCCCATAAGGGAAAACTTAAGATGCATTTAAGAGCTATGGAATTAACCTTTTTGCCTAAGAAGGGTTCTTAGCTTTCTAAAGGGGCTGTTAGGAATTATTAGGAATGCACTTTGCAACCTGTTTTTCCTTAATTTTGATTATACTGTTTTTTTTTTTTGTTTTTTTGTTTTTTTTTAAAGAAAGAACAGGAGGCGCCAATAAACTGGTTTGCTCCAGTGGAAAAATGTACCATTACCTCGACTGACACAACTGCAGAAGAAATAATTTTGCCTCTAATAGGCATCATCAGTACTCCGATTCAAAGTGGGTGGAAATAAAACTGAAAATATGACAGCAGAGTGTAGTTTCAGTAAAGTGCCTGCCACTCAGAGTCACTCAGACATGACTTTTACCTTGCTGTCAGAAAAAAAAGCCACCCAGAGTGCAATTGAGGGGAGGGAAGTGAAAGTGGGCAAACCTCAAAACACATTACAGCTACAAAGCAGAAGGAGAAGCGATAAATCTAGAATAGCTGAGATATGACTGCAATCATTTTAACTCCTACAGGGCAAATCCAATATGGAGCCACTAAATAGCTGACATTGTCCTGTAAACTTGAGGCAGTGCATGTGAGGTCATGCAAAAGGTTCATTTGGCCATCTTCAGATTTTACGAACTGATAAGAATGGTGAGACCTTTTTTTTAAAAAAAAAAAAAAAAGTCACATTGCACATATTAAAGTGAAAATTGCTTCATGTTACATCACTGTACATAAAATCAGATGCTTAAATAAGACGAGATTAGACTTATTGTAATATGTCATGGCTTCATTAAGTTGTGTGCACAATATAAAAACAAGCATAATGAGCTGCTGAATAGAAGCCGTATTGTTAATTAAACCCAATTTGCAGTGATTAATGTGATAATTACAACTATTTGTCGATAATTACGACTATTATATAATCATTGTATTAGTTTGTTTTTAAAGTTTATTCATTCTTAAATTGTCTCTTGTTGTTATGTTAATCATATATCCTTCCTCAGTCTGCATTTTCTATTTCTCATTTTTTTTTAAGGGCTTAAAGGTAAGTGCTTGTGTTTGAGCATGGCGATCTAGATGCTATTGAAAAGCCATCTCGGACAATTCTACTCCAGAAATATCTGACAAGCACAAAGGCATGGAAAACACACAGGTGATTTAACCCTTTCGTGCATAAATTATGTAAACGCATATCCAGATTATTTTAACATTTTCTCTTTTTATTTTTATTTAAATTGTATGATGATTGTGTCTAAATATTACCTATAATAAAAATTATATGGATTGTCAATGAGTAAAAAAAAACAAAAAAAAAAAAAACAGTATGAAAACAAAAATTAAATGTTCCAATGTCCAAATCTTTTAATGTTCAGGTCTAAAATATGTAATGTTGAAGACAAAAATTTTCAGTATCATTGTTAAGCCCTACATTTTTTACTTTCATTTTTTTGTTATTTACTTTTATTTTATGTAGAAAAATTGAGTAAAGATTGAGAACGACAAATAGTCTAGAGAGCTACGGAAGTTTATTTTAATTTACAGTAATGCTTTCAAGTGATTCGGAGATGATTTACATTTTTATATTTTCATAAAACATAAAAAAGAGCCTTGAAGTGACTGTCCATAAGTGGTGACACTATGCATGAAAGGGTTAAATAATCTGAATGGGAAGTCCAGAAAATTGACATAAGTAGCTGCGTAACCCGTTTCTGAACACACATAACTTTCCCTGTGTAAATGCTGATGTAACCTTTTTTAAA
Organism: Cranoglanis bouderius; assembly: GCA_023630585.1. Taxonomy (NCBI): domain Eukaryota; kingdom Metazoa; phylum Chordata; class Actinopteri; order Siluriformes; family Cranoglanididae; genus Cranoglanis; species Cranoglanis bouderius. Next base: position 26,155,536 of record CM042539.1, read on the forward strand.
CTCTGAATATGGCCTATTGTGTGCATGATGGTAGTTATGAGGGCAAATTGATTGTAAGGTTTCTTTGCTCAGAGATCCAAAGTCTACAGAGACCCGTATTTCATTTCTGGCCAATGGCACATGGTGCGTTTCTTTGGCTCCTTAACAATTGCAAGCTGATGAACAAGCAGTAGAAGATATGGCTTATTGATTTTGACTGGCGGAGAGAGATACTGTGTGTGTGTGTGTGTGTTTGTGTGTGTGTGTGTGTGTGTGTGTGTTCATGCAGAAATCGAAGCTTTCCTTAAGTTTTTCTTTACAGTTCCCTCACAAAAGGAATTGTAGAACTGAGCTAGTATATGACATGAGTGAACTAGTATAATATGTAAGGAATAAAACACTCGAGGGCATGCTATCACAGGAAAATAATCAGTGATGGGGTGGTGTGTTGCGAAACAGCGGTGCAAAGTTGATTATTTTCCTATAACAGCATGTCCTGAAGTGTTTTATTCCTCTTAAACCACAGCTAACTATTACATTTTTTTTTTAAATGTACAGAATGATGTATCGTAATTGTATCCAATTGCGTTTACTTTTAATGTTGTGGAACATCCATGAAACAAGTTAGTTCTTGTTATCACTTACATTATCGCAGCTATAAACATTCGTTCCCTCACCGGTCTCTCAAGACAAACAAACAAACAAACAAACATACAAACAAACCCCGCACAGCTTGTCATGTTACAGGGAAACCAAAAGGTTTAAACTCTTCTTTGTCCTGTAGACTTTCCTGTAGAGAAAAAAAACTTACTGACTGTTACAGAGGGCTGACACTGGAGATTCCTTCCACAAACGCTAAAGAATCAAGCGTTCACCAGTGCTGTGGTATATAAAATAATAAAGCGTGTGTGATAGACAGTGAGTATGTATAAGCATGAGGAATGCTTCGAAAGTTTTTCAGGATTGAATGATAAATTGCTTGTTTTGTAAAGTTGAGGTGTATAAGTATTTGATAGGAAGAAAATAAAATGTTATACACAGTCTTATTTATATATATATATATATATATATATATATATATATATATATATATATATATATTTTTTTTTTTTTATCCAGAAATCGCCCGCAGCGAAGTCTGAGGTAGTTTCCCAGACCACCAAACATAAATTATCATCACAATTTCTTTCACTTTTTTTTTTTTTACTGCTACACACGCCTTTCCCCCTCAAACCTGCTGAGCTGTGAGTTGTCGCTCTGTCGGTGTTGATGTGAGCACTGCTGGTGTTGGAGCTGCATGCTGAAAACATCTCTGAGAGCAGAAGTCCACAGAGAGGTAGGATGGAGAGGAATGGAAGAGAACGCACTAATGCAATTGCGCATTAAATTCCCACTGTCTCCAACCCGGCTTTGCAGCTCAGGGCGCTGGATTCTCACTGTAACTATGTGGAGGGTTTTTTTTCTTTTTTTTTTTCAGAGAGGAGAGCGATGATGAAACATTTAACGGCCACAGGAGTCGTGTGGCTTAAGGTCTAGAGCTGTTGAACTTTTAAACTTACAGAAAGTTTGAGTTTGTATGGAAGTCCAGAAAGGCCATTCGTTGTTTATTTTATATACTGTATATATTTTTTTCTTATGATCTCAAGACAACAAATGTTTTTTTTCCCTCAACATCATGCCTTATTTTTCTCATACAATATGTCGAAATGCATCATTGGGCATAAAGTACAAACTACATGTCATGGTTTAATCACGGAGTGCCTTGACAGAAACTAGCTGTATCTTTCATTGTTCAAACAACATACGATAACCTGCATGCCCAATAATGTATTTCACCATATGAAAAAAATAAGTTGTGATCACAAGAAAACAACTTTTGTTACCATGTTACCTTGAGATCCCAAGAAAAAAAGAAGAAGAAGAAGAAGAAGAAATAATGCATGGGCTTTCTGGACTTCTGTAAGTTTGAGTGTGCACTTCAATATTAAATTATGAATCAGAATCAGTGCCATACTTATGTAATATTTATGTAATATTCATGAATATTTTGTTTTCTGCAACACAGTGACAACTGATAAAGGAGCGTTAGATTTATCTCTTTTAAACACCACAAAAAGAAATGATACCTTGGCAAGCGAAGATATTTGGACTAAAGGAAATGTTATGAATTAATTAATTATGAAATTATTATGTAACAAATATAAGACCATTAAGCTTTTCCAGACTTTTTAAAAACTAATTTCAAGCTTAAAACTGTCTTATTCTACTGGCAGATCATTTTCCTTCTTTCTAGAAATAAATGCTTGAAATAAGCAAAAATGTCTGCCAATAGAATACGACCATTTCAAGCTTGAAAATAGCATGAATTATTACATTTACCTCAAAAAATGTTTTTATGGGTTTTTATTACTTGAATTAATTCAAGTAATAAAAATAGATTTAAAAAAATGGGAAAATATTTTTCTAGGGGTGGTAGTTGGTAAATTGTTGCCATATGGCAACAATGTGCAAAGGTGGAAAGTATCATATATCCAAAAATCACATAAAATGTATGAGATCACAATTCCAATTACTGCATTTTCCAGACTATAAATTTGCCTCCTAGCAAGCATGTAAAAGTTATATCTTCTAGAAAGGAATTAAAGTTGTAAAAAAGAATGTGGATGGATTTACTCACTCAAAATACATACAAAAATTAGATCCAAACATGTTTTTGGTGAAGTATCTTTTTAATTCTTTCTCTTAAATTCTTAATTCTTTCTTTTGAAACATAAAATTTAGAGAAGGTGCAATTGCAAAATGTATGAAGAAAAACTGTAAATATATCTATAAATTGTCTTATTTTTATTTATTTTTTTGCTATGTAGGCCTGTTTCAATTCATGAATGCACATACCACAGTTCCATTATCGCATGTTGTTGCCATATGGCAACAATTACATTTAACAGAATACTCAAAAAATATAAACTTGTTTAAATGACAAAAAATAAATGTTAACTTATTTCAGATAGTGTTTCAGTTGTTTCCTTTAAGTAGTTTTGCCTAAATATTGAAAAATCAATCAAAGTTTGAGAGCCCTCCGATGATGTGAATGCAGAAATGTGAAATGCCATTTTTTTTTGTTATGTCAAAGTTAAAGCCCCTTTTTCTAGTTACATAGGAAAATAGTAGTTTTGTATTATTGGCTATCAAAAAAAATGGAGATAAATTAATTGTTGCCATATGGCAACACCATGCAGTAAAGGATTAAAATGTCTAGAAATAGGTTTAATGATCTTATATTTGTTTAAAAACAATCCGAGTTGTATTTGCCGATATTAATGGCATTTTTACTTGCTAAGATATCATTTTTTCCCTTTGCAGTGAAAGAGAGAGGACTTGTCTCTTTGCTGTCTGTAATTAAAAAAAAAAAGTATTTCTAAACTGATAATAATCATAGAACTATTCAAATGTGTCTTCATACATCTTACAGTTTCTGGTCTGGACATTAGCTCTGCCCTTAGACAAATGTTTTACTCCTCTAATACCTCAGCAATTTGCCATATTTCACTAATATTTAAAAAAATGTATTAAAGAACCTTTTGCTTACATTTTCTGGTCAGGAAATTAACTCCTCCTACAGATGAAACTTACTTACTCTGCTCTACTTAGCTACTTACTATTAAGACAACTCACAAAGCATGGATGGGGGTGCTTTGGGGAAATACAAGTTTTACCTCTAAAGTTTCAAACTCCACCTTTAAGAGTGCCAGTATGGCTCTTTTGTGGTGCTTTGTTCCCGATCTTATGCAGACTGCCTCACTGAACAGACCAAAGGTGCCATTTGAGGATTGAATTGGCACATCATTTGCTCCCAGCTCCATTCTCTCGCTCTTCCTATATGGGACGTCAGCTAGAAACCCACAGCTCCTCCATTAAAGCTGACCACCATGGACTGCACTGATGGCGATTCATGCCGGTTGATTTCATTAATATAGAGCCTCGAAGATTTTTAGCTAAGAATCATTTGCAGTATGTGTACATCTCCATCACGGTTAACCTTTATTATATTGTATATCATATTGACATAAGGGATGGTTTTCTAATGCACTCTAAATGTTAATCACACATTTAATCTAATGCATGCATAACACTGCAGATCCATCACGTACCCTTGATGAATTAATGCATCGATGAGCAACAAGGGCTGAAGTGTGCATCTGCTGAGCTCATGCTGACTACACACAGCACTCTATTTGCCATGGTTTGGGAATATGTCACGGTGGCTGCATGCAGGTAAATTAGCACTGCAGAAACCGATTGTCTGCTAATGCTGACAGCCCAAGGGAAGCACAGAGCTTGGCCCTTAATTATCTTGCTTTAACCATGCATTGCAGATGGTTCTTTAAGACAACCGAGCTGACTGTGGTGCACTCCAGAGCTCGCCCTTTGGCTTGTGTCTGGCTGAGATCGTGGGTTTGTAAAGCTGTGCGTGTCGATTTTCGGTCGAAGAATTCCTGGTGGTTTTCACTGCGATCGAGTCAATTAGTTTTAGCAAGGGCTGATTGTGAATAAATTACAGTGTTGAGGCTGTAATTATGGATGGAGAGTCACTGTGGAGCACTTATTGCTTGGCTGCCTGCTTAATGGAGACTGTTGTTAGAGTAAGTTGTATAAAAGTTCATGTATTATCAAAAAGCCATGTTTCTTAAACACACAGCCACATCATCATTGGCACAAAAATAGCTTTTCTGGGAAACCTCTCAATTTCGAGTCCTCAGTAAGCAGATTTCTACCTCTACGTATTAAAAATACATACCGTAGGATATTTGATGAATAGTTGTACTACTAGAACATTTCTACATAGAACCTTTATGGGTTACCTCAGGGACAAAATGAAGAACCCTTAAGGGTGCTAGATGGAACCTTTTCCCCTCAAAACTGTCGTGTTGGACTGAAACACAACATACACAGCAATTTGTCAATGATTACAATTTTTAATATGTTAAAGAATCATGTTAAACTTTCTATAATGAATTAACTAATGAATATGAAAATATTCCTTTTGCATTTAGACATACTAAATGATCCTTTCTGACTTTTTTATGTTTCACTGTTGGAATAGTCAGTCTGCACAAGGTAAGCTATAATTTGGCGTAAAATACACCAGTCACTAGGTGCTAGACTACAGAGAGCTGTAAAATAAAACCCTTTCAAGCAAGCTTCTATTCTCTTGAGTATCATAAACCTTCACAATAATTCATTCGCCACAGTAAAAATCAGCGGGGTTGAACAAACAACAGTGGAGACTGATGAACTCATACAGGTGACACTGGAGACAAGTGAAAGCCTATAGGTGGCAATTTATCACAAGAGATATTACTGCTCTGAATGTACAAAGCATTTCACCCATGAAGAAAGCAGCACTTCAGCAGATTATTATTAAATGAGATGGAAATCTGCCGTGAAATGAAAAGCCGGAGGGATTGTGACAATCTGCTACTCTCTGTTTGGGTCAATTCTGAAAACAGGCGCTTTACATGATGTTCACTTTTGCTGAGGCTCATCAAGGTCTTACGTTTTAAATGGCCACTTGAAAACCCTGTGCTTTTCTTTTAACAGCTCTTTTCATGGATCCACTGAAAAGAAGCTGCTTGCTTGTGTACTGTAATTGCTCTTGTTTATGGGTGTAACATATACACCTATACACCACTCGAATTGGTCAGAAGATTGGTCAGAAGATTGGTCAGAAGTTTGCACATACACACTTGTACGACTCCACGTAAACACATTGAAAGCATTTGTAATGGTTGATATGGTGAAGCATTCTGTAAGGAGTCGTTCATTTACTTCAGCTTCAAGAGAGAGGCTGGTGAGGGAACCAGCGTGTTTCTTTGTTTCTTTGGTTTATGAATATAAATTATCCCTGTGTGTTGTAGCCTGCATGTGTATTGACTCATGATACTATGAACTATTCTTGGACTGCCCACAGTAAAACTCAGCCTTAAAAGACTTTAAGTCTTAAAGATTTAAAAATATATCCTTCTACATGGGCTGCTGCTCATATTGGTCTACATGAGTCACAAATACTGCTGAGGTTATAAGTTTACATACAGGATACAGAATTACTTGTAGAATCTGCAAAAAAAGAAATCATAAAAAATGACATTTTGTTTTTATTTGGAAATGCCCTGAATAAGCTATTTCACATAGCAGATGTTTAAATTGTTACTATTTTGTCTTCTGGGTAACATGTAAATATCTTATATAGCTTCTGAAGGGCAGGACTAAATGAAAAAATCAGACCTTTAAACAAAATAATAACAATTTACACCGATCATCCTGTTCAAAAGTTTACACCCCCCTGACTCTTAATGTATCGTGTTGCCTTCTTGAGCATCAGTGAATGTTTGCACCTTTTGTAATAGTTGTGTACGAGTCCCTCAATTGTCCTCGGTGTGAAAAGACGGATCTCAATGTCATATAGCCGCTGTTGGAAAGGGCTCAAATATGCAGAAGATGCTGGAAAAGCAAAAAATGTGCAGGACCTGGAGAATTTTTCTGAAGAACAGTGGGCAGTTTAACTGCTCACAAACGAGGGACTCATGAACAACTCATGACTCATGATCACAAAACATAAAAACAGTCGTTGATCATCCAGGTAACAACACACAGTATTAAGAATCAAGCCTATGTACTTAAAACTTTTGAACTGGTTCATTTGTGTAAATTCAGTTATTATTGTGTGTTGTGGACTATATGTAAACACCTGTTATGTGAAATAGCTTATTCAGGGCAGCACTAAATAAAAAATGGAACGCAATTTAAAAAATAAAATAATTAACATTTTGCAGATTCCGCAAGGCGTATGTAAACTTAGAACTTCAACTGTAGCTAAGAAAACATTTCAAATGCAAGTGTACTTAAAGATGCAGCGATAGTCGCTAGTCTAACACCAAGCTGTGGGTTTTGAAAAACCTGGGAGAAACACAACAAAACACCATCAGTAGAGGCTCGAAGTAAAAGGAGACTCAGTAGCTAGTCATGACTAGCTAGCTCATGTTAGCTAACTCACCTTCATTCCAAGCAGCATCGTTAACGCTGGTGGTGTTGGCATTGGCAGCGGTCTCAGTAGTATCCCTGGCATAGATCACCGTTTCAGTAATGCTAGCCACAGAGCTTTGTTCTACACTAACATCACTAATATACACCAGTTGTTCTCTGTGGTTTAAAAATAATAAACTGTTCACCTGAAACACTCGACCATTCATTTAAAAACCTGGAAGAAAGCAATCAGACTACACCTCGGGGCCTGTGGGCAACAGCCCAATTGACCCTATAGTTAATCTGGCCTTGTTTAGCTGTAAATGTAAATTTCAGGGCTTTAGGGTCTTGCCAGCTGGAATCTCAAACCTTGAGCTCTTCACCCAGAAAGAACCAAATAATACTCAATTTGGTACTGTACTGTGACGGTATAGAGATCTTTCTGGAAGTGCGTTTTATATAAAAGCACAGATGGCAGTCTGTGCAGAATAACAGGTGTCTTATCATGCAGTGTTCCCTGGCAAAAGCTCTTCAAGGTGTATTTGTCTTTGCCTCTCTGAGGACCGCTCACAGTATCTGCATACAAATTGGGCTTTTGTTTCAAATGTGTTAATTAAAAAAAAAAATTCAGACATCTGCATCACTGTGTTCGAGCAGCGCACGGTGGGCAACTGAATTTCCAACGGAGGCATTCAATCAGGTTCGCAATCAATACGAACTCATCCTGAAATGTTTCAATCAGAAGCAATTTAGCCTATTGTGTGCTTTTTTGTACAAATCCTAAATGTGAAGGCTCAGGCTTGCTGTAGCGTTCATCACTGGGATGTAGGATGTGATGAAGGGAAGAGAAGCAATGATGGCTGGGTCGATGAGCTGAGAGAAAGAATGTGAGAAAGAAATCCCACCTGCTTGAGAAAGATAAAAATGTCTGTGGTGTCAACAATAGGACTTTTGTGTCCTTGAGCAAAGCGTTTAACTCTTTTTACCAGAGGACAACAAATGGAATTTCTGGCTGTTTTGGGGGTGTCCATGGTCAGCATTGAATTTATTCACGATGTCACACTCCACAGTAGTGAAGTGTGAAGCTAAATTGGCTCATATGAAAGTAGACACTTGGGGCTGTCCATTTTTATCTCTGTACCAATGTTACTGTTGAAAGGTGTGAAATCCCATCACCCTGCTCACCAGCAGCGAAACATAGAGTCACAATACTCTACACACAGAAACCCAACAGTGTCCTGACTAATTTTATAACAAATTTGCCATGATAAAATAATTCATTTGTTTATACTGATTGAAAATAAGTGCAATAAGTCGATTTCCATTCCGCCAACATGTGCCAGTGTGCTGCTAGAAAGCGTTTAGATAGATAGATAGATAGATAGATCACTTTATTCATCCCAGAGGGAAATTCACCTATTACAGCAGCACAGAGAGTTAGAAGTATACTAAAAGTGATTTAACATTAAAGATGAAACAAATAAGAATAAATAATACAAAAGATAAGAAAAAGAATACAGTGTCAGAGTGTGATGTGGTATGCAGTAGGGGGTAAACATTGTAGATACAGCAGCAGATCTGAGTGGAATTAAAGTGGCAGTGCACATCAAACTTGTCCACATTGTAAACCATGTGAAAAACACTGAAGTAAAGTGGCGGTGCATATACGTACATATGGATGTGGATATGTATAATGGATGTTGGTAGTTGGTAGACTGTTGTGGCGGTGCATATACATATGGGTATGTATAACGGATGGTGGTAGTTCGACTATCATCCAATGAGCTTATCCTAAGATTGGCTCAGTGCAAATCGTGTCCCAGGAGAGTGATGAGCTATTGTACAATGTCATCGCAGTTGATACAAACGACCTTTACATTACATTACATTACATTACATTACATGACCTCCTGGACCTCCTGTACCGCTCCTTCCTACAGCAGAGCTGAATGAGTCTTCTACAAAAGAAGCTCCGGTGTTTAACCAGTATGTCATGGAGGGGGATGCTGGTCATTATCCAGAATGTGTGAGTTTTTTGAGTGTCCTCTTTTCCATCACAACCTCAAAACTGTCCAGAGAGCAGCCCAAGACCGAGCCAGCCTTCTTTATCAGTCTGTTGAGTTTTTTTTTTTTTTTTTTTGCTCTAATGCTGCCTCCTCACCACAAACTGGTAGAAGATCTTCTTCTGGTAGAAGATCTCTAACAACTTGCTCAGTGAATATCAGGAAAAATGTCAGGGAAGTATCCAACAACCAGTGACATCCTGAACAAGAAGAATAAAATTATCTTGCCATGTAAATATATTGAAAAAAGAACAAAGCTGTTCAGCAATCTTGATGGAAATTGAACACCATATAAACAAGCATTTACTCTGCTGATAGGCAGGCGTGAGGAGGAGAAGCTATTATACCTGAAGAGAGGCAAAGTGGGACTTCAGAAAAACAATAATCACTGCATTTGTTGTAAATAACTACCTCTTGTCTCTCTGTGCATGGAAAAAAGAATCCATAGGCCTGTTGATTTTTGTTCCACAGGCATATTGGCTAAAACATTTACATTTAAGGCATTTGGCAGACACCCTTATCCAGAGTGACTTACATTTATTTAATTTATACATCTGAGCAATTGAGGGTTAAGGGCCTTGCTTAAGGGCCCAACAGTGGTGGCTTGGTGGTGCTGGGATTTGAACTCATGACCTTCCGATCAGTAGCCCAACATCTTAACCACTGAGCTACCGCTGCCCAAAACAACATTGTTGCTAGTTCTCCATTTGGTATGATATCAATACTGAAACACGATAGTATTACCAGAATATTTTTAGACATGAAACTTTTACAAAGCAAGCAAAAGACTAGAACATGCCGCATTTACAGTTTTTCAGAGCTACATTGTTTGAGGCCAGTACGGACATCTTAACCATGTTGCTAGAAGAATCAACATGATTTATTTCACTGCCACACCACCAGAGGGCACCCTCACCCGAATTCTAGGACACTTCTTTGTTGGTTATGCTCATTTTCTGTCTCCTCTGTACATAAAAAGCACATGGACTCTAAGCAATTGACAACAGCTGCTGACAACTTAGACAACTGAAATTACTAGCTACAAATTACAGTCCTGAAGAAAAGTCATGTTTCTCCTGACTGTATAACGTTAGAAAAAAGTTATGAAAATTGAACTTTTGACAGAAGGTACTGTGGCTGGTTAATAGTGTGCGGCGATCAACTTTCCATCACTGTCTCATTGAAAAACATTGAATTTACCGGTTTGCTATCAAGCCTCTGCTTCTCAAAATGGGTAATACATTGTTACTAAACTTCATTTTAAGAAAATTATGCTAATGTTCTGTTTTGTGCACTGAATCCACGTAAGCTTCACCTATTACTAGACATTTATACTAATTTCAAGCTTGAAAGTTTCTTCTACTGGCAGATCATTTTGCCTATTTCAAGCAATTATTTCTAGAAAGAAGCAAAAGTAGTACACAACAATAGAGCAAGACAATTTTGTGGCACATTTTGAAAAACCCAGTGAGTGTATTAGGAAAAAAAAAATTCCTGAAGACATCTGTGGGTGGTAGAACAATCACAACTTAAACTACTGTGACTATTCTGTATCTTTTCTGAAAGGCTTCTTTCAAGATATAATGTTTAACGGTTGCCCCAGAGGGACAAACAAGATGGAACCATGAAATGATGCACATTTTAGGTATAAATGTTTTTGTTTTTTTTTTTTTCCTACTTGAACCATCTAAAAATATGAAGGTTCTTTGCAGCTCTGAATGTTTCTTTGTTCTTTAAAATTATTAATAATTTATAGAACCCATGCCAGTTAGAATCCAGCAATCTAATTAACTATTAGGCCTGCACACTTTGAAGGAACCCTAAAGGGTTCTAGATTTAACCAACAACAGAGGGTTTAAGTAAAACACTTTTTGGAATCTAAGAACCATCTCTCAGGAGTGTATATAATATCTCCTAGCCTTGGACTAAGTTTCATTGTAGAACTTGTGTTGTATCAATAGGATTTGAAGTGGAAAGCTTAAAAAAAAGGGTTCTATTTGGTGTCTCTTCTAAAAAGGTTATTTCTATAACCCTGTGTTCTACAAAGAACCTTTAACGGTTGCCCCAGATGGACAAACAAGAGAAAACCACTCGTTGAAACATGCTCTACACTCTTAGAAAGAAAAAGGTTAACACAGGAACCTTAAGGGTTCCTTGTTTTTTTCTTCTAGAGGAATCCTTATAGGTTCTATCTAGAACCTTACAACAGAGTATTCAAGTAAAACCCTTAACTAGTGCATGTAAACAACACCTGAAGGACTTTTTTTTTTGTAGGAGTGTATAATGTCCAGAATGTGTGTTGTGCAGTGTTGCATCAATAATGTTCTAAGTGTAAAGCTTTAGAAAGGGGTTCTATTTAATATCTTTTCTAAATGGGTTCTTCCTAGGATTCTTTGTTCTGTATAGAAACTTTAAGTGCTCCCCCAGAGGGACAAACCATATGAAACAATGAAACCGTAGCTCGACACAATCTTCGCTGTACTGTGAGAATTTGTTTGTCTTTAAAAGACTTTCAACTGTAATGATGGAAGTCATAGAGATGTCTGACAGTCTCAGGTCTCGCTCGCTGGCCAGACAAAACCTTACAAAGCACAGCACTGATCGCCTCTGGTTATAACTAACATAGCGCTTATGGATAAAGCTAATACTGTACTGTATATACGCCATTAAGTTTGAAAATGGAAATCCTTTAACATTCCAGACAGGTGCTCATCTTACCTCCCATATCAGAGTGGGAGGACAAGTGCATCACATTGAGCAGAAGTATTAACTTGATTGTCAGACAGGAAACACAACACTCAGACTGGCACGTAACCGAATAATGAAAAGAACAAAAAGTTCTGATTATAGCACGCAGGCGGCATTTAGTACATTTGATTATGAGCAGTTTGTTCTGGTTTCAAAAGGGACCACCATACTGAATGTCACTTGCATATATTTTACAAGCTTTAAAAAAATGTTAAAAGCTAAAATTATTAGATATATACGGCACTGAACTATGTTGTAGCATAAGTTTATACTGTATATTTATTCATTGTTCTGTTTATTATGCATAGCTTGAACGTTTATGGTAATTATTTACACCAATTATGCTGAACCTTGAGGCAAATGAGCTAGCAGAAGACCATATCAGGTTTCACTCCAAGACGTCAAGAACAGGAAGCCAAGGCAAACTCAGTGGGCAAACTCGCCAAATTGGACCATTGTAGAATTTAAAAATGTTGCCTGGTCTTTATCCAGTCTTTTACTGTCCAGTTTGAGACATGTGAACCTTCAGATGTAGCCCATCTGCCTCAAGGTTTGACGCGATGTGGGATGCTTTTCTGCTCACCACGGTTGTAAAGAGTGGTGATTTGTGTTAGCATAGCCTTCCTGTCAGCTCAAACCAGTCCGGGCCATTCTCCTCTGACCTCTCTCATCAGAACTGCTGCTCACTGGATGTGTGGGTGTGGTTTCTTTTTTTTTTTTTTTTTTTTTTTTTTTTTTTTTTTTTTTTTTTTTGCACCATTCCATTTAAACTCACCGACATGAACAACAATACCATGGTCAAATTCAGTCGTGAGATCACATTTTACCCCATTCTGATATGAACATTAATCAAAGCTCTTGACATGATTTTATGCATTGCGCTGCTGCCACATGATCATCTGATTGGATAATTGCATGAATGAGCAGGGGTACAGGTGTTCCTAATAAAGTTGCCAGTGTGTGCAGGTCATTGTGCTAGACGTCCATTATCATCATTCCTAAATTTTAACCACTCTCAAGGCATCAGTGCATTTAGGATGGACCTGGTTATAATCATTAATTAAAGATGCACGTATGCAGTTAATGGTTAATTGCATCACCCTGTTGCTCTGTCATTAACATATAAAAACCCTGCTGTAAATTTAGCTCATTTGCATCTGGCTTGATTAATTCAGCACTACGGACCACTCTGAAGAGGCTCCAGCTCTCTCGTAAACTCGTTTGCTCATTAGTCTTTTAGAAAGCAGTGTATTAAGATAACATATGTACACCAGTTCTCTGATGAGCTGAGGAACGTGAACCAGCAGGTACAGGCCACTGTGCTTTTGTGCTCTGGATTCTGTCAGTGTATATGTTCATGTGAGAAAATGGTCAGAAATTGCTTTTAAATACTCAGCAGCAGAAGATATTCTTTTGACTTAATTAACACCGTGTTCAGATGAATGTGAAAATATATGTACATTATATGTGCACTGACCAAAAGTTTGTGGACCCCTGACCATCACACTCACATGTACTTTTTTAGTATCCCATTCCAGATTGATTCCTTCTTTGCTATTATAATAGGCTCCATTCTTCTGGGAAGACTTTTCACATGTCACATTTTATCTAATGTAGGGGAAAACTAGAGACCACTTTCTTGATGTTTTTTCAACCATGGGAGCACCAAGTCCTCTAGTACACATACACACACATTTATTTCAACATGTCATGCCCTGAAATTTCACAAATAAACTCAAGTACACACATGACATACTGAATATAATCACTTGAAAAATCGTAGGGAACCCCTATAGGTCACTGCATCACATTTTCTCACATGCAGTGCATGGCACCCATCTTTTTATTTTTATTTATTTTTTTCAATTTGAAGGGCAGACTAGAGTACTTCATCACATTATCTCCGCTGTATCTCCATCCTTGAGGGCACTTTATCACATTTTATATACTGTAGAGGCACCCCAGAGGTCACTATCATGGCAATTCTTTGCCCATATTTTGTCTCATATTTCAACGTTATGCTCTGAAACTACACAAGTGAACTCAGGCACATGAATTTGCCAGGACGTGAAAAGCGTTATGACTTACTGGACGAAAACCACGTGCAAAGTAAAATAAACGAATAAATAAACAAATAAGCTAAAAAAACAAAGCAATAACACATGCGCAAAGCGTGTGAACCATAACACGCAGTGCCTACAAGCACGTTTTAGTGAATCACGTGATTCTTCTAGGGCGCATGCTATTTCAGATGTTATGGATGTTCGTGTGTGAGACAGAATGACGTCAGAGTTGCTTGTTGAACCTATAGATGGCGGAAGACTCCCTTCCAAATCCCGCATTTTATTCCAGCCTTGACTTAATCTCGGTTTTAAGCAGAAAAAAAACAAAAAAAACTACAGCTGGGAAAAGTTTATCAGACATTAGCGGCTGCATGCTCGAAAGCGAAATGTGCAGGAAGCTGCGCGCGCGGATCAGCTTTGTGGGGTTCCCCCCCCCCCCCCAGGTTAAAAAGCGTGCTGTTCTCGTGCTGCGGAGGCGCGCGCACTCCACTCCACTCAAGTCCACTTCACTCCACTCTGTTCATTGACGGATGCGTCCTCTCCCTGCGTCTCGCGCACCAAATCACCGTTTTCTCTCTGACCACTCAGTTCTTTTTTTCTTCTTCGCAACGCTCCATGACATGATACAGGCTCGCGGTGGATTTTATTTATTTATTTATTACTCCTTTCCGACGTCCGCTACTCTTCTCACGTGAGGATCAAAGGCTGGATCCCGGGACGTCTCGTAGTCGCGCGCACGGTAAGCGGGCCATGCTGGCTCTGGGTGAGCTCTCATCAGGACCACAGCATCATTTTTTTTTTTTTAGCCGAAATGTGCAGCCTCTTCTTACAGAACTTTATTACGACTCAGAGGTTCTCAAACTTTTAGCAGCCTGCAGCCTGAAGGCGTAAAAAATGAAACTCGTTAGAAATTAATTTCAAACATCACACATGGGGGGTGGGGGGGGGGGTATTGGGGTGAAATTTACTCAGGAAAAGTGTAGGAACAATTTGCACAAATTGAACTAAGTAAGATTTACATGGCACCAAGGATTATTCTAAATAATAAAAAAAAAACATAAAAATGAGTAAATGTTACTCAAACTTGCTTAAACAAACTACACAAAACACTGTAATAATAGTCACTAACACCTTCAGTGGTTCTGGTCAGAGGTAGCACTCTGACGAGCAAAAGCACTTCCATCAGCCTTCATAAAGACTGAACTGACAGAACTCAGCATGACTACTTAACTAACTTCTGCACACGCACATACAATACAAACCGTACACCCAGGGTTCATCCAGATGCTTCATAATCAAATTCCAGGAACTTCAAGGACTTTCCAAGCATTATTTTTTGTTTATCCTTTGTTTTCAAGGACTATACAAGAGATATCATTCAAACATATTCTTTATTTCTTCTTTTAAAATTCATACAGTACTGTGCAAGAGTTTTGGGCACCCGATTTTTTTAGTACAAACTTTGTTATAGATTTTTTATTTGATGACTTCTACATTATCAAGTCAGTACAAAAAACATTTTAGATTCCCAAACATTGGTTTTCTAGCACAAAATTAAATGTTACAGAAAAATGTTTGTATGTCATTAAAGAAAGCAGCATATTACGTAAGAGACACTTTTCAGACAGTAAACACAATGAAGGCTGCTGGGTTTTGCTGCAAAAATAAGAAGCGAGTGCGAAAGTCAAAGTCTCCAGAAGAACTGTGGCTGGTTCTGCAAGATGCTCAATAAAACTTACCAGCTCATTTCCTTATAAAACTGCACTAATTGTACCGGAGACTACTATTTTTATTTTTATTATTTTTTTTGTCACACCAAATATTGACTTTGTTTCATTTACTACTGTTTACTGCTCTTTATGAAAAAAATTTTCATTATTTTGAAGACATCTTTGTTCCATATATATATATATATATATATATATATATATATATATATATATATATATATATATATATATATATATATATATATATATATATGAGAGAATATAGGTACTGCTTCATCTTCACCATAATGTCAATATGCTCCAGGTCAGTGACAGGAGCACTGTTGCCATAAACTTTCAATGGAAAGTCACTAAATGTCACTAGATGATGTCATGCGCTAATAAGCATATTCATTACATCATGGTGTATTTGTATTCTGCCTAGTGTTAGCTCTTTACATTTGTTTGCTTCTGTCCTACTCTCTGTGCTCACATATTGTGTATTTAATACAGCCGAATTCCCAATCAAGCTGTTCTCATTTACATATTTTTCTGTTTATGTTGTCAGACAATGGAACACATATGAAATAGTGACTGAAACGTGGCACATTAAGACTACAGGTTAACCAGCATTCACCTCCAAGCCATTTCCAAGCTGCTGCTCTGCACTGCAAAAATCTGGATTTTATAACCGTGATGTCGTCTCTGACCAAATCCTGCCACTCACTGAACAGAGTAGATGCAGAGAGAGGTGTACCTGCAGCGGGAAAGCAAGACCTCGGGCTCGCAGGGCAGTACTGGCGACCCTCTTCTACAGAAAGTAGTGTTTGTCCAAAAAAGTCGCTAGATTTGTCGCTAGGTGCTTTTTTTGGAGGGAAAAAAAGTCGCTAAAGGGGTCTGAAAAGTGGACCGGAGCTGTCTCTGTCAAAATGAGTGAGTGAATAGCTGGAGGGGGAGGGGCTGCAGCAGGGTGTCATAGTTTAAGTGAAAGGATTGTATTCGTGTTCTATCAAAAATAAACACTTTAAAGTTATTTAGCAGTTTTGAATTTATTGACTTTTTATAAGTCAAGCACTTTTTAAGCACCACTAGATAAAAAAATGGCTATTTTCAAGGTTTTCCAGTACTTACATTTCAAAAAGCCAAATTCAAGTACTTCAAGCACCTTGTTCGCACCCTGCATACACCTGACTGAAAAACACAAAGAGCAAATTTCATATTCATATTTCATAGCATTTCATAGGCATAATACAATAGCCGTAGGCCTTAAAGTCAACACAAAACAAGCTATATAAAAAACAACCTATCTATAACACTCAAAATGAAATCAGTTTAAAGTTCTGTGAAAACATATGCAAATCGAGTTCAAAAACCACGTCTCCACTTTAGTATGCAATCATAATGTTACTTCTTTTTTTTTCTTCTAGTTTTGTGAGTGGTTGCAAACTAATATGAATGATGGCTTAGTGGTTAGCATGTTTTCCTCACACCTCTGGGGTTGGGGGTTCAATTCCTGCCTCCTCCTTGTGTGTGTGGAGTTTGCATGTTCTCCCTGTGCTTCGAGGGTTTCCTCCTCCAGTCCAAAGACATGTGTTGTAGGTTGACTGGCATCTCTAAATTGTCCGTAGTATGCAGTTGTGCCCTGCGATGGGTTGGCACCCCGTCCAAGGTGTCCCCCAACTTGTGACCCAAGTTCCCTGATAGACTCCAGGCTCCCCACGACCATATGTAGGATAAGTGTAGAGAAAATGGATGGACGGAGTAAATTTTTCTTTTTAAATCACAGATTTGTTTTTGTCATATTTACTGAACCACTGGACTTTTTTCTCCCAGTGTACAAACCCTCAAAAGTTCAATAAGGTTCACATTATGTTTCACATGCACGTACTGCATGTTTTTTTATTTATCTATTCTTTAAATATACATTAATCACATGTGAAAAGCATGATTGCAAATGAAATGTATGTGATTTTTTCCAGGCTCAATATTTAAAATGTGTTCAGTAATTGCTTTGCTTTGCAATGCTGCAAAAACAGCATTGAACAGTTCACACTGCTCCAAAAAAAAGACTCCCGTTCGCCACAAAATCCATTTTCAAACGTCAGTTATCATGTAACTAACTGTAATTAGAGTTCATGTCTGAGTGGGCTGCCTATATGGCATGATTTAAAGTGTGAAATGAAAGTAAACAAAATCATAACTGATGCTTGAGAGAGCTTGTCTACTTAATCATGCACTTATTATAATGACTTTATGAAAGCATCTCACTCACTTTCAGTAAACACTTTATCCTGTTCAGGGTCTCGGCAGGCAACTTTCATTCTGAGTCTCCTGTCAACTCAGGACCTGTCTTTTGCAAAACCCTTGAGGGAATAAATCTAATGCTTCAGCTAAAATCTGTTTCTTCGAGCTAAGTGCATATGGCATAAACCAGTATGTGGAAGGCAGCATGCGTTTGCTCTGCTGTCGTAATAAATGACTTGAGAGTAAATGAAATGTGTTAAATTTGGGTAGAGATTTTATTAATTTTTTCCCTTAGTTTTCTCCCTAATTTGGTCTTGCTAATTCCCACTCATTAGCTAGCGTTCTCCTATCCAATGACAGCTACTAACCAGGGAGGATGAAGGCTAACACATGCTTCCTTCAAGAAGCCAGCTAACCTGAACATCTTATCAAACTGCTGCTCATGGTGCATCACAGGGCAGCGTAATTACACACTCGGAAAAAAAAGTGCTATCTGCCCTCTTCTGCATAAATGAGCTTGCAGATGCCCATGATTGGCTAGACTCATGGTGATTGGCAAAGTAGAAAGAGTATGTTGTCCTGCCCACCAAGCCAATTTTTCCTCTCTTGACCTCATGGGTTGGTGTGGCATTGTCAGGGTTTGAACTCATTACTGATTGGGAATGGAGACAAAATCAGTTTTGTTCACATTTTTGCACTATAGTGTTGTTTATTACACTAGTTACAAATAAGGAACCTGATGACATCTGCATCTGATTTAAAGCAAACAAACAAATAAAAATATTACTCGTGGAGCTTGTTGGCATTTAGCACAGTAGACAGTTTCTATCCCTGATATACTGTAAAGTGGCGTGATATTTTTGTGTTATCTTTTTGCAATTATTAACACATTTTTAATCATCATTAACAGCTAACATTACCTCCTTTGTCACTCAGGACAAGTTAGAATTATTACATTTTCTAAAGTAAAAGTGTTACTGACACGGCAATGGGTCATAAAACTCAGAAAAAAAACCCCTGTCCTAGTAATTGTGTTGAAAAGCTGCTTGTGTGTCAGAATGAATTCATATTTATGATCCGACCACATTATCTCAGTTCATAATCAGTGACAGTAATGAGTGCATTTATTTTTTACCTTAATGCAAATCAGAGTGTTTTAGACTCTCTTTTTTTGTTGGTGTTGTTTTGTTAATGCATGGAATACTCTGTAAAACATTGTCAATGTGATTTTTTAAAATTACCTTTAAAAGCTTGATGGACTATATTAATTTTCCATTATTGAAGAATAATCACATCGTTTTATTTACGAAACCCTAATTACCGCAGCAGTGTGGCACTAAGTGTAAGTGATGGGACTGGATGAACATTCTTGTTTAACTCATTATTCATTATTTATTTATGCATTATTGAAGAGCTAAAATTAATATCAAATGCAGGGCATAAACATGTATCTAAATGAAAAATGGAAGGCAGGTTAGTAAATAACAGACTGTGTTACAGCGTGAAGTGGTGAATTACAGCACTGCTTTACAAGCTCTGCAAAGAAGATAAATGCACTGGAAAAGTATGTGTGTGTTCTGTTAAGATGAGGTAGGACAAGATAAGATTGGGTAAGATAGGTAACATAGAAGAGGAAAAAAATGAAACTGACAAGAGTGAAAATGAAGCAAATAGAGCAAACATGGAATAGAGGAGAGCGAGAATCAAGCAGAGAACAGTGAAGATTAAACACTGAAGAGTGGAAATTAAACAAAGAAGAGCAAAAATGAAACACAGAACAGCAAAAATGAAAAAGAGAAGAGTGAAAATGGAACAGATACGGGCAGAAAACAGAGAAGAGCAAAAATGAAACAGAACAGTAAAAGTGAAACAGAGAAGAGCAAAAAACAGAGAAGAGTGAAAATGAAACATAGAACAGCGAAAGTGAAACAGAGAAGAGCAAAAAACAGAGAAGGGCAAAAATGAAACAGAGAAGGGCAAAAAAACCCAGTGAAAATGAAACAGAGAGAATGAAAAAAAAACCCAAACAAACCAAAAAACAAAAAACAGAGAAGAGCAAAAAAACAGAGAAGGGCAAAAATTAAACAGAGAACAGAGAAAATTAAATAGAGAAGACCGAAAGTGAAACAGAAGAGTGAAAATTAAACAGAGAAGAGAAAAAATTAAACAAAAAGGGAAGACTGAAAATTAAAAATGGAAGTGTACAACAAAAAAAACAAAAATAAAACATACAGTGGGTATAGAAAAGAATCACCCCCCTTTAACATTTTGTTACTTTTCAGCCTGAAATGAAGACAGACACAGTTTTTGTTTTATCCAGCTGTATTTACCCAGTGCAACTTATAACATGCAACTTATAACATGTCAGAAAAAATAAAAATAAAAAACCAGAATCACTGAGTTGGAAAAAGGATCACCCCTTGTTTTAGTTTGATTTAATTTCACATCTAGACTTTGTAATATTTGCCCACTCTTTTTTGCAGAACTGCTCAAGTTCAGTTAAATGTGATGGTTACTGTTTGTGGACTGCAGTCTTCAAGTCATTCCACAGATTTTCAATGGGGTTTAAGTCTGGGCTCTGACTAGGCCATGCAAGGACATTCACCTTTTTCTCCTTCAACTACTGTGTGGTCAGTTTTGCTGTGTGCTTTGGGTCATTGTCATGTTGGAAGGTAAACCTTCTTCCCATTGACAACTTTCTGGCAGAGGGCAGCAGATTTTCCTCATGAATTTGACGGTATTTTGCCCCATCCATTTTTCCTTCTATCCTGACAAGTGCTCCAGTCCCTGCTGCAGAGAAACACCCCCATAACAGGATATTACCACCTCCATGCTTTACTGTAGGAATGGTGTTATTTGGATGGTGAGCTGTATTGGATTTCCGCCTGACATATCGTTTGGTGTTGACGCCAAATAATTCAATTTTAGTCTCATCTGACCATAACACCTTTTTCCATGTGGCCTCAGAATCTTCAAGGTGCGTTTTGGCAAAGCTCAGTCTCCCATACAAGCCACATTTTTGGAGAATTTGTGATATTGTTGTCACATGCACACAATGACCACTCTTTGTCATAAATTCCTATTTTTGCTGAGTTGCTGTAGGCCTCTTGGTAACCTCTCTGGCCAGTTTCCTCCTGGCTCTTTCATCCAGTTTGGAGCGACGTCCTGATCCAGGGAGGGTCTGTGTTGTACCAAATACCTTCCACTTCTTAATAATAGACTTCACTGTGCTTCTAGGCATTGATAAAGCCTTTGAATTTTTTTTGTATCCATCTCCTGACTTGTGCCTGTCCACAACTTTATGCCGGAGATCTTTTGACAGTGCCTTGCCACCCATAATTGATTGTTTGCTTCAGTTGCACTACAAAAAAGAAAGCTCTTTTCATGCTGAGTTAATCAAAATGACCACAGCTGATCACAGTTGAAAGTCAAATGGTTTTGTGTGCCATTGAGAAGGTGATTAGCTACACCTTATTGAGTTTACAAGTCATTTTTAGGATTCTGTTGTATTTCTCAGTGATTCTGTTTTTTTATTCATTTATTTATTTTTTAAAAATTTCTTTCTGACATGTTGGTGTTATATCCTTCACTTGGATGTTGTAAGTTGCACTGAATAAATACAGCTGGATAAAACAAAAACTGTGTCCGTCTTCATTTCAGGCTGCCAAGCAACAAAATGTGATTATTTTAAAGGGGGGGGTGATTCTTTTCTATACCCACTGTAGATTCTTGAAAACTAAAAAAATTAAAGATTCCAAATATTAAACAAAAACAAACAAACAAAAAAAAGCGAAAATGAAGCAAACTGAGAAGAGAGAAAATTAAACCAACAAAGAAGAGCTAAAAATTTAACAACAACCAGAATGAGAATTAAACAAAGAGATAATAGAAAATTAGATCGAACAGAGAAGACTGAAAATGAATGGAAAACAGTAAAAAAAAAAAAAAAAAAAAATACAGAAGAGCAAAATTAAACAAACAGAGCAGCAGAAAAATTCATCTAAGCCCAGAGATGATGCCACACAGGGTTGCCAGGACTGTGTGAAATTAAAATACACCTTACAATATACTGTACATCTCACCTGAGATCAGGTTAATTTATAACCGTCGTCCTAATTATCCCTCAAAACATGCTAAATCATATTTGTTCTGCATAATGGAAAAATAATGTTTTATTTCTGAAGGTTTATCAGCTTGGTGAGGTGGCTCTAAGTGTAAAGATGGGACTGGATGAGCGTTCTTGTTCCACTTATTATTCATGCGTCATTAAATAGCTCAAATATATCAAGTTATATATTCGTTTACACAGGCACGCCAGCTATACTCATCGCAATTATGCTTTTCCACCTCATCTTTATTCAATCCTGAGAACGTCCGATTGCTTTTCTCACATTTTGTCTGCTTCATTTTCGCTCTTCACTGTTTGGTTAGTGCTCGGGTATTGCAGCGTACGTCTCACCTGAGCTCTGAGATCTGAGATCATGTTGACTGACGCAGTGCTTCAGCTCATTACACACCTTTGTGAACTGATGGAATGCATCAAGCCCGAATCACGATTTTTAAAATTTTTTTTATAACAAATAGCCGTCTTAGATGATGATCATTCATCAAACCAGCAGAAGGGTTATACATGAAAATAAACTCTGAGCATGTCTGTACAAGACAGGAAACGTTCTTAATCATGTTTGATTAGTCGTGTTAACGTGTGTGATTTAATGTTCCTGTGGATGAGCTGAGAGATTTCCAATAATTCAAGTGCTCTTGCTTATCTTCTCCTCAGACTAATGTTCTTTTTCCTTTTCAATGTGAACATAATAATCAGTTTTTTTTAAACTGTCAAGATTTGCTGGTTAAACTGCATGACTGTACTTTTTTATGTCATGAGTTCAGATTCGCTCAAGTTGAAAAATCAAATCCCGGTATTAGGGTGGATTCGGAATCTAAGCAGCGTCCTGCTTGAACAAGTAAGCAATAAAACATTTGGGGGGTGTGCTGTCTTCTTCTTCTTCTTCTTTTTCTAGAAAAATAATCAACGATGGACTAGTGTGATGAAGCAGAGTTTTTGTTACCACCCCAATAACAGCGCATCCTCCTATACGACAGCAGTTTACAAAAGATGACAGTTTTTTTTTTGTCCGTTTAGAGTTACATTTAATGATGTTAACTAATACATTTAGTTATATTTACTGTTATCACTTATGTTGTAGCAGTTATTAACAGTCGTTCCCATACCAGTCTCTTCTTTTTCTCGAAGTTAACACACACACACACACACACACACACACACGCACATGCACGCATGTACACACACATACACAAATTCAGCTCGTCATGTTAATGAGAAACTGATGCCCTTAAAGTTTTTCACTTGAGATTCTTCCATAAATGTTAAATAAATGTCACGATGTCAACAAAGTCAACAAATAAACACGTTTTTGTTATGTCTATGATGAGCTATCTTGCCGCTTCCATCCAAGCTGTATTGTTATAGAAAAGTAAACACATTCTGACCAATCACAGCGTGCATCGAGCATTCAACAGCGTTGTGATATAAAAATAGCCAAATACATTAAAGCAATGAGCCACTAGAGGGCGTGCATTCCAGTGATTTAATCATGAGGAAAGTGACACCGTTTCCCCCAGATGGGCTCTAAAAGGCTGCTCGTGGTCTTGTTTTGATCACGTAGAAACCCTACCGGTTAACTCTCCTGCTCACTCGATTCTCGTCAATATTAAATTTCCTCTCTGAATGAAAACAAGCAAGACCCCTTGTAGCAAAATCAACAGCCTTAAACAATGGCTAACTCGGTTGCCGATGTTTCACAATTGAACTTTTCCTTCCCGTCTTTTTCGGCAAGTATAAGAACAGATACAGTATAGGAAAGCATACAGTGTTCACAAATTCAAATCAGGAAATCATGGTTCAGTGATAGGAATAAAACTAAAAAACAAATTAAGGAAAAATTAACAAATGAAGTAACTTCTGTTTAAGTTCACAAGAGCCTACACAAGTCTACACAACAAGTTGCACAACTGCAGTTTACGCTGATCATTCAACACTTGTGAATGGAATAATTCCCTAAAACGCAATAATAACAAAACTGATGACGTTCTTGTTTATACGATATCCACAAAATCTCTCTCACTCATTATAATTCTGAATTATTTTTTCAACAATCAGGTAAAATATTCAGGATTCCATGAAGGAATAAAAGTAGGAAGTATGTAAGGATTTAATGGTTTAAATTATTAAATTTGAACCGAGAATTCAACAGTGCTGTAGTATAAACAGAGATAAAGTAGTGCAATAAGATTACGTTTATTTGGATGAATTATAATAAATAGTTAGAGAAAGAGAGAGAGAGAGAGAGAGAGAGAGAGAGAGAGAGAGAGAGAGAGAGAGATATGTGTGCGTATGTGAATTACCCGAGTTTGTGCCGCGTCTCTACTAATAATGAAGCTGTGTTTAACTGTATGTTACTATGGTTACAGTTGTTTATAGGCAGCGCATTAATTTAGAACGGTGATAAAACTGACCGGAACTACCTGTGGTATATACGGTTTTAACGCACACCTTCCAGTCAATCAGAATCTGACAGACCATGTATAATAATTGATAAATGCACATTTAGAAGATGTTTATACTGTAAATGTTTAAAAAAACAGCATATAATGGCAAGTGAGGAGAAAAATCAATAAGGAGCAATAGGACAAAAATCACTTCCCTGACTAGGTGACACACACACACACACACACACACACACACACACACACACACACACACACACACACACACACACACACTCCATCACGCTCAATTTTGCTTTTCCCTACACTATCATTTCATGTTGTTAAGTCCATTTTGTCGCCGTGTGTGCTTCTACGCCTCCGTGTTTATATCACTGTTTTACACCACTTTACAAAATTCAAGGTCACAAACTGACCTACAGAAACTTACATCAGAGAATGGTGAGGTGTGTATTTCCATCCAGATGTTTTCAAATGTAAATCAAATCTTCCTAAAAACCTAATTCAATCTCTGTTAAATAAATATAATTCATAACATCCTGGCTTAAAGTTGTTTAACTCGATCCGCATAGGAGCGCAACAGCATTGCCAGCAGTTGTAAGAAAAATACTAAGCGGTATGTGGTGTGAAGAAGTGAGAAGCGAGGCTGGGCTGATTTCTTCCTAGCCCAGACTGTAGATTCATGCTGAAATACAGTCATAGGTGTATTGAATGTGAACAAGGTCCATTATTTACTCTATCATCATTTTTTCCTCAAAATGCCTTGACGTAGATCTGATCAAAGTAAAATTATGCAGAAGGAAACATGACAAAACTGTTTTGTGTTTCACGAATAGCCTCCCATCTAACATAACCAACCATCTCTGGACTTTCCAATTAACGCCATTGTTACGTTCCCACGGAAAGTAAGGTCTAGGGTGAGTGTAAGAACAATAACAATTAAGATTGCGGGTTGATTGGATTATAGTGATGGTGGATATGAGTAGGACAGGAGGGTAGATGTAGGGTTATCACTTTTATTCATGACATACAGGTGCATCTCAATAAATTAGAATGTCGTGGAAAAGTTCGTTTATTTCAGTAATTCAACTCAAATTGTGAAACTCGTGTATTAAATAAATTCAATGCCACAGACTGAAGTAGTTTAAGTCTTTGGTTCTTTTAATTGTGATGATTTTGGCTCACATTTAACAAAAACCCACCAATTCACGATCTCAACAAATTAGAATACTTCATAAGACCAATAAAAAAAAACATTTTTAGTGAATTGTCGGCCTTCTGGAAAGTATGTTCATTTACTGTACATGTACTCAATACTTGGTAGGGGCTCATTTTGCTTTAATTACTGCCTCAATTCGGCGTGGCATGGAGGTGATCAGTTTGTGGCACTGCTGAGGTGGTATGGAAGCCCAGGTTTCTTTGACAGTGGCCTTCAGCTCATCTGCATTTTTTGGTCTCTTGTTTCTCATTTTCCTCTTGACAATACCCCATAGATTCTCTATGGGGTTCAGGTCTGGTGAGTTTGCTGGCCAGTCAAGCACACCAACACCATGGTCATTTAACCAACTTTTGGTGCTTTTGGCAGAGTGGGCAGGTGCCAAATCCTGCTAGAAAATGAAATCAGCATCTTCAAAATGCTGGTCAGCTGAAGGAAGCATGAAGTGCTCCAAAATTTCTTGGTAAATGGGTGCAGTGACTTTGGTTTTCAAAAAACACAATGGACCAACACCAGCAGATGACATTGCACCCCAAATCATCACAGACTGTGGAAACTGAACACTGGACTTCAAGCAACTTGGGCTATGAGCTTCTCCACCCTTCCTCCAGACTCTAGGACCTTGGTTTCCAAATGAAATACAAAACTTGCTCCCATCTGAAAAGAGGACTTTGGACCACTGGGCAACAGTCCAGTTCTTCTTCTCCTTAGCCCAGGTAAGACGCCTCTGACGTTGTCTGTGGTTCAGGAGTGGCTTAACAAGAGGAAGACGACAACTGTAGCCAAACTCCTTGACACGTCTGTGTGTGGTGGCTCTTGATGCCTTGATCCCAGCCTCAGTCCATTCCTTGTGAAGTTCACTCAAATTCTTGAATCGATTTTGCTTGACAATCCTCATAAGGCTGCGGTTCTCTCGGTTGGTTGTGCATCTTTTTCTTCCACACTTTTTCCTTCCACTCAACTTTCTGTTAACATGCTTGGATACAGCACTCTGTGAACAGCCAGCTTCTTTGGCAATGAATGTTTGTGGCTTACCTAGTGAACCAAACTGAGAGACCATTTTGAAGGCTCAGGAAACCTTTGCAAGTGTTTTGAGTTGATTGGCATGTCACCATATTCTAATTTGTTGAGATAGTGAATTGGTGGGTTTTTGTTAAATGTGAGCCAAAATCATCACAATTAAAAGAACCAAAGACATAAACTACTTCAGTCTGTGGCATTGAATTTATTTAATACACGAGTTTCACAATTTGAGTTGAATTACTGAAATAAATGAACTTTTCCACGACATTCTAATTTATTGAGATGCACCTGTATACCAGGACTGGCATTTACAGACAGGCACAGGACAACCACAAAACAAGGACAAAAGGGGAACTAGCCTCACCCAAGAGAGAGAACATGGACGGTGCCAAAGAAATGAACATAGTAAAAGAAGACTACACTAGGCTGTATTTGAAGTAGCTAACCTGACTGCAAATAACATAACACAAAACTAACTAACTACACTAGGCTAAGCTAACAAGAAATACAAAGGTGGCACCCGCCCTCTAGCCTAGGGTGTCTAGACATTCAACACACCTGCGTGGTGTGTTCTCAAACCAAGGGAGCTAGTATGAGGGTAGCAGGGAAACAAAGCAACAAACACGAAAACACAACTCGGTGAATCCAGACATCGTGTTTAATGGTGAAGTAATCAAATGTGTGACTCATGTCAAATATTTAGGAATTATAATTGATCAACACCTGTCTTTTAAAAAACAAGTAGGAAGGGTTATAAATAATGTTAAATTTAATTTAAATAATTTCAAAAACATCAGGCACCAACTGTCTCAATCAGCTCCATTACTTTTTGTACATACTTTGATTCTCCCTCATTTGTCATATTGTATAACAACTTGGTCACAGGCAGGTGGGACTACACTTAAGCCTGTGTACTCCCTTCATAAACAAATTCTGAAAGTGTTAGACAAAAAAACAAGGGACTATCATTATTGTACCATTTTGAAAAAGTTTAATTTTTTAAATTTTGATAATTTTGTATTTTACAGTGATGTATGCCTGATGTATAAAATTACCCATAGTCTTGCTCCCTCTCCTCTTAGGGGATGCCTGGCCCATAACGGCAGTGCCGGTAGGACTAGAGCATCTGCTAGGGGAGACTTGGTACCGCAGTATAGAAAAACAGCCTTTGGTCAAGCAGCGTTTTCGGTTAGAGTAGTGAGGATATGGAATTCCTTACCTATAAACATCCGAAGCATTGACAGCTTCATAGTTTTTAAAACCAAGCTTAAGTACTGGCTACTATCAGAACAAATCTGTAACCACTAATGATTGTGTTGTAAGTTCCGTGTTTTTATATACTGATTTTATTAATCTTGCATTCTTGGATATATGTATTGTGGTGTTCTATGTAGTGTATATGTAATATTGTATGTTATTTTATTTGTTTACCTGCCCAGGGACAGCAGATGTAAATTAGCTATTAGCTAACTCTGGTGCAATTACTTTTAATTGTGCATTGTCCCGGTAAAAATAAACAATAAAGTAAAGTAAAGTAAACAAGCCAACAATCAAAAACAACAGGCTAACAGTGAGCGAAGAGGCTAACAGGGAGCCAAGAGACTGACACAAGGGCTTCAATGTGCTGCTTTTAAATGGACAGCTCCGTCTCTTTTGGCCGGGCTCCTGCCTTCCATTGGTCAGGTCTTGTGAACCAGTTAATGGTGATTGCCACAGGGCTCCACCTATGAAAAGACAGCTAGAGACAGAACAGCAAACAAACAGTGGAAAAACAGGAGCAGAGAGGGAGCAGACAAATGCGAACACTCTGACACGTAACAGGCATATTGCATATTTGTAAATGTAGGACTAGACGGCAGCATGAGATAAATATATCTCATTTTCCCTACATTCATATTTGAGAAAAACAAGCTTAATTAAGACGAAATGCAAATGATTAGCATTGTAAAGAGCCAATGCATGAGCAGTGCTGGATTTCACGCTCTATCATTCTGCTTATGTCCTTAAACTCTTCATCGCTGCATCTTAGATTAGAAAAGAGTTTCTTTTTAGTCAGATTTAGTGAGCAGAAGGACTCTCAAATGTAGCTTTCAAAACCCCTCTGGGAGTGACAGGCGAAATATTTTGGCAGCACACTGCTGTTTCCAAGTATCCACGCCAATTTCTGTAATAATGACTTAATAATGAATTATTTAGCTGCTGAAGTGTTTAATTATTTGGATGCTCCTCTGATCATTTTGAATTTTGCACATTCATATCCAGTGAGACTGAAGTGCTAAATGTGCAATTAGTCACCATTAAACTTCCAACATTGTATGTCAGAAGAAGGAAGGAATCTAGTAACCATCGATTTTTATTCCTCTTATACCAGAGAAATTTGCAAATTATATCAATTTTCATGTCATACAACATTTGTCAACATACAAACATGTCATACTTGTCCTGCTTATAGCTAGAAATGGCCCTGCTGAGGTTATGTAGAGGTAGTGAAGGTGGCCAGCTAACAACCAAACCACATCCTTTGCCTTTTTTTTAAAAAGCCGGAAAATCTCGGAAAAGGAAGTACGCTCTGTTTCCATTTAGTTTTTTTTTAAAGCTAATTACTCCTTAAGGGGAAAGCAAAGAGATAAACAGAGTTGTTCAATTGTTGCTGGCTGCTCGACTTTGTCGCTGACAAAACTCCTTTTTCTTCACCGCGCTCTCGCGAGGTGTACGTCCTCCATCGAACTGCGAAGGAGAAAGAATTTCCATTTCTATTCAAATCGCAAACCGTGAAATGAAACCCTCACCATCGCTGAGTATCGTCATCTGCCTGTTGTGATTCATTCATCGTTGCTGGAATACATTTTCATCGACTCCTTTTTTTTTTTTTTTTTTTTTTTTTCATTTTACATGGGATATTTTACATGGGCTGCTTCGTTGGTGAGAAATGAGAGGTGGGAATGCCAGTGGCGTTGTTATTTCTCATCATCGTGTGGCTGAACGTCGGAGAGGGAAAAACATACCGATATTGGACAGCTGAGGAAATGACTGATATGATGATCATAATGACCCAATGTAATACAATCTCTCTTCTGTCTTGTGTTTCAGATTTCAGTTATACCTGTGAAGGGATGTTAAAATGGAAGAATGGGACCAATCCCAAAAGCCCTGGATTTCCGTCATATCCATGGATACCATTATAACAATGCTCTGTCACCTCTCTGATATCTAAATGTTATGCCATTATATATATGTATATGTATTGTATATTTATATATCACAGTACCATGGTGTTTTCTGGTTATTGCTAGATCTGTTATTTTGTGTTTTTATCTATCCAAACTTGGAAACATTACACATTTTCACAAGGTGAACACACAAACTCAATGTTGGAAACTTATAAACCAGCCCCATGATGCTATTGGATTCATGCTGCGCTGATTATAGGTTTGGAATGATGGCAGTTGTGTTGTTTCAAACAGTTTCAAACAGTTGGCATGGGAACTGAGTGCTGCTATCTTCCTAGTACTCCACCAATATTGTCTTTCTTAGTAAGAAATAACTTGAAAATCAGTTGAAATGAGACGGAACAATTTTATTTTATACAGTATTTTGTAAGAGGACTTTATTAGTTGTTTTACTAATTTAATTCTTGCCAAGAACCCTTAGCCATACTCTAAGATAAAAAGCAAATAAGACTAGACTGAAATCCTTCAAAGGCTTAAAAGCTTCCTGCTTTGCTCCTAATTAACACCAGTGTAATTACAGTTAAGCCTTGTAGCATGACTTTGAACCAAAAATGAGCAGAGGTGGAAGCGGGGCTGCTTGTTCTGCATTACAGTGAATTGCACACATTGGTTTTCAGACTTCAGATGTAACTACAGACTTGGGTACTATTAAGAGATTCTGAACTTGGACTTAGGTCAATTTTTCTTGATATTTTCTTGATCTCAAGTGAGGAGCCGTATTAAGTCCAGTACCACGGTCTGACAGTTTGATGTAACCATAATATGTTACACTGAGATGTATGTTTTGGGCTGCAGATACACTCAAGCAACTATGGAATGCCGTTCAAGGCCAACATAAAATACAAAAATATAACACTATTAACTAATTAATAGTATTGTATCATCCCTTTAAAGTTAAAATTATGAATGAACTTAAACTGTAGTGAACTGTAAGAGTACCAGATCAGTGCATGGTCAGCTTATCCTTCAAACTATGGACACGTTTTCTTTACAGGAGAGTGCTTTATTAACAAAAAGCACTGGCATTATTTGATTAATTCCACAACTCAAAATATTGAGCTAAAAGTTTGATAAAATAGCCTAAATGCCACATACACATTATGATTTCATAACCTCGATTTAGTAAAGTAGTTTCATTAAGTTGTGTGCACAATTAACTGGCCTTGCACAACACAAAAAAATAAAATGAAGATAATAGAGTGTGCTGGTGTTAGGTAAACACAGGGGAGCTGGATGCAAGTGCTGGGGAGAAGTCAGTTTATTAGGAACTTAATTCAAAAGTAAAGGAACACAAAAGCAAGGTCGAAAACAAACAATAATCCAAAGAAGCTTAAACGAGTATAATCCAAAAAGCAAAACATGAATCCACAAGGGCAAGGCATAGGTCCAAAAATTCACGAATGAATAATCCACAGTCCATGAAACGCGAGGTAATGAATAATCCACAGTCCATGAAACGCGAGGTAATGGCAAAGGCAACACATTCACTTACTTACTTAGTTAGTTCGATATTTAGGTCGGTAATACTCCGTGCCGAAGCGGACAAAAGAAAGGGTTTATATCATAAACTTTAACAAGCTGTAACTTAAACCACGTGTAACTAATAATGAGACAATAAATGATAAACCAATGGACACACAGGGGCAGAGACATGACACGAACCAGAAACAGAGAACCAATAAACAAACGGGGGCAGAGACATGACGTCAAACAAAAACAAAAGAGCACATGGCGGAGGTAAACAAACTGATAGTCTTCAACGGCGGCGCGGAGAATGGAATGCGGAAGTGTTCGCACAGCGAACGACTCTGGGAGTCAGCCCGGGAGTCTCGTTCGTGAGCGACTCCGAGTGCGAGGGGTTCTCTAACAGCTGGAGTGTGGGCGGAATCCAAGTTGTCAAAGTAAACTAAATTTGCAGTGATTTAATGTGATAATTATAACAACAACTATTCATGCAATTCAATATATTGACAATATACTTGAATCCTATTAGACGTTTAATGTTATTTCAATGCCATCTTCCCAT
Organism: Cranoglanis bouderius; assembly: GCA_023630585.1. NCBI lineage: Eukaryota > Metazoa > Chordata > Actinopteri > Siluriformes > Cranoglanididae > Cranoglanis > Cranoglanis bouderius. Next base: position 26,187,388 of record CM042539.1, read on the forward strand.
TCATGCCATCATTCATATCTTCATGCTTGTCTTTTTATCTATAATTTTTAAAATTGTCTCTTGCTTTTCTATTACATTGTATTACATTTGACAGCAAAGGAAAACAATTCTATTTCCTTCTTCAGTCAGGATTTTCAGTTTTGCATTTTTTTTCAGGCTTAAAGGTGAGTGCTTGGGTTTAAAGGTAGTGGTCTAGAAACTATTGAAAAACACAATCTCAGACACTTCTACTTAAGGAAAATCAAGCAACTTTGGAGGCGTGAACTACACACAGGTGATTTTAATAATAACCTAAATGGGGAACCCAGAAAATCTACTTATAGCATATGTGTAACCTGACTAAGAATACGCACAACTTTCCAAGCAAAAATATTGACATAACCTTTGAAATTAGATCACCAGCTCTTTTGCTCACAGCTCGCCTGATCTTATCACGCTTGGCAAATCTCTCACTCGAGGGTTACCTTGTAACTGCTAAGGTGTTGAAATGAGTGAACATGCACTACAATGGTCTGATTCCATGTTTCATGGACTCTGTATGTTTCAGGGACTGATTCTGTTTGGTATTAATTATGTTTTTTTATTAATTATGTTGGTATTACTTATGTTTAGTTATGTTTGTACATCTATATCTGTATATTAGATACACAAAATAAAAAAAAATAAAAACGCTGTTACTGCTGCTTTATAAAATGGAGGTGTGTGTCTGAAGAACTTTATTTTTTTACAGATGACAGGAACTTGTGTGTTGGTTGCTTGCTTGTCTAATAGAAATACAAATAGAAAATAAGACCAGAGCTCTTTTTTTAGTAACTGAGAGCTAAATAACTTTCAAATGAAACACCAAGACTGCCTTATATGTTACTTCAAATCCCAGATTGGATGGTCGCACTATTCATCACAACATGCCAGATATTAATGGAAAAAAAGAACTACAGAACCCTAAAAAAGATAACCGCATTCTCATTCCTCATGCTCAGGTGAATGTAGTAATGCAATCCACCTTAATCAGTTTGCGATGATGAAACTGTAGCAGACTTTAAAATGTACACATGACATTCTTTCCCAAATGCATCTTCGAAGATTAAGTGAGTTTTATGAGTTTGGCTTTGCATAAATGTATTTATAGCACAGTGCTGTTGAATTCTTGATTCTGACTGGTCAGAAAATTTATGTTAATGCACTCATTTTATTATGTTATAGTTTCTATGGTAACATCTTGGGACTTGTGTGGTGGACGCTCCACATAAACAAATTAAAAAATAATCATTGATACAACAATTTTTTTTTTCTGTAAGGAAACATTAACATTTATGGAAGGAGTCTCCAATGTCAGAGCTTTGTAACAGTCAGAGGTAGAGCTGTAACTTTATGTTTTCCAACATGGCAGGACAGAGGAGTTCATGGCATCTGTTTGGTGTCTTAACAATCAAGCAATTACTCTTCCCTAATAACTTTGGCTTAAGCAAATTACTCTGAAACTAGAGGAGTTATTTTTGTTAACTGTCAGCGTGTATATAACGATCGTTCCTAAAACACCCCTTATCTGGCAAGAGACAGGAGGAAGCAGGAAAAAGTCTGAAGTGAGAAATCTCATTTTAGAATTCTACTTCCTACTGGCAATGATAATGAAGTCCAGTAATTTTAATATGTCTCCCCACACCATCTCTAATAACACTGAGCAGGAAATGGATTAGTGTTGTCTCCTGATCTAAACAATGACTTTGGGCAAAGACGAGTAACCTAATTGTCTCTACTGGAAAGTTTGGAGAGCTTGGTAATGCTCATCTATTGGCTGACATAAGATTGGATCTTTAATATGAGAAAAGCAGATGCCTAATTAATTATAATAGGGTCGTTTCAGGGGTTTGTCCAAGCAGAATACATGGACACAAAACTCCTATTGACTAACCAGTCAGAGGATATCATGCTAATTGGATAACAGACTTGATTACAGGGTCATATCTGTATTATATGTGCTGGAATAATTAACTTTGTGTCCTGTATTTTCAGTGCTGGAAAAAACAAAGTGAAAATTCTGGCATCTCATCAATCTTGTCAAAGCTAAGCCAAGAATTATCATGCATGAAAAATAGATAAGAAAGTTCAGAGTCACTAATATACATTAAAAAATGTTTGCATTGACAGTAGGCAGCCATGACTAGAGATACATAGATACCAATAATGTTATCGCTATCGGTTTGATACCATGCTCATTTACTCGTTCTGATTTACTAGCATACATAGCCATGAGAAAGACCAGATGACATGACATGACCGTGATCTTTACCTATTTCAACATTAATGATGACAATCAAAAACAAAGCAGACTGCTAACTATGCTCTGTGAAATACATCAAGTGGAGGAACTATAGCAACTTCATCATCATCATCATCATCATCATCATCATCATCATCAAATTTCTTGTACATTATACAATATGGTATTTTGAGTCTGATAGTCTGTCTAGATGCTGTTCTACTGATCTACTGATTGACATGACCTTCTGGGCTTTTGCAACAAAGTGATAGAAATGGTCCAGAAGGTATCAGAGACATTTTTCTTCCCAAGATTCTGGGGATTGTTGGATAAAAATGGCTTTATGCAACACTCGTCTTCAACAGGAAGTAATTAACCGAGAATGTTGCAGAAATCCACTGGTGCATAAATTGCTCAGCTTAATTTACCTCTCCAACTGAGTGTTGAGGAACAGAGTGTGACTGTCAGTGTAATCCAAATCCTCCTGTACCTAGAGCAAAATTACTCTGAGGTTCATCCAGCTGAAGTCAAATTATAGAGGCTGAAATCAATTCAGTTGAATCCCTCTTAACAGAGCCTGCATTTCTCACTACTTTACCTATTTTACTTATATTTCGCATGTGAGAAAGGCTTAGATTTCTTCAAGTAATGGGAAAAATGTATTGAAAGACATAATCATCCCCTATTGTCGCCAGTTTGAATTCTGCCACAGCTATCCATGGCCAAGAGACCACTAGTGCAAAATTGGCCCCATGGGTGCTTGTCTCTGGGTCCTTGTCAGTTGGTCTTGGTTGAGTCTGCTTGGTGTGTCATAGCCTTAACCATTCAAATGTCATCTGGTTTCCTCTCTTGATATTATTCAAATATTACCTGCTCTCTCTTGATATTATTCAAATAATATGAACTGTTGTTCACCGGAACCAAGTAGATTAATGCAATTTGGCTACATTCACTACAGTTCAGAAGGTGTACCTGCTCATGTTCAGGTATTTCTGAACACGGACATCTTCATTTTATGTCACTCCAAACTCTTTGTTTTCAAAGCAAAATGCCTCTGTGTGGAGGACCAAAAATAATTCTTAGGCTTCCTGTAATCTGCAAGGTTACCTGCAAGGTTGTCTGGAGTTTCTATACTTGCACTGTGGAAATGAAAAGAATAACTGGGACTGGAACATATCATATATTGAAAAGGAGAGAAATACATTTTACCTCATGACATATCTGGGTTTAGGTGGCATGGTGGGGTGGTGTAGCATGTAGTATTGCTGTCTCACAGCTTCAGGGTCCTTTGGTTTAATCCTGAGCTTGGATTACTGTCTGTCTGGAATTTCTGTGCATGTTATCCCCATGGATGTTTTCCACCCAAATCCCAAACACTCAGCAATAGGTGGACTGGTGTGAATTTGTGCATACGTGATGGACTGGCATCACATTCAGGGTGTACCCTGTGGCCAGTGTTCCTGAAACAGGCTCTGGATCCACTGCAACACTGAACAGGATAAAGTGCTGTCTGAAGATGCATGAATGTCTGATTTTATTTAACTTGCGAGACTTGAATTGAAGCTGAAAATCTCCAGAAATTATGATTGTATGGAAATTGAGACTGGTTGGTTTATCCACTAACAATTAAAGAGTAAAATCCATAATTATTCATTAGGGGCCAAGCACCAGGTTGGGGCCAGAAGGTGCTTGGGCCCTTAATCGCTGTAATAGCTATATTTCACCTTGTACATGTTTCAGCCTAGTGCATCTTTTGGGTTTCTGAAAAGTCTTGCAGAAAAAAAAAACATTTACTCACTGACAGATGAACATCTGAAACATAAGACATCTAAAGGTCTGAGATGTGAGAATCCTAGTTGTTAGATACAAGTGACTGTTTCTTCAGGGTTTTCTGCATGAAACAAGGACTCCTACTGCCTCCCAGCTAGCAGACACACACCACCTCTTACCACCTGCCACCCCTTGACCCAACCTCATGACGCCTCCCCCATCTGCTCCATCATTTACATGTTGAATAATTCAGCCTCACCCGTCCCTTGTCTCACACTTTTCAAGCTTAATGTTCTTTGGAATTTTATAGGCTTTGGAATATTAATCCTTCACATTATTACTCACTGGAGGGCACCGGATGTCAACACTCTCACTTCTCGTTATCTATCACTGCCGCAGATCTGGATGCCAAATGAAGCAGTGTCCCCATTAAGCGGATCTATTAACGCCTGATTTGGAAAAGGTCTTGTTAAGAGGCCCCAGGTGCAATGACAGGTGTGATCGAACTGTGCTCATCGCCAATGGTTTTCCAAAGGGCTTCAAAAGGCTCTTAGAAATACGGAGCTTCTAAAGATCGTCAACTTACTCAGTTTAACTGTTACAACCTCTCCTTCTTTTGCATTACGGTCTACAAATGTGTTTTAATGACTTGATTAATTCAAAACCTCCTTCATGCATTCTCTAGCATTTTCCATCTCATCTGATTGCATTTTTATGTATTTCATGTTGATTCTGAGCACTGCCTGGAACATTTTTTTCATAATCTGAAACAGTAAAGCTTCTTCTCGGTATTCCATCACTCTGCCTTGGCTGTATGAGTGTGTCTTTGTGGTCTATTACGTGTGCTTGTGAGGGAGAAGGATGGAGAAGGCGAAGCAGGCTGGCCAAGCACAAGGGGGAAAGAAAACTCATTTTAGCTCTTGTCAGTCCTTCATCACACAAACAAGCCAAACCATGTTTGACAGTCACTGCATTTGTGTTGATTAATGTGTCTATTGCCATCCGCTACAAATCAGCCTTCTCTGCCTGGGTGTGTCAAGAGTTACACACAGAAATGTGACCTTTTCACGTCAAGACAAGTCTGGCAGACCTGCTCCTTAAAAAGGGTAACGAAAATTTCAGAAATCTGATGCACGATTAATAGCAGTGTGTCACTGAGGTGCCAAGACTCAATAGTTCTACCCAGAGCCTTTTCTCAAAATTCAGCTTGAAGGGGGTTTATGTAATAGGAGTTACACTCTAAGAAAAAAAAAAAAAAAAGTTCCTCAAGGTTACTTTCAGAGATGCCAACATTTATGACGTAGCATTTACATGTAGCATTTTGACCCTTTTCTACAGTGATATGGGAAACACCTGAACATTTTTTGTTTTTTTCAGCTAATGCACTGGTCAGACCAAATGTAAATCAAACTCACCTGGCAGAAAAGCCAATTCAATGAGGACCTGGGACATGAAAGACATGTTAGTTACTTTGTTTTTGCACTGAATTTTTGACCTTGGAATTCATGAGCCTCAGTCTTGTCAGTCTGAACCAGTAGAAAACTAGAAAGTGGGACTGTGGTGTCACTGGACTTACCTCACTGGCTTCTTACTGTTGTTTGGTGCACATCTAGTAAAAAACTTCTGAACAAATTACCTAGCCAATTTTACTACTACCCTCCAAAATCACTTGCACTAGAATCAACATACTGCTGATGTGTGCAATGCTATGCATTTTACATTTATGTTTCATTTAGGTGTCGCCATTTATGCTATTAGCATGGAGCTGTTCCATCCACTAATATATGCTATGGGTTTTTGTCTTAAAATTCTTTTTTCAGTCTGCTCGAATTTTATTGTTAACACTTCATGTTGCCACTTATAGTGCTGTGAAAAAGTATTTGATTTCTTCTGTTTTTGTGTATATCTCATACTAAATAGATTTAGATCTTCAAACGAAATGCAACATAAAACAAAGGCAACCTGAGTAAACACACAATACAGTTTTTATTATTATTTTTTTTTATTGAAGCAAAAAAAAAGTTATCCAATACCTATCACCAATGTGAAAAACTAATTGCCCCCTTAAACTTAAAATCTGCAATAACTGCAAGCAAATGCTTCTGATAACTGGAGATCAGTCTTTCACTTATTTCTAGGACTAGAATTTACTCCTATGCTTTGGATTGGAGTCTTACTGCATAATCCAGTTGCATTTGAGTTTCAATTTACGGACTGAACCCAGACATTCTCTTTTAGGATTTTCTGGTAGAGAGCAGAATTAATGTTTTCTCAATTATTGCAAGTTGCCCAGGCCCTGAAGCAGCAAAGCATCCCCACACCATCACACTTCCACCACCATGCTTCACTGTAGGTATGATGTTCTTTTTGTGGAATTCTGTGTTTGGTTTATGATGTATTTCAATCACATTCTACCTCATCATTCCTGGAATTTCTTTCAACTTTGGCATAGTGTGTTACTGTGTAAGACCTTTCAACCAACTTCATTCTGTTGAAACACTTCTATTTAAGTGTTGATTTGATTGAACAGGATTTGCAGTAATCAGGCTTTTGATTAGTTTGTTACCTGACAGTGTTCACCTGCTCAATGTTAGTCCTTGATTAGTTTGTCTACGTGTACCTTGTTGTTTCAATGTATCAGTCTTATTGTACAATTAGTTACTTTAACTAGGCTGAGGCTTGTTTCCCAACTTCTGTTCCATTGTACTTCTTGGTTTGACCTTTAGATTATGGATTATTTTTGTTTTTAATGTTGCCTGCCTGTGTTTTGATGCCTGGTACAGACATTGGATATGATTCTTGGATTGCTTGAATACAGAATACAGTACATTCCTCTTACCACATGTTACATAAAATGGGGGTCTAACTAATAAGCTTTTTCAAAAAATGTTTTTGCCCAACATTTCTAATTTGTAACAAAATGTCCTAGAGATAGCACCTCATGTTTAAATTGCACACAACTTGTTCATAGCTGTTCATCATTTCTTTTCATAAGCTCTATGCAATTATATTTCGTTCATGTTGCTGCTGATTTACTGCAGTTTCTAAAAAAAAAAAAAAAAAAAAACCCACTGTACGTTCTGTACTTTAAATAAAGGCAATTATAATGTGTTGCATTGTGTTGTGTTGTGCTGTGTTTTCCAGATGAAGGTGTAAATGTGGACCAGAACTGGGTCATTAGTTATCCAGGTACAGATATCACTGAGCTGGTCACTCTATACAGGGATGATGTTAAGAAGGAGAAGGAGTGTAGTTGTGCAGAAACCCCACACCATGTCCACGTCAACCAAATTCCATCATCTTCAAAGGCTGCAAAATTCATTAGACATGCGAGAGAATAAACAGCTCTTCTCCTGGGAGAACCTTGCACCAACCACTTCAGTTTCTCACCCAAAACAGTGCTGTTTTTTTCTTGCCAAAGATACAGAATGAAAACTAATGAACTGCAATGTTGGAATGCAAAGGCATTGCAGATCATGAATATGCATAACATACAATTTGATTTCTTCCCAATTTCTCAAAGGTATTACGAGTCGTATCGTTTTTCTTGTTTGGTACAACAACAAATTCATTAAAATATTCAACATGGTTAGCTGAGATGCTTGTTTGTTTTAATTGATGTTGCTCAACTCCTCGATCCAAGAATGTGAAAGCTAACCCTGTATTCACTCTAGCAGGCAACGAGATGATCATTCATTTTCTGTGTACAGTGGAGTTCAAAAGTCCCATGGTGAAAATTTTGGAATTTTTAATTGTCATTTAAAACAGGAAGTAAACAGAACGTTTTAGAGTTTTGAAAAATAAAAAAAGGAAAGGAAATTAAACCCAAATGATTGGCTCATAGTCATAGTGTTACTCCAATATACTACTTATATTTGTATTTATGTACAGTACACTCTTAAAAAGGTCCTTTGGAAGGGTTCTTTGGAAAGTTAAGAGTGCTTCACTTCCTAAAGGGATTCTTCAGGGGATTCCCCCGATAGAAAAGTTAAAAAATCCTCTGCGTTTCAGATTGAACCTTTTTGTATTTGGGTGTAGTTTAAGACAAAGGGCTGCCACGTCTCAGAAAAATGTCCAGCCCGAGTACATCTCAAAAACCCAAAACGTTTGGTCACTGGAAAAGGGGGACATGTAATTCTTCTTTTTCTGAGTCTTTGTGTGGGAAACAAGTTCACTGTGGTGTGCGCGCATTTCTTTCTGCAGTATCAGCAATTCACTTTTTTTTTTTAAATTGTCATTTTTTAAAAATATGGCATGGACATTATCCACTCCATAATCCCCTTTTTCCATCTTTGCAATTTATCTTACAACAGAAATGGTTCTGTACATTGTAGATGTGGACTTCACTTTCTCTTTCTTTGCCATAGCCAGTTATTTGCTTTAAAACAAGAGATTGGTGCCCACGGATTAGTTTTAAACTAGCCCAGAAAACCTGCCACTCACAGACCATGGAGTTGCTTTTTCAACCCATGACCTTGTTCCAAATCACATCACATGACCTCACTGGGCACTCACCTGTGTCCTAATTAGTAACACTATTTAAGTTTTGGTTGTTCTGTGTTCCCTTGTCTAGCATTTGTTGTATAGCGTTTGCCTGCACTTGCATCTACATCTAACTAATAACCCTGATGCATACTTTAAAAAAAATGTAAGAGTCTCTACTTTCACTAGAGTGAAGAATTTGATACTATAATTGAAATTTTACCAGAGGATTTATTTAGATGAGTAATTCCACTTTTTTAAGTGAAGAATTTCATTGCATTTATCACCTCTGGTTTTAATTACCATAGTTTCTAACTCTTGAGCAGCAATTATGGGGTTCTGACTCAACCTAAAAGTAATTTTTCCAGCTCCAGATGTCTTAGTCTGACTCTATCCTGGTCCTCAAGGTCGATACAATGGACCAGCTGCTTTTCTCACTACATCTTTTTTTTTTGCCTGCTTAGGGACTGGATTGCCTTCTTGGTAGGGGGAAAAAAAAATCAAATTTTCAGAGCAGAATCTGATTCATTTTGGGGCCTGAGATTTTTATCTGTGAGATCTAATATAGAAGAGCACTGAGATCAGCCTGTCTTTATGAGCACAAGATACTTTCATTACCTGACATTCAGCGTTTCAGACCAGCGAATCGTATCGGAAAAGCACTAAGATAAAGAGAAAGATTATTGTGTTTGTTGTTGAGGGAGACATCTTTCTAGAGCTTGCTGTCGTTTTCACTGCGGGATGTCTGTGTCGGCTTGGTTTCAGTGAAGCCTCTGTGTGATCGTTTGATTAGTAATTCTGAAAAAGGTCGCTGAGATAATGGAAATTTCGAGGGCTCAATGAGGTCCTGTGAACCAAACCTGCATCTCCAAAGAGTCTTTCAACAAATGAATAAATTTGATGGTTCAGTGAACTGCTGAAAATCAAATATGTTACACATATTTATCAGATGCCTGTTACAGTATACAGAGCAGTATAAAAAGAATCATTTAGCAAAACTCAACTCAGCTGCTCATTATTATTCATGAATGCATTATTTTAAATGCATCAAATTCATCAAATTGAGAATCTAATATTTAGTCATTTCAGAAATCCTGTACATAAGAATGAAATGTACGTGAAGCAGAATTTTTGTGATTCCAAATAATTTCTCATATTTCATCTGTTTTGAACTTTTTCATAACAGTCCCTCAATAAATAAATTGTTACATAACAGTCCCTCAATAAATATGAAGATTGTTCAGATGCTGGACCTCCTACAGTTCGCCTACCATGGACACATAGGTGTAGAAGATGCTCTAGAGCCACAGTCAGGATCCTGTCCTTTGATTTCTCCAGTGCCTTTAATACCAAATTGACCCTATATGACTTTTTGAAAAATCTAGCTGACACAAGCAATTGCATGGACTCTTTCTATTCACCTGGAGATTGCTGAAGCATGCCTGATCTCAAAATCCTCCATTCTTAGAAAAATAAATGTGGGATCCATCAGATCTATCTGATTCAGTATTCAGTATGGAAACAAGAAAAATGTGATGGAATGAAGCGAGGATTAGAGGTGTAGTGAAAAGAAACTTAGCAATTTAATACTGTGCACTGGCAGGAATCAAGTCGTGTTTGGTTTTATTTTCGTTGTTCCTAACAACCATTTCTGTATGACGCGACAGAATTACTTACTGATATACTGTTACATAATAAATACTGCTGGTAATAATGTTGGAACAGAATTTAAAAATAGATTAAATGCAGTATATGAAATAGTTCCTTACAAAAATGATCATTCTGCAGAATTTAGCTCCATCCAGTGTTGAATTAGTGTTCAAATGTTAGCATTTGATAAAATTAGCTTGCCCTTCATCAACTGGTACTAATCCATGGCCACTCTTGGATTAAAAGTGTCTGTTAAATTAACAAATGTAAATGAACTAAACTCTTCCTCAGTTTCGCTCTGACCTGACTGGACTAACACATGTGGTACAAATTTTTCCAACAGTGTGATCACAGGTGTTGCCATTTTCTTAGTGTTATGCCTCACTGTGTGAATAATTTATGCGTTGCTTTAATCTTTTGCTTGATTATATTTGAAGTCGGTCCAGGGATGGGGATTATCTATGACGTGGTCTTTCAAAGCAGCATGAACACTTGTATTGGCGTAAGTTGCTTCACAATTGCTTGTATGAAACATAAATACTTAATGTAGCGGGACCTTTGGGTGGTAAATGTGAACCGAAGGAGAACTGTGTTATTGAACTGAAAGATTGGGAGTAAGTAAGGGGATTCACACTTTAATGGCTGACGCATGGCAGCATGTAATCCTCATCCTCCTTTTCTTGTTCAAAGAGAAATGGTTTCAACTCTTGCGTCATGTTTTCTCTTTAGGAGGGTTGTTACATAATCTGTTATACAAGAATACAGAATTCACTATTAACAACACTTTGTCCTTCATAACGCTGTTAAATCCTTGATTCTGACTGGTCAGAAGGTAGTTACATTTCTCTAATAGCAGCTCTGACAGTAGAGCAGCTACAAATCACAGTTTATTATATTAATTAATGCACTCATTTGAATACTTTTATAGAAATTATTGTTTCTAAAGCAACAGCCTACACATGGACTTGTATGATGGCACCTCACATAATCTAAACCTAATAATAAATAGATTAAAAACTTTGTTATTTATCAAAGAAAAAAGTGAAAGTGCAATTTTCTTAGCTTCCTTCCAACCTAATAGTTATAAAGAAGAGATAATTAAAATAAAACATTTAGATGACCAGTTGTTAGCACGTTTTCCTCACAGCTCCGGGGTTGGGAGTTCGAATCCCACCTACGCACTGTGTGCATGAAGTTTGTATGTTCTCCCAGTGCTTCGAGGGTTTCCTCTGGGTACTCCGGTTTCCTTACCCAGTCCAAAGACATGCGTTGTATTTCTGAATTGTCCGTAGTGTGTGAATGGGTGTGTGAATGTGTATGATTGGCACCCTATCCAGGGTGTCCTCCACCTTGTGCCCCGAGTTCCCTGGGATAGGCTCCAGGCTCCCTGCGATCCTGTGTAGGATAAGCAGTACAGAAAATGGATGGATGAATGTCTTAAATTCAATTGTTTTATTAAAGAATTTATTAGTGTCTGAAATGAAACGTTTTTAGTACTGGACCTTTTTTTTGACTGGCTCAGTAGGGTGCGTCTTCTGGAATAAGGCCCCTCATCAATAATCATTCTGATTCATTTATAAAGGATTACATTCGATCCCCTACTGGCAAGATCTCTCATATCACACTCATTGATTTCCCTAAACACTATTTATGTCTTGCTGTGAAATTACAAAGCAGCTCAGAGGTAGCTTGTGAATTTTACCTGCGTTGTATCTCCACAATCCAAAGCACATTGGTTTTGCAATATTGTTGGTTATTGAATGGCTCGAAGTCCCGAGTGCGTCTTGTTCGGACATCACTCAGTCCACATTGCATTCAAACTGCGTCTGATTTGCATAATTGACCGAGTGGAGTTTCTGAAAGGGGAGAAGAGTTTATTGCCTTTGCCTCCAGTAATGTATTTGCATTTGGCTATTTCTATTATGGTTTTGGTTTATGATCCATTGCATGAAGAAAGAATAATTTAACCGGTTTTCTGTGCAGATCTCAGACCTGATGCTTGTGGGAGATACTCTGAATGCTAATGAATGGTAATTTAGTCGAGTCAAACTGCCTTATAGACAAAGATTTACAGTTACTGAAGATTATTTCAGACAGAGGGATTAGTTCTGTGTCTTTCCTGATGAACGGATAAGTGCCTGCATTAATTGCTGACAGTGTGATATGTCCTTTCTTTCGTACCACAGTGCTGTCTATTGCTTGATTAATATTAATGCACTCATTTTAATACATTATCGTTTCTATAGTAGGTACTTACTCAGGGACTTTTATGGCAAATGGTGAACATAATCAACAGATTAAAAACATGCCATTGTTATGGAAACATTTTCTGTGAGGACATGTTTATTGAGCATTTTTGGAAGGAGTCTCCAGTGTCAGTGCTTTGTAACAGTCAGAGGTAAAGGCTTCAGGACAGAGGAGTCTACACATTCTGGTTTCTCTGTAACATGACGAGCTAACCCCGTTGTAACTCCCATTCTTCAACAACTTCATTGGCTCCCTGTTAAATTCCGTATTGAGTACAAGATTCTGTTATTGACCTTCAAGGCTCTTCATAGCCTCGCACCTTCCTATCTTCTCGATCTTCTTCATATATATTCTCCTACCCGCACTCTTGGATCCTCTTCCGCGCTTTCTCTTGTGATACCTTCCGTCTGACTTCTGTGGGGTCTAGATCCTTTAGCAGTGCTGCTCCACGACTCTGGAACTCTTTGCCGCCAGATATCTGTAACTGTGATCGCCTTTCCACTTTCAGTTCCCTCCTCAAAACTCACTTTTTTAAATGAGCTTCCTACAAATAACTCTTATTTATGAAGGTATTTATTCCTATGATGATGCTAATTAATTTACATTATCTTTTGTTCCTTTATTGTAAACTTGATTATGTCTGTAAGGTGTCCTTGTGAGTCTTGAAAGGCACCTATAAATAAAATTTATTTTAATTATTATTATTATTATTATTATTATTATTATTATTATTATTATTATTATTATTTTCCTGCAACAGCACACCAGTGTGCTGAGTGTTCTATTCCTAACTTGAAGCCTTTTCTGAATAACAAATGTGAGCATTAACTGAGTATCACACAGTGCCATATGAGGGGAGGTCTGGTCCCAAGTGTGGCCACTATTCATTCATTATTTCCTCTTCCCATGATCCATCTGGAGAGTGGCATTTTGAAAGTATGCCTTCATTTAAATCAGACCTTCGAGGGCACGAGTGCAGACGTATGAGGCAATTTGCAGTCAAGGGAGCACAAAGCTCACAGTTGCATGAAGGACATAAAAGCTTCAGGACTAAAAGCATTAAAGTGATGCTTGGATCTTAATATGACATCACTCACAGATATAAACTGTGCTTTTTCTTTGTTAGTGCAGTGGTACCTTTTGTACCTTTAGTGCACGGCTTGGACCTGGGAAGGCGTCTGTGGCGTGGTGTACCTTGAATTAACTTTTAGAGCAAAGCTTTTTGAACATACACTACAGCCATAAGTGGTCCTTAACGTCTAACTGTGTACATTAAATTACTTTTATATGCATACTTTATTCACATTTCCAGGTGAAAGAAATGTACTAAAGGCACAAAACTTGTGCACTTGATCATACCACATCAGCAACAATCAAAGTACAGTTCGGTTTCTTTATTTCTGAGACCATTCCATGGTTTTATCTTATAAATAACAAGATAAAATGATTCTAAAGCTTATGAAACTGAAAGAAAAAAAAAACCTGGCTCCTTATGAATGCTATTAAATAAATAAATGTTATTTGTTCACTTAATTTTGATCACAAAATGTATTATATTGTACATGTGAATGTACAATATTGTAAATGTAAATTATATTAGCTATACAAATATGTGTTTTGTTCTGAACCACAGGTTTATATTTTCATCATTAAATAGCAAGCAGGAATTTTTCCCATTCTAAATCTATTCTAATTGTGAATGTTTCCTGTGTAGCTAATGACACTAATTAACTGCTTCTGTGTTGGTCCTCCGGCTACGCACTAACAGCATAATTAAGCTACAGATACACACCTAGTAATGTGAACGAAATGTGTAAACTCAATTCCTTTGGGCAAAGCATAACCAACAATTATTGCAAGTGCATACAGATGGTAGTATTTATTATTGTTAAATAATGTAGAAATGCAGCAATGGTTTGGCTTGATTTATAGAGAATTTTTTCAGGTGGTAATTAGCTTGTGAGGCATGCAATACAGCATTCTGTTCATGAAAGATTGTTTGGGAGTGCACATACAGTCCCCTCTGAAACTATTGGAAGGGCAAGGCCAATTCATTTGTTTTTGCTGTAGACTGAACACATTTTTTGGTTTTGAGATCAAAAGATGAATCTGAGAAGAAGGTTTAGAGTTTCAGCTTTTATTTCCTGGTATTTATATGTCATTATGTTAAATGAAATTGGAAATAGTGCATTTTGCATCAGACCACCCAATTTGTAGGTGAGCAAAAGGTGTGATTGACAAGTGTTTCTTCTTACCCAGTTGTGTCCTGTTAGAGTGATTTGTTTAAACAATAAATAGCTCTGAACATCTATTCTTGGTTTTAGTCTTCAGTTTCACCTGTGAAGACTGTGAAGAAAAACCCAAGAACAGTCAATGACATTGCCAACAAAGTTCACAGGGCAGGGGTGAAGGTATCACAATCCACCATTTGAAGAAGACTTCGAGAGCAGAAATATAGAGGCCATACCACAAGATGCAAACCACTCATCAGCAGTAAGAATCAGAAAGCCAGATTGGAATTCACAAAGAAATACAGAGATGAGCCACGAAAGTTCTGGAACCAAGATTAACCTCTACTAAAGTGATGGAAAGTTCAAAGTGTGGATAAAGAAAGGATCTCATGCTCATGATCCAAAACATATAAGCTCATCTGTGAAACATGGTGGAGGTAGTGTGCTTCTGGAGCAGGCTCACAAATTTTTATTCATGTAACTCTTGATCCACTTCTCGGTTGGTCCACAACACTTCCAGTCTTTTTGAATTTGTTAATAAGTTTGGCAAAAGTGTCGGGTATGATGTGACATATGTTTTCTGTGAAAGTCCATCTCAACCTTGCGACAGCTTCCCAATCCAGCCATGTGAATGATTTCAATACGCTCTTCTTTTGTCAAAGGCATTCTTAAACGCTATCTGTATAAAAAAATAAATATAAATAAATAAAAAAATAAAAAAAAAATAATAAAAAAACAAAAATAAGGATGAGAAATTTTGGAAGACATTTTGCTAAAAAGTGTTAATTTCCCTTATGTACGGAGACTTTTGGGACACCCTGTACTTTCACTTAAAGTCCCCATGAAATTAAAATAGAAGTTTTGATAGTGTGTTCCAAAACAATGACAAAATTCGCATTAAGAAAAAAGTCATTCAAAATTTACAGTCTCTCTCTACCACCAATACGGATCAACCATTTTGATGCCATCATTCTGCACTTCAGCTTCTCATCAGATTTTTGTCCAATCAAATGCTCTCTAGAATCTGAAGTGTCCCGTCTCCAACATTATAAAAATCACCTTGCTGAAGTTAATGTTGTTAAGCGAGAGAAATCGTATCAGCAAGCATGGGTCATAAACCATAAACCATGCTGTTCGAACTCGCACATTTTATTCAGATTTCCAACTGTAAGTTGGTTATTTTGTCTAGTCCAGTTATCCCAGGCTATGAAGTAAGATAAACGCTATTGGCTATTTAAAAAGGGGGAGGAGCCACTCGATATGTCCCGCTTTGACTTCCTGTTTCAGTGGAAATTACGTCAACACGTTGAATAACACTACACGTTTCAATGCACTTCACAAGGACTTTAAGTATCATTTCTCAGTATTTGGTCAAGCCCTGATCCTGGGTTTGACACCAGTCCATTGCAAGGCACCATCCACACACACATTCACACTCATTCACACCTAGAGTTCCAGTCCAGCTACTACATGTTTTTTGGGAGCACTTGTGATCAGTTGCCCTGTGATGTAGCATGAGCAGCAGTTATCAGCATGGAGTTGTCATGGAGGAAGCACATGCTAGACTTCGACCCTCCCCAGTGATAGAGAAAATGATGGAAAAATATCCTGGTATCCTTTCAGCAGAGTATGCATGGAACTTTCCATTGTCCCAGAGGCATGAATGGCTTCAAGAACAACTAGAAGAACAGCACAGAGTGCACATGGACCATAGTGGCTGACCCTGGAGACATCATTTCGCTCTTCACTGAATTCCAGATAGACAAGTTTGACTACTTTCTACATTCTACCATATGTTCTATCATATTTGACCATAATGGTTCTTTATTAGACAGTATGATTAATATCATTAGTAAGGGCTTTATCCTGGTCAGGGTTGGATCCGTAGTCTATCCCAGGAACACTGGGTGTGAGGTGGGAGTACACCCTACTGTAGATGTGCACATCAATTAGATTTGTTTTATAAGCAATGTCATGAAGGAAACATGCTGTGTTTTATTTTGCTGATCCGATAATGTTCATAAACTCCGGGTTTATTCGACATTGTAATCGCACAGAAAAGTCATGACAAAGACTTAAAATGGGTCAGTACTTTTAAAAAGCTGACTCAGACACAGCAAAAGTTCATTAAAAATAACAATTAATAACCATTATTCCTTTCCCTTCAGCACTTTGTGTTTAACGTTCACGTCTTACACACTTTCTGTAAAAAAGTTACATAACCCCTTGATTGTATACATTCATTATTAACAGCACAATTAACTTTGTGTTTTGCTAAAAATGACTCACATTTTGATGGAAAAACCTAATTAAGTTAGTTAATGTGAAATTAATTGCATGTTTTGTTGTGATAAAGGAGGCAATTAGATTTTTGTTATTCAGGATTTTACCCAATAGATCTCCTAGCATGTGTACAGTAAAAGTGCTAATTTATGGATATGGTATTAAAAAAGTGCCACATAATTTAAACACGAACCCCTAAATATGCATTTCTCTAATCTCCAGTGCTAAACCGCTCACTATTACAGTAGATGCTAATATGTTTGTTAATTAAATCCTTTGGTACATTTGGCAGATTTGCACACCGAAGCATAATTCAGCAGGTGTGTGTTTTACGACTCTCGACCTCGCTTGTCAGTGAACAATTTCCTCCACCGATGGCTTCATTGATTCCTTCCTGCCATTTCTGTGATGACAGAACACACTTCCTGCCTGGCTCTCACAGTGAACTAACAAACAAATCAATTGGATTTTTTTTTTTTTTTTTGGGTTGGCGTGACCTTTACGTAATTCCACCAAACTTCCTATTGCTGGAAAGGGCAAAAACAACAGCTTATAAATTTCACTCAAGGTTTCAGAGACAAGTGAAAAGAGAAGCAGTTACTCTACTGACAAGGTTTGGCTTCGAGGAGATGAAAAGAAAGCTATGAAGTCGGACAGTTTCTTCCTGTAGTGTTGTAGCCATGCAATGTTTCAGATCTTGTAGAAAGAAAAGCCTATGAACATATAAAACAACCTTTCTCTGTTAAGTAGGTTTAGATTAATTCTGAAATGAGTGTGATATAAATATCATTTGAAAGAAACAATGACAGTGAAGTTGTTTGCTTGTAAATAAACAATTCTTCCACATTAATAGGCTAAAGATTATGGAAGCCCTGAACCCCAAAGTGTGAAAAACTTTTTTTCCCCCCCCCCAAGATATTATCTTATTACAACTTAGTAGCTCATTATGACTTGGTAACTCATTATTACCATTTACTAACTCATTATGACTTACTAATGAATTATTTTATGTCAACTTAGTAACCATTATGTAATGTAATAGTAACATTATTAACTAGTTATTATTAACTAATTATGATTTACTAACTCATTATTATAAGATATTATCTTATTATGACTTACTGACTTAGTGGGTCAACGATCAACGATACATTTTTCAGGAATATAACTTTTGGCTCAAAATATGAAAGCTTGTCAGCTAAAGATGAGAAGCTAGAATGGACACCAATTTTACCGGAAGCACCTTTAACTGGAATGTACAAATCAATCTGAGCTAGCTAGCCAGCTATCCAACAGGCTATAAAGTGAGTGTAGCTTCTTCAGGATCGATTTCCGCTAACTGGGCAAGAATAAACAGAACGTTTGCCCAAATTGTGTCTGAAATGTCAGTTACTCCATATTAATTTCTTGTTTATATAACCGTTACATAAAATCAATATTACACTTGCAGTTGTGCAGTTATACTAAATATCTGCCTGTGATTAGCTATGGCTGAATTAACTACTCGTGCTTGTGTGATATTGCTTAATTAGCACTTTAATGCTACTGCTTTTATTTCACCCTTTTTCTTTCAGGTCACAATAACCTGAATGTACACAAACAAACAACAAACAAAGTAATCAATAAATAAAACAAGTAAATACAACATACAAATAATTAAAAAAAATGAACACATGAATAATAAATGACTGAATGAACAAATAAATCATATATTGTATAAATCATTTCTAGTAGTGCTCCACTTTTAGCGAGAATTTAAAATGGGTCATTTTGACCCCAACCAAACATAAGACTTAAAAGGGACACCTGACATTGTTATAATTTTCCTTTGTTTCTGGGTCACATTAAAGCCTGTGGGACGTCCGATTTCAGATCACCTGCCTCGTTCTGAGGCAGTTCGCTCTCAATAAAGGTCAAATGTGCCTTATGTTCTCTCTTCTCAGTGAAATAGTCTGTACAGAACAAGGACAAAACATGACGAAAGAGCTGGATATTCATCCTGCATACCTCCTAATAGCACCTTTACCACTATTCAGACACATACAGTACATTGCTGAGTCTCTCGAGTACATTAGCAAAAAAAAAAAAAAAAAAAAAAAAACCTAGCATTTTTAGCTATGCTTCCTATTTCCTTCTTCTACAATAACACTGTTTGGAATACCTTTGCTAATCCACACCTCCAGAAAGTTGCTTAACGTCTCCTATTTAAGATACAGCCCCATTATGTCATCCCAAAGGTGATGGTTAAAAACAAACTGCCTCATTGCATGTAATCGTTCTGCTGCTGTGAGGCAGGAACACTAGTGTTTAGATTTGATTTAGAAACCGTTCGTCCAGATGTTCTTTTGCATTTCCATTTCGGAGCATTTTGTTTGGTTTGTTTAGAAAGTTCGCGGCAGTTTCGTTTCGCTTTTGTGACGAACTGCATCCGCTTTGTATGTCAGACACGTAACTTGGTAGTGAATTTTAACAAGATTTTTATTTTCTCAGCTCTCCTGGACAGCATTACAATATTAGAGAGGCAGTATAAAATTACCGCTGGTCGCAAGCTCTGTAAAAGCTCACCCACAGTCTATTAATACGGCTTGTCACTGAGCACATTACGCAGCTTTGTATAAACTGATAATGAGGCTCGGGCCCAGCTGGCCTATATTGTATTTCTGCCCCAGCCTGTGCTCTGAGAATTTTCTGATATAAGACTTTGTATCTCATTAAGCTTATTTTTTTCTCATTAAACTCTTCCAGAAGCCGACTCTAGACTTTTTGTGGGATTTAAGCATGAAGATGCTCCGTCAGGTAGAATTGAGATGATGGTAGATTAACTACTTGTTAGTGCTGTATGTAAAGGATGGACGAAATGAATATAGTTTTCACTGATCAATTTGGCAAATTATTTGATTAAACATAATGTTTCACTTTCACATAGATTAACCGCGAATCACTTCTGCAAACTGAAACACTTAAAGACGGTAATGATATTTGATTAACTGTTACAGCTGTTGTTTAATCACATACATCCTCATTGAATAGTTAAGATTTATTATTATTTTTTAGAATTATACAATATTAATTATTGTCATGTGGTGGAAAACTTTTAGTTACAGCTTTACCTCTGACTGTCATACTATCATACTGACACTGGAGACTTCTTACTTCATGAATGTTCAGTAAACATTTCCTCACAGAAAACGTCACCACATCTACAATTACACATGATTTTAAATTTGTTTGTGTGAAGAGTGAAGAATATGTGAAACTAATCAATTCCTTCTGATCAGTCAGAATGGAGAATTCAACAGGATTTGTTGACTTTAGCCTCAGCTGGCTAGTTAGCTAATATTAGCTTCTTTTCTCAGATTGAGTTAGTTAGATAAAAAAAAAGCACAAACTCACTAATATGGATTCTTTTTAATCATTTTATTATAATTTATACTATAAAAAAATTATATACTATAATTATATACTATAATATTCTGTGTTACGACACCGGGGTTAAAAGGGAAACAGGATGAACTCGCAGGGGAAAGTGGTCAGTTTATTAGGAACAACAAAAGGGCACATTCAGAAGTGAAGGGACAACAATACAAAAAACAGCACGTCAATCTTCCAAAAAGGGTTAGCCACAGATGAGAACACTTACAGGGCAGAAATCCAGGAAATCATGAAACAGTATCCAAAGGCTTACAGGGCAAAAATCCAGGAAATCATGAAACAGTAATCCAAAGGCTTACAGGGCAAAAATCCAGGAAATCATGAAACAGTAATCCAAAGGCTTACAGGGCAAAAATCCAGGAAATCATGAAACAGTAATCCAAAGGCTTACAGTGCAAAAATCCAGGAAGTAACGAGACATGAATCCAAGAACCCGGGAATGCCGGGTAAACAAAAAACATAAGATAAACCGTAAAGACCAGGGAACGCCTGGAGAAAAAGCGCATGGACCAGGGAACGCCTGGTAAACAAAAACCATAAGATAAACCGCAAGGACCAGGGAACGCCTGGTAAACAAAAAACAGAGAAAGCTCTTTGCTTCGTCGCTATCTTTAATTATATTTTAAATACTTTCAGTTACGTCTAAATAAATAATAGATCATCCCTCAACAAATTCCAATATAATACTCCGCGTCGAAGCGGACACAGGCAGGGATTTAAATAGCAGAGTTCATTAAACAGAACAAGATTAAACGAGCGACACCTGGACACAATAATAATCTGTTAACAGGCGAACCAATGAGGAAACGGGGGCAGAGACATGATGCAACACAAAAACAAAAGAGCACATGGCAACGTAAACAAAATCAGAGTCTTTGTGAATGGAATGTCCATCGGAGAGTTTTTTTTATTAGCGCTGGAAAGCGCGCAGATATGTTGCTCCGTAGCGGAGCAGCAAGATATGCTGCTCCGTCGCGGAGCAGCGAGTGGAGAGAGCTAACAGATCCCCCCCCCTAAGGCGCGGCTCCCGAAGCGCCGCAAGTTTTGCCTGTTCTGGCGGACCCGGGCCCCTGAGCAGGATTGGAACATCTGCCCACCTGGAGCCGAGGCTGGTGCAGTTCAATGTCCCGCAGCCAGAGCAGAATGTGTCGCGTTGTGGACGAGAACTTGGACGAGAACTTGGACTGGTGCTTGAACCGATGCTTGGCCTGGATCTCAGAGCTGTGCGTGACCTGGTGTTTGGCCTGGATCTCGGAGCTGCGCATGACCTGGAGCTTGGCCTGGGTCGTGGAGCTGCGCGTGACCTGGTGTTTGGCCTAGATCTCGGAGCTGCGCGTGACCTGGAGCTTGGCCTGGGTCGTGGAGCTGCGCGTGACCTGATGCTTGGCCTGGACCTCCGAGCTGCGTGTGACCTGGCGCTTTGTCTGGAACCCGGACTGGAACCAGGACTGGATTCAGATTCAGCACCTGGATTAGGGACAGGCTCAGAGACAGACTGGGAAACAGACTGGGGAATGGGACAGAAAATAGGACAGAGAACTGGACAGAGGATGGGACAGAGAACTGGATATGGAACTGGAAAGAGAACTGGACTGGAACCTGAACTGGAAATTAGAGTGGAAACAGGGCTGGAATCAGAGACAGGCTTGGAAACAGACTAGGAGAAAGGTTTGGAAACAGACTTCGAGAAAGATGTGGAAACAGACTTCGAGACTGACTTAGAAACCGACTTCGAGACTGACTTGGAGACAGACTTGGAGACTGGACAGAGAATTAGGTTAGACCCAGAACCATAAACAGATTCAAAAACTTGGTTGGAAACAGAGCTGGAAATTAAATTAGAGACAGTGGAGGAGACAGTGGAGGAGACAGTGGAGGAGACAGTGGAGGAGACAGTGGAGGAGACAGTGGAGTGAGCTGGGTTGGAAATGGAACTGGGAGTTAGATCAGCCTCCGAACTGAGAATGAGAGCAAAGACAGCATTGGAGATTGGGCTGGAAACAGAGGAGGAGACAGGGCTGGAGACAGAGGAGGAGACAGGGCTGGAGACAGAGGAGGAGACAGGGCTGGAGACAGAGGAGGAGACAGGGCTGGAGACAGAGGAGTGAGCTGGGTTAGAAGCGGAGCTGGGAGTGAAATCAGCCTCTGAATTGAGAAGGAGGGCTAACACTCATCCTGAAATCAAACCTATGTAGCCAGCATAGAAATCAGGAACTGAACTAGGAACATGGTCGGAACCTGGGCTTGGACTTGCAACTGGACTAGGAACTAAACTAGGAACTGGGCTAGGAACATGGTCGGAACATGGACTTGGACTTGGAACTGGACTAGGAACAGGTTCGGAACCTGGACTTGGACGAGGAACTAGACTGGGACTGGGAGCATGACTGGGAGCTGGACTGGGAACTGGACTGGGAGCAGGACTGGGAACTGGACTGGGAGCAGGACTGGGAACTGGACTGGGAGCAGGACTGAGAACTGGATTGGGAGCAGGACTGAGAACTGGATTGGGAGCAGGACTGGGAACTGGATTGGGAGCAGGACTGGGAACCGGACTGAGAACCGGATTGGGAGCAGGACTGGGAACAGGATTGGGAGCAGGACTGGGAACAGGATTGAGAACAGGACTGGGAACTGGATTAGAAACTGGCCTTCGAATAGGGCAGAAATCTGGACATGGACTTGGACATGGACTACGACTAGGGCAGGAACCTGGACATGGGCTTGGACATGGACTAGGACTAGGGCAGGAACATGGACATGGACTAGGACTAGGGCAGGAACCTGGACATGGACTAGGATTAGGGCAGGAACCTGGACATGGACTTGGACATGGATGAGGACTAGGGCAGGAACCTGGACATGGACTAGGACTAGGGCAGGAACCTGGACATGGACTCAATTTTGCTCTAAAACATGGGCTAGGACTTGGAATGGAGGTCATCCCATGGACCTCAGATATGGACTGGGCTTGAGAAGAGGCCATCCCGTGGGCCTCTGACATGAACTTGACTTTGGAGGAGGTCAACCCATGGACCTCTGACATGGATTGGACAGGAGTGGAGGTTTCTTCTAGAACCTCTGGCAGGAATGTGGCTTGGGCGGAGGTTTTCTCGTGGACCGCCGATATGAGCAGGCCAGGAGAGGAGGTTTCCTCTTGATTCTCTGGCTGCTGCTTGGGGCTGGAGGTTGCCTTGTTAACCTCCCTGAGCAGCTCTGCTGTGGAGACCTTCTGCTGGGCCTCTGGCTGGAGCTCAGAGCTGGAGGTCGCCACGTTAATCTCCCTGAGCAGCTCTGCTGTGGAGACCTTCTGCTGGGCCTCCGGCTGGAGCTCGGGGCTGGAGGTCACCACATTAACCTCCCTGAGCAGCTCTGCTGTGGAGACCTCCTGCTGGGTCTCCGGCTGGAGCTCGGGGCTGGAGGTCGCCATGTTAACCTCCAGTTGTAGCTCCCTTGAGGAGACTTCCTGCTGGGTCTCTGGCTGGAGCTCGGGGCTGGAGGTCGCCATGTTTACCTTCAGGTGTAGCTCCCTTGAGGAGACCTACTGCTGGGCCTCCGGCTGGAGCTCGCCATGTTAACCTCCAGTTGCAGCTCCCTTGAGGAGACCTCCTGCTGGGTCTCCTGCTGGAGCTCTGAGGGTGCCCGCCTGTGGAGCCACTTATGCACCCGCCAGCTGCCCTTGAAACAGCTTTGGGAGCAGAAGTAGCTGCTCCTTACTCCCTGGTTCCTGCAGGTGGGGCACTGCAGGATGGCTGGTCGGGTGCATCCCTCTGTGGTACACTCCTGGTTTTGGGGATGAGAGGTGCAGGCCGCCACGTTAGCCCGCTTACTCCCATAATGTTCCAGGAAAGAGTGGCTAGGTCGGTCGCCCAGACGGTCCTTCCCCAAAAAGGTCCTGAGGTCGGGTTGGAAGTCTGGGCTTCCGAACACCTGGACCAGTAGATCCACAAAGCCTGAAACTGTCTTGAGCTTTGTGGATCCACTGGCAAGGTGAAGCTCCGCCCAGTGGCGAGCAGAGCCGACCAAACGAGAGAGGAGGAACCCCACCCACTGTTCCTCATCGGGCTTGGGGTCCTCCAATCTCAGGAAATATATTTGGGCCTGTAAAAAAAAAACATTGCGGCCAAGTGGCAAAGCAGTCGTAGGCGTCGGGGGGATAAACAAAGGTCCACTGGGGAAAAAAAAATTGAATTGTAAACAGGCATTTTAAATGTGGCGTGGCGTGGCATGGCGTGACGTGCCATCACTTTCCCCGCTGCATCCATTTTTTAGGTGGAGTATTCTGTTACAACACTGGGGTTAAAAGGGAAACAGGATGCACTCGCAGGGAAAAGTGGTCAGTTTATTAGGAACAACAAAAGGGCACATTTAGAAGTGATGGGACAACAATACAAAAAACAGCATGTCAATCTTCCAAAAAGGGTTAGCCACAGATGAGAACACTTACAGGGCAGAAATCCAGGAAATCATGAAACAGTATCCAAAGGCTTACAGGGCAAAAATCCAGGAAATCATGAAACAGTAATCCAAAGGCTTACAGGGCAAAAATCCAGGAAGTAACGAGACATGAATCCAAGAACCCAGGAATGCCGGGTAAACAAAAAACATAAGATAAACAGCAAGGACCAGGGAACGCCTGGTAAACAAAAAACAGAGAAAGCTCTTTGCTTCGTCGCTATCTTTAATTATATTTTAAATACTTTCAGTTACGTCTAAATAAATACTAGATCATCCCTCAACAAATTCCAATATAATACTCCGCGTCGAAGCGGACACAGACAGGGATTTAAATAGCAGAGTTCATTCAAACAGAACAAGATTAAACGAACGACACCTGGACACAATAATCATCTGTTAACAGGCGAACCAATGAGGAAACGGGGGCAGAGACATGACGCAACACAAAAACAAAAGAGCACATGGCACGTAAACAAAACCAGAGTCTTTGTGAATGGAATGTCCATCGGAGAGTTTTTTTTATTAGCGCTGGAAAGCGCGCAGATATGCTGCTCCGTAGCGGAGCAGCGAGATATGCTGCTCCGTAGCGGAGCAGCGAGATATGCTGCTCCGTAGCGGAGCAGCGAGATATGCTGCTCCGTAGCGGAGCAGCGAGATATGCTGCTCCGTCGTGGAGCAGCGAGTGGAGAGAGCTAACATTCTGGAGCAAACAGGAACATTTCTAGCTTGCGTTCAAGTTTACATAACTAGCTATTTAGCCTGCTAGCTGTTCTAGTGTAAAATTATAACTAATCAATGTAAACTAGGACAATTTTTGTAAATTATAAACATCTAGCATGCTAATTTGACATACCCAAACCAAACATATCTATTGATCAATAATTTGTCTATAATTTCTAATTAAATACATGGAATCCTCTTGATGTTGTGTATCATTTTACTGGTAAGATTTGGCTATCTATGTTTGGCCAGTTTCTTTTGATTCTATGCGCAATAAGGTTCTGTTGTGTATCATGCCATGTATAGGAAGTGGTATTGTGGCACTGAAAGGATGCACTGGAAGTCTACTAATCTAAAATGATTTTTCATTGGCTCATTTGATATTCCCCTTTTTAATCATTTGTAGTTTTTGGGCATTGTGTTTTAGTGCTTGTTCTGTCACTTTACTGTCAACTCTCCATCCCGAAACTTGAGGTCTTTGTACATCAGATGAAATGTGAAATCTAGTGTTAGCAGCTTTTCACACGAGACCCAGATTTCACCTGCTATCTCAGGCTACTGCGTTGTTTATTTCTGAGTAAATAGCACAGCTGGGTTATATTTTTATGCCATTTACTAAAACCTTCTCATGGCTGATGATGCACACCTGGGGCCAATTCTGTCTTTCATTCTCTAACTCTAAGATTCAATATGGATTTTTCCACAGAACAGTCAACTCTATTGTTCGATTAAAAAGATACTGTGGTTTATGTGTTGTAACTCATGGGTGTATCCCAATATTCTAATCAATGTTCAATCATCTTTCAACCTGTGACCTGGAAATTGATTTAAGCCTGTCATCTTTAAGGGCATATCAATTCATCACATTTTCTATAATTAAACCAAGAAAGACTCCCGTTTCCTCCTTAATCCAACTATAAAGGAACATCTTATCTTATTTATTCAGTTCCCAAATCTTCCTGACAGAGGTGGCATGGTGGCTTAGTGGTTAGCACATTTGCCTCACACCTCCAGGGTTGGGAGTTTAATTCCTGGAGTTTGTATGTTCTTCAAGGGTTTTCTATGGGTACTCTGAGAACCTGCATTGTAGGTTGACTGGCATGTCTAAATTGTCTGTAATGTGTGTGCGATTGTGCCCTGTGATTGATTGGCACCCTGTCCAGGGTGTCCCCTGCCTTGTTCCCCTGGGATAGGCTCTGGGATAGGTTCCAGGCTCCCCACAACCCTGTGTAAGATAAGCAGTACAGAAAATGTATGGATGGGTATTCCTGACTGGTACAGAGGCCACATCTTCTTGACTAGCACCAGTACAGAGGCCACACCTCCTTCTCTGAGACCGAGGCACAAAGGCCACACCTCTTTGACTGGAACTGGTAGACTACACTGGTAGGCCACTCCTCCTTCACTTGTATTGACAGACACAGAGGCCGCACCTCCTTGACTGGAAATGTCAGAGCCTTCACTACAGTTACAGAGGCAACATCTCATTTACTGAGACTGTCAGACACAAAGGGACTGAGACAAAGAGACCACACCTTCTTCCCTGGTAATGACTGCTACAGAGGCCACTCCTCCTTCACTGGTAATGCCAGCTACAGAGGCCACTCCTCCTTCACTGAAACTGGGACAAAGATGCCATGCCTCCTTCACTTGGACTTGTAGGCACCAAGAATATACCTCATTCACTGGGACTGAGAGCTAGTCGCCACACCTCTTTCACTTGGATTGACAGCTACAGAGGCCATGCCTCTTTGACTTGCACCACACAAAGGCCACGCCACCCTCATTGAGCCTGAGAAACAGAGGCTGTGCCTCTGTCAGGATCTGTCAGGTGCAAAGGCCACGCCTCCTTCAATTGGTCTGCCAGGGTCAGAAGCCACACCCTTTCACTGTGATTGAGAGACAAAGGCCACGCCCCTTTCCTTTGTATCTGATGAGCACAGGAGCCACTCCACCTGCACTCAATTTGTAAGCAATATAATACAGAAATAATACAAAAAGTGTGTGCATGTGTGTGTGTACAAGATTGAAAGGTCTCTCACCCAGACAATGTGCAGAATAACAGCGTGACTCATTTCAGTTCTCATCTCAGACGGCTGCAAGGACATTTTGAGGGTTGATGAGTGCGCTCACCTTCATTCCCAAATATTGCTTATATAAGCCTGTTTTTGACAGTGTTTTGTGAGGACTCTGTTTGGATCACCGTTCTGAATGCCACAAAATAACCTATATGCAGCACTGAGTCTGAAGTATTTGTCGAGGTGTGAGATGGACGCCGTTTTCTCCCGCCTGAATGCGGAAAGTATTGGCACCATCTGTCATCTATCTCAGATCTGAGGGAATAGAGCGAAGAAAAAATTATACTAACCCACTTCTCTAATGCTGAATGTTTGTATAACTTGTGCTGATCTGAAGGAGTGTGGAATTTAATGTTGCTCATTTCCAGACTTCAGGAAATTCAGAAAAATTTTGGGGAAAAAAGTGTGGAGTCTGAGTTAAGATATTAAGGATCTAAATTTATGGTGTCATTTAATGTTTCCATTGAGAATAAATGAGAATTTCCATGAGAATAAATATAAAATATTTTTAAAAGGAGACAAAACCTCTGAACAGCAACAACAACAACAAATCATAAAAATAACTAAATAATGGTATAAACAAAACAAAAAAAATGAATTGATCCATTTATTTATATATTTAATTATAAAGAAATAGATAATACATAAAATTAAACAAACTAACAAACAAATCTGGTTTCATTTAATAAACATTTCATGTTAATTTTTAAATGAATGAGTTCGTTTTTACTTTTGAATAAAATATTTATTTATTTATTCATTATTTATTTATTTCTTATTCTGGTGGTTTCAAAACACATATTCACGTTTACTTTAATGTTGTTTTGGTCTTGTATCAAGCTGTTTGTCATTGCTATATGTGTCATTGCAGTGTATAGTGGTTGGAGAAATCCATATTTTGTTTAGTGTCTTCCTTTTCCTGGAATATCTCCAAATTAGCACTGTTAGTTTAGTCAAATTTGTGATCTGCAGGGGAAGATCGAGCATCACAAAAGTCTTTAATTGTCTCCTTTATCTTAATTAACATGCAATTATTTTCACATCAAGGAGGTTCATTTGATTAATTATTAAAGGAAGTTTGTAGCAAAACTGTTGATTGTGCTGCATAAGCTATTTGTTTATAATTAACATACATTATCAGAAGATGTATTTGCAGGCGGTGCATATAAAAACGTAGATCAGAAATGTAAAGAACAGCGCGCCATAACAGAGGATCTACTATCATTTAAATTTTATGAGAACCAGCATTGTTGTTATTTTGAATTATTTTTATCAGTCACTGTAGCCTTGTAAAGCAGTTAATAAACCTTGCATCTCTTCTGGGATCATTTCTAGTCTCCACATACACAACCTAGTATGCTAACTAACCTTTTGTTATTTGTTATTTTTATGTTGCAGTGGCTATAAACAGTCGTTCCCCTCACCAGCTTCTTGTTTTTTCTCTCTCTCGAAGTTAATAAGACAAAAATACTGCAGCTTGTCATCCATCCATCCATTTTCCATAATGCTTATCCTAGACAGGGTCGGGGGTGGGGGAGCAAGGAACTCGGGGCACAAGGCAGGGAACACCCTGGATGGAGTGCCAACCCATCGCAGGGCACAATTGCACATTCACACACACTACAGACAATTTGGAAATGCCAGTCAGCCTACAAGGCATGTCTTTAGACTGGGGGAGAAAAACAGAGTACCTTGGGGAAACCCCCAAAGCACTGGGAGAACATGTAATGCACACACAGGGCGGAGGCGGGATTCAAACCCACAACCCAGGAGGTGTGAGGCAAATGTGCTAACCACTAAACCACCGTGTTGTCATTTTAATGAGAACCCATGAAATTCGAGCTCTCTTCACTCTGTCCTGACGACTTTCTTCTGGTGGAAAACTTCTGACCGTTACAAAGCTCTGACACTGGAGACTCCTTTCATAAATGTTATGTAAACGTCTCCTTTCAAACCTCACCATATCAATGATTAAAAATCTTAGGTTATGTGGATCCTCTGTCATACAAGTCCTTCTATTGGTGGTTACTATAGAAATGATTATGTATTAGAACGAGCACATTAATATAAACCTGCAGCCGGCACTACTGTCAGAGTTGCTGTTCTAGGAAATGAATAAAAACTTTCTGACCAATCAGAATCCAGAATTCAACAGCATTGTGATATAATTTCTAATAAATGATACTTATTTTGTTGTATCCTTGGAACCTTGTGTGGTTTGTATGCCTTTCGCAGTTGTGGGATTGTGTTGCAAAATTGATCGCCTCAATATTGCCAGTATTTTTGTTATTTATAGATGGTTGATTGAGGTCAGATCCAGTTCACAATACGACTGGAATTGAGACAAAATTCCCCAGCTCCTGAAAGAAAGATTGTTAACCCTGAGTCTCGAAAGGAGGATGTCTATGTTCCCATACAACCATTTCCTTTCACTCATATTTTCTCAGCCCTGCAACAAATGGAGCTGGAGAAGATTAATCTTGGTACTTGGTATTGTAGCTATTCTCTGGGAGACTTTTATATGTTTTCTCTTTCTGAACAGTGAAGCAGTCTGGAGACTTCAAATCATGACGGGTGAAGCTACTGCCTTGAATTTAAGCATCCCATTTCTTTACAAGTGTATCAAAAGTTTTGAATGCATCTTTATATCTTAGAACATCAAATCATATTTCTGACGCTGAGACACCAATGGGACTAGATTCTCTTATACTCAGTCTATTTGTGATTATTATAATAATGTTTACAACCCATTTAACAATTAAATGCTTCGGCTGTTCAAAAAAATCATAGACTTCATTAAAAACATGATATCCAGTTTATAAGCAAAATACAGTGCAAGGCAGGTTTGGATTTCCCAGCAGGAGGCAGTGTCTGAAAACTTCAACCCATGACTCTTGGTCCATGGGTTGCTGCATACTGTACTTTCTTGTAATAATGTTTCCAGAAACGTAGCAATTGATATAAAAAAAAAAAAATCAACAAAACATAAGACAACATTCAGACCATTTCCTGTTAGTTTGTGAGCTAACTCATCAGTTATAGCTACAAAGATTTGCAAGTTCATTTTACGAACAGTGAAATAGAAAAGCAATGAATACTTATTTTGAAAAACATATAAATGTTCATTATGTTATGTCTAGTGGATACCATTAAGGACCTACATCCTTAATATGTCCTACTACTCAATGGAAACCATTTGGTAATGGTTTTAATGGTTAACAGCTGATGGTTTGTAATGGCATTTGTAGTGGAAACCATTAGAATTTTTATGATTGTTTCTATTGTTTTTTTCAGCAGGGTGGTGATTTCAAGCTGATGTCTGAGGACCAACAAAACCAAAACACTTTAGCTGAGTCTTTATACACACATTATGCAGCCTGTGCTCTTTTTTTTTTTTTTTTTTTTAAAAATACCAAAAAAAAAAACCAATGGTTTATACATAAAGACAGTTTAGTTGGTCAGAGCATCTTTCTCTCCTCACTAAAGGCCAATATAAGATGATTTCTGTAACCACAAACGACAAAGCAATTGATGCTTCAGATCATGTTTACGCAGGGTTAATGGCTATCGATTATTACATCTCGGTCTGTAAATTTAAGCTGAGCAAATTGCACTTGTTCACCACTTTGTCATTAAGGCGACTTAATAGCAGCAGAGTTAATGGCCTGACCATGAGGGGAAGTGACTGGGTGCAGACTTCCACACTGACCTTAATGACTGACTGATCGTTATCAACGGTCTTAGAGGGTGTGGCTTCCATCATCATAAAGTATTGCGATTCATTTCAATCTAGCGTTGTACCTCTTCAAATAATTACAGCAGGATAGAAATTTTATTACTGTCTATTTCACAGTGGCTGCCTCGCTGAAAGATGAATTATGAGGGAATTAGTTCTCAGCACAGGCACATTCAGCGTCCCAGTACACCAGCAAAAGCCCTTGTGTAAATCAACTGCTGCTCCGACGGCAATTAACGCGGGTTTACGGTCACTTCCTGTGCCAAACAAAAATCAGATTTGAACCTTTTGCTTGGGTTCAGTTTGTTGCACAGTGCATTGTAAATAATCTTTAAGTGCTTTCCCTTTGTCTAATATTGCTAATCCGATTGCTTTTCATATATCCCAATACAAATAGTGCAGGATTATTTTTCTGGAGCAGTACAATTGGATTTAATCCTGACTGAGCCAAGGTAACACTCCACAGAGCTGAACCTGATTCCATATTACCAGCCTCATTTGTAATGGAAGTGGTCTGAGTGTTTGATGAGGGAAATGTCTGGGTTTTTTAAAAAAAATTTTTAAATTTTTTTTTTAGCAAAATCCACCTTGATCGCTACGTTTGCATGTTGCAATATGGTGGATCAGATTGACAAACTGATGGTATCACTAGCAAAGCTTACATTAGTAACTCTTATTGGTTCCCATCATTTCTCTCTGAGTATTTATCACCAAAACACCTTTAGAGCCCAGACTCTGAGACTGTGTACCAGTGTGCACATATTTGATACATTTTCCCAGAACTCTCTCACTTGACGTCTTTAACTATTTCCAAATAGCTGAGTTGTATACTCAATTGCTGCTAAATCTGCGTCCCTGTGGTCCCATATGATGCAAATGGGTCCTAAACGACACAGTGAAGCAATATTGCCTCATTTATCTTAGACAGAAGGAATTGCAGAGTTTAAGTTTTATTGCAGTTCTTCAGCGTTCATAATACGTATCATATCATTAGCGCTGTGCAGTGAGTTTAAGCATGCATATTGTGTACATATGCACGGCTCTTAGAACTGGATTAGCATGGGTGTGCATGTAATGTGTCATAAAATGGAGGAACCAATGTGTATGCAGATCCCACCATCAGGCGTCAAATGGACCACGGCTGATCTGCTTGTTGTATGTGATATTTGAGTGTAAGTGCTAATCATTAGGTACATTCTTGTCCATAAACCTTCTTTCCTTCCAGCAAAATAATTATATCTCCTAGAAATTAATTCCTGGAACTGAAATCTTCCAAATGTTTATAGGCAAGTCGTCCTGACAGGTTTCCTCCTGCTCCTCCTCCTCCTCCTACACACCTATCCCACAATGCAGCTGTGCGTTTCACATTAGGTTTCTCCAACAGATGTATGTTAGTGCTCAGCTGTGGAAGCACATTATGGCTGGCACTTTGCCAATTCTGAATGAAGGAAGAGCACTTCCAAAATAGTTTTATGTACAAAATTTACTCAAAATAAGTAACCATTATGTTTAAATCTAATGGCAAACTAGCTGCCATTCTTCTCCAGCAAGAGAGCAATCCGGAGTAATTTCAGTTTGACTGGCAGCTTAATGCCTGACCTGATCGTCAGCGTGACCCATCAGATGTGGCTCCATCTGGAGTTGGATGAGCCCGTTGACTCCACTGGCCTCAGAATCAATTACAAAGGTTCATTCTTTTCTTAAGTCTGGCTTTAAAGCACTTCCCATGAAGCATGCTTGGCTCGGACGCCGCTGACTCATTTTTCCCCCCCCTGCTCACTTTTTCTTGGCATCTTGTTGTATGGCTTCTGTGAGACCGCAGATTTTTCCCAACAGCAACATACTGCATTTTGAGTTCCAGTTTGGTTTCAAAAACAATCAATGGTCAACCAACATCATCTGTGTACACACTGAGATGCCAGTTGCCAATGTATCTATTATTTACTTAAGAGAGAATTCATAATTCCATGAAGCTTTTGGGGGACAGAGGGGACAAACAGGGTTTAGTTTTTATTATTTTCTGTGTGACTTTTATTACTTGAACAATGTAAAACTGTATCCAAATCTCTTACTACTACTACTACTACTACTACTACTACTACTACTACTAAGCCTTTATTTGTCACATATACATTACAGAACAGCAATTATTTTTTCGCATATCCCAGCTTGTTAGGTCAGACTGCAGGGTCAGCCATGATATGGCACCCCTGGAGCAGATATGGTTAAGGGCCTTGCTCAAGGGCCCAACAGTTGACTGTTATACATGTTCACTGTTAGTCATGCCAATATATTTAGATGAAGCCTTTTTCAACAAATAAAATAAATGAATGAATAAACATGAACAAACAAATTAATAAAAATACTGCACCCAAAAATGTTGGTCATATTTGTTTATTGATTATTATTATTGTTGTTGTTAACAACAGTGATACTATCTATCCATAGTAATGTATAGTACTGTGCAAAAGTTTTAGGCACCCTATTTTTTTCAGTACAAACTTTGTTATAGATTTTTTATTTTTTATTTTATGACTTCTACATTATCAAGTCAGTACAAAAAACAATTTAGATTCCCAAACATTTGTTTAGTTTTCTAGCACAAAAGTAAATGTTACAGAAAAATGTTTGTATGTCATTAAGGAATGACATATTCCGCAGCATATTACGTAAGAGACACTTTTCAGAAAAAAAAAAAAAAACACAATGAAGGCTGCTGGGTTTTGCTGCAAAAATAAGAAGCGAGTGCGAAAGTCAAAGTCTCCAGAAGAACTGTGACTGGTTCTGCAAGATTCTCAATAAAACTTACCAGCTCATTTCCTTATAAAACTGCACAAATTGTACCGGAGACTACTGTTTTTATTTTATTGTTAATTTTTTTGTCACACCAAATATTCACTTTGTTTCATTTACTACTGTTTACTGCTCTTTAAGGAATTTTTTTTTAAAATGTAGAAACATTTAATTTCATTATTTTGAAGGCATCTTTGCTCTACAGCATTTCTTTGCATGTGCCCAAGACTTTTGCACAGTACTGTAACTATATATTTATTAGTTACTCCACCACCAAAAACAGCGAAAAATGAATGAATAAATAACTAAATACATGAAATATTGCAAAATGGCAGTCACTTGTTTGTTTGGTGGTTTATAATACTAATAAAATACCTCACTGGCTTATTGTTGGCTGTGCCAGTATTTTTTGGTGACGTATTTCTATCTATCTATCTGTCTATCTATCTATCTATAAATAAATAAAATGAATGACTACATAGCACCCAAAACTAGTGATGACTGGCTTACACTGGGTATTAGCCATGTCAGTATTTTTAGTGTGTTCTCACAAATATCAGTTCATTTCACTGCCATTAGATTTGTGTCGGGTTAATCAGAGTGGTTACTGTGTTTAATCATGCAATTATTTAATTATTCTGTCTTGTTGAAAGAAGAAATTCTAAAGCACCTTTAAAGTCTCTTGTAACTTCAGCTAAGAATAGTAGAAAAATCTGTTTCTATTTTTCTTGGGAAATGTTCAGTTAATGATTACATTCACATATGGCACTTGCCTGCTGCCGTAATCAACTTAATCATATTTGCATCATTCCAATTAGCACATCCTTACACATCCAAAGCAAAAATGATACACACTGCAGCAATTCTATTTATTAGTGTATCGCTTATAAATCTCAAGACAACTATCTTTTAGTTTTGGTTTCATATGGAGTGGTTTAATTAAATATTTCAGGTAAAAAAAAATGTCATGTCAAAATTGAGCTGAAAAATTGTAGTACTTTGGGCACTTCTGTTCCAATTAGTCATCGTCGAGTAGGTTTCAGAAAAGGCGTGTAAATCCTTTGCTCATTAGAAGGTCCAGGTTCTTGGTAAATTGTCAGAAAGTTCTAGACTGCAGTTGATGCTGCAGTAATTGGTGAAGAAGAAAAACACTAAACCTCCAAATGGAAACATCCATGAAGGAAATGATGATAAGTCTTGCTAATACAGTTATACTAAATATAGTTTTTCTTTGTTAAATAACAACTCATTTAAAAAAATAAAATAAAAAATAAATCCCTATGAAAGAGTTATTACTATAGAAACAACAAGGAAATAGGAGTGCATTAATATAAACCTGGAATTTGCTTTGAAGTTGACACTACGCCAAAGCCATGCAGTTACAGAAAATTAATCACCACCTTCTGACCAATCAGATTTGAGAATTCAGCAATGTCTCTCTCTCTCTCTCTCTCTCTCTCTCTCTCTCTCTCTCTGTCTCTCTCTCTCTCTCACTCCCCCTCTCTCCTCATGTCCAGCTCCATGTGGTGGTCACTTCACAGCCCCGGTGGGAGCGATCCTCTCTCCAGGGTGGCCTGGTTATTATAAAGACTCTCTGAGCTGTGAGTGGGTGATCGAGGCCGAGCCAGGACACTCCATCAAGCTCAGCTTTGACAGGTGAGTCCACAGAGGACAGGGCACGTCTTGAAGCGCACTCACACAGCCGTACGTTAGCTAGAAGACTCAGACACAGACACTGGCTGTAAATCAGACTCGGGAATAAGAGTAAATTGAAGCCGTATTAAAGCCTGGATCAGTATTTACAGCTCCACATATGGGCTTCAACATCTGAGCTGAGACAGTTCAGCATCCCTCTCTCTCTCTCTCTCTCTCTCTCTCTTTGTGAACATGCTTAATTATAAATTAATAAACATGTACACTATATGGCCAAAAGTTTATGGACACAAGACCATCACACCCATATGTGGTTTCCTCATTTTTTAAATTATTTTTTTAATTAACCTATTTCCTATAACCTATACTCGCCAATGGGCGGAGCTTCACCTCGCCAGTAGATCCATGAAGCTCGATACAGTTTTGGGCTTTGTGGATCTACTGGTCCAGGTGTATGGAAGCCCAGACTTCCAACCCGACCTCAGGACCTTCTTGGGGAAGGATCGTCTGGGCGACTGACCCTGCCCGTCATTCCTCGAGCACTATGAGAGGGAGCGGGCTAACATGGCAGCCTGCACCTCTCAACCCTGGACCCAGGAGTGCACAACCGAGGGATGCACCCCACCAGCCAGCCTACAGTGTCCCACCTGTAGGAAACAGGGAGTAAGGAGCATCTACTTCTGCTTGCAAGCCTGTTTCAAGGGCAGCTGGCGAGGGCATAAATGGCTCCACAGGCTGGCATCCTCAGAGCTCCAGCCGGAGACCCAGCAGGAGGTCTCCCCAGCAGAGCGCCACCTGAAGGTTAACGTGGCAACCTCCAGCCCCGAGCTCCAGCCAGAGACCCAGCTGAAGGTCTCCCCAGCAGAGCGCCACCTGGAGGTTAATGTGGCAACCTCCAGCCCCGAGCTCCAGCCGGAGACCCAGCTGGAGGTCTCCCCAGCAGAGCGCCACCTGAAGGTTAATGTGGCAACCTCCAGCCCCGAGCTCCAGCCGGAGGCCCAGCAGGAGGTCTCTTCAGCTGAGCTGCTCTTGGAGGTTCACGAGGAGACCTCCACTCCTATCCTGTTCATACTGGAGGTCCATGGGATGACCTCTTCCCAAGCCAAATCCATGTCAGAGGTCCACGGGATGACCTCTTCCCAAGCCAAGTCCATGTCTGAGGTCCATGGGATGACCTCTTCCCAAGGTAAGTCCATGTCTGAGGTCCACGGGATGACCTCCTTTCCAAGTCCTAGCTCATGTTTTAGCCCTAATTCAAGTCCTACTCCAACTCCAGGTCCAGGTTCCTGTCCTAGTCCATGTCCCAGTCCATATCCAGGTTCCTGCCCTAGTCCTAGTCCATGTCCAAGTCCATGTCCAGGTTCCTGTCCTAGTCCATGTCCATGTCCATGTCCTGTGTGTTTGCCTTTTTTGACCCTGCTGGTGCGTTGCCCTTCCCCCCGTTTGGTATAAGTTCCTTTAGTTTCGAATGTTCCTTTACTTTCGAATATCACTAATAAACTGACTATTTCCCCTGCGCATGCATCCTGCCTCCCTCCGTCTGGTATTGTAACACATCTACATTTTTTGTTTACTTATCTCAATTTTTGTTGTTTACTTGCCCTCATTTTTGTTTACTTATCCCCATTTTGTCTTGTATATTTATTCAATTTTTTTGTTTACTTATTCTCACTTTTTGTTGTTTACTGATCCCCATTTTTGTTGTTTACTTATCCCATTTTTTAGTTTTTAATATATATATATATATATATATATATATATATATATATATATATATATATATACACACATATATATTTTACTTACTCTGAATTTTTGTTGTTCACTCATCCTCGGTTTTGTTTACTGCCTCTTTTTTTGTTGTTCTTGTTTGCTTATCCTTATTTTTTCACTGTTCACTTATTCTTTTTTTGTTTATGATCTTTTTTTGTTTACTTTTTCTCATTTTTGTTTATTGCCTCATTGTATTTTGTTTACTTCCCTGGACCTTGCTCTATGGTAGATTTTTAGACTTTTGCTGGTTTGTTCAGAGATTCAGTGTTAGCTCTCCTACTCGCGGCTCCACTACGGAGCCGCATATCTTCCGCATTCCACGGAGCACATTCCTGCGTGATTCAAAGGGACTCTCTGGACTACGTCACGAACTCTGCGTTTGTTTATGTGGCCATGTGCTTTTTTGTTTTTGTGTTGCGTCATGTCTCGGCCCCGCTTCCTGATTGGTCCTATGTTCTGATTATTGTGTCCAGGTGTCGCATGTCTAATCTTGTTTGCCTTTTGAATGAACTGCATTATTTAACCCCAGTCTGTGTCCGCTTCATGGCGGAGTATTGAGTTTTTGTCAATGAGTTTTTTTAATGAGTTTTGTTCGATGTTAAATTTTCTGATATTGGAATATTAATTCTGGATGTCCAAGATAGCGACGAAGCAAAGTGTGACCGATGTTTTTTGTTAACCAGACATCCCCTGGTTCCTGCCTTGTGTATTTTTGTTTTTGTTTACTCGGTGTCCCCGGGTTTCTAGGATTCTTGCTTCGTTATGTGATATCGTGGACTGTGACCCTGTAAGTGACTGCATCTATGTCTAACCCGTTTAGGAAGATTAATGTGCCTCTGTTTTTGTATTTTTGGTATTTGTGTCCCGTCACTTTTGAACGTGCCTTTTTATGTTCCTAATAAACTGACCACTTTTCCCCTGCAAGTGCATCCTGCTTCCTTCTTATCCCCGGTGTCGTAACAGAATACTCCGCCAAAAAATGGATGCAGCGGGGAAAGTGAGGGCACGCCACGCCACGCCATGCCACGCCACATTTAAAATGCCTGCACATGATTCAATTTTTTTTCCTCAGTGGACTTTCGTTTATCCCCCGGACGATTATGACGGCTTTGCCACATGGCCACAGTGTTTTTGTTTGCAGGCACAACTTTATTTTTTGAGTTTGGAGGACCCCAAACCTGATGAAGAACAGTGGTTGGGGTTCCTCCTCT
Organism: Cranoglanis bouderius; assembly: GCA_023630585.1. NCBI lineage: Eukaryota > Metazoa > Chordata > Actinopteri > Siluriformes > Cranoglanididae > Cranoglanis > Cranoglanis bouderius. The sequence goes on from CM042539.1 coordinate 26,226,165, forward strand.
CTCGTTTGGTCGGCTCTGCTCGCCAATGGGCAGAGCTTCACCTCGCCAGTAGATCCGAGCAGTTTCGGGCTTTGTGGATCTACTGGTCCAGGCGTACGGGAGCTCAGACTTCCAACCCAACCTCAGGACCTTTTTAGGGAAGGACCGTCTGGGCGACTGACCGGGCCAATTCTTTTTGGATTTTTATGAGAGTGAGCGGGCTAACATGGCGGCCTGCACCTCTCATCCCCTGACCCAGGAGTGTGCCACCAAGGGATGAACCCGACCAGCCATCCTGCAGTGCCCCACCTGCAGGAAACAGGGAGTAAGGAACAGCTACTTCTGCTCCCAAGGCTGTTTTAAGGGCAGCTGGCGGGTGCATAAGTGGCTCCACAGGTGGGCACCCTCAGAGCTCCAGCAGGAGGCCCAGCAGGAGGTCTCCCCAGTGGAGTGCCACCTGGGGGTTAACATGGCAACCTCCAGCCCCGAGCTCCAGCCGGAGACCCAGCGGGAGGTCTCTCCAGCGGAGCTGCACCAGGAGGTAAACATGACAACCTCCAGCCCTGAGCTCCAGCCGGAGACCCAGCAGGAAGTATCCTCCATGGAGCTGCACCTGGAGGTAAACATGGCAACCTCCAGCCCCGAGCTCCAGCCGGAGACCCAGCAGGAAGTCTCCTCCACAGAGCTACACCTGGAGGTAAAAGTGGCAACCTCCAGCCCTGAGCTCCAGCAGGAGGCCCAGCAGGAGGTCTCCTCAAGGGAGCTGCACCTGGAGGTTAACGTGGCAACCTCCAGCCCCAACCTCCAGCTGGAGACCCAGCAGGAGGTCTCCTCCATGGAGCTACACCTGGAGGTAAACGTGGCAACCTCCAGCCCTGAGCTCCAGCAGGAGGCCTAGCAGGAGGTCTCCTCAAGGGAGCTGCACCTGGAGGTTAATGTGGCAACCTCCAGCCCCGAGCTCCAGCAGGAGGCCCAGCAGGAGGTCTCCTCAAGGGAGCTGCACCTGGAGGTTAACGTGGCAACCTCCAGCCCCGAGCTCCAGCAGGAGGCCCAGCAGGAGGGCTCCTCAATGAAGCTGCACCTGGAGGTAAATGTGGCAACCTCCAGCCCCGATCTCCAGCCAGAGACCCAGCAGGAGGTCCCTTCAGCTGAGCTGCTCTTGGAGGTTCAAAAGAAAGCCTCCAATCCTGTCCTGTTCATGCCTAAGGTTCAAGAAAAAACCTCCATTCCTGTCCTGTCCCTGTCGGAGACCCAAGTGGGGTGCTCTGCTCCAGTCCTGTTCACACCGGAGGTCCACGAAGAGACCTCCGCCCAAGCCACATTCCAGCCAGAGATTCAAGAGGAAACCTCCTCTCCTGGCCTGCTCATATCGGAGGACCATGAAAAAACCTCCGCCCAAGCCACGTTCCTGCCAGAGATTCAAGAGGAATCCTCCTCGCCTGTCCTGCTCATGTCAGAGGTCCACGGGATGACCTCTTCCCAAGTCGAGTTCATGTCAGAGGTCCACGGGATGACCTCTTCTCAAGCCCAGTCCATGTCTGAGGTCCATGGGATGACCTCTTCCCAAGCCCAGTCCATGTCTGAGGTCCATGGGATGACCTCCATTCCAAGTTCTAGCCCATGTTTTAGCGCTAAATTGAGTCCATGTCCAGGTTCCTGCCCTAGTTCTGTTCCATGTCCAAGTCCATGTCTGGGTTCCTGCCCTAGTTCTAGTCCATGTCCAAGTCCATGTCCAGATTTCTGCCCTATTCCAAGGCCAATTTCTGATCCAGTTCCCAGTCAGGTTTCCGGTGCTGTTCCCAGTCCTGTTCCCAGTCCTGTTCCCGGTCCTGCTCATGCTCCCAGTTCCAGTCCCGGTCCTGTCCCCAGTCCTGTCCCCAGTCTTGTTCCTGGTCCCGCTTCCAGTCCAGCTCCCAGTCCTGTTTCCAATCCTGCTCCCGGTTCTGTTCCTGGTCCCGTTTCCAATCCTGTTCCCAGTCCTGCTCCCGTTCCCAGTTCCAGTCCAGTTCGTGATTTAGTGGTCAGCTCTGTGTGTGAGTTAATTTCTAGCCCTATTTTTGCATTGGTTCTCCGTTCGGTTGCTGAGTTAATTGCCAGCTCCGTTCCCAGCTCGGTTCCCAGCTCGGTTCCCAGCTCCGTTCCCAGCTCCATTCCCAGCTCCGTTCTAGATTTTGTTGACGGTGCTGTCCCTAGCCTAGTTTCCAGTTCTGCACACTCCTCTGTCTCCTCCTCTGTCTCCTCCTCTGTCTCCTCCTCTGTCTCTAGTTACCTTCCTAGCTCTGTTTCCAGTCCAGGTTCAGACTTTGTCTCCTCCTCTGTCTCTAGTTATCTTCCTAGCTCTGGTTCCAGTCCAGGTTCAGACTCTATCTCCAGCCCTGTCTCCAGCCTTGTCTCCAGCCCTGTCTCAACATTAATTTCCAGCCCTGTCTCCACTTTAATTTCCAGCTCTGTTTCCAGCCCTGTCTCCAGCTTAATTCCCAGTTCTGTTTCCAGCCCTGACTCCACTCTTATTTCCAGCTCTAGTTCCTCTTCGATATCTAGCACTGTTTCCGGTTTGATTTCCAGCTCAGTTCTCACTCCTGCTTTGAATCCGGTTATCAAGTCTGCTCCGGGTCAAAGTTTTGAGTTTATAGACTCTTCACTTTCCAGTTCAATTTCCGGTCCAGTTCTCTATCCAGTTCCCTATCCAGTTCTCTGTCCTATCCTCGGTCCCATTCCCCAGTCTGTTTCCCAGTCTGTCTCTGAGCCTGTCCTTAATTCAGGTGCCAAATCTTAATCCAGTCCTGGTTCCAGTCCGGGTTCCAGACAAAGCACCAGGTCATGCACAGCTCGGAGGTCCAGGCCAAGCATCAGGTCACGCGCAGCTCCATGATCCAGGCCAAGCACCAGGTCACGCGCAGCTCTGAGATCCAGGCCAAGCACCAGGTCACGCGCAGCTCCGAGATCCAGGCCAAGCACTAGGTCACGCGCAGCTCCGAGATCCAGGCCAAGCATCAGTTCAAGCACCACTCCAAGTTCTCGTCCAAGTTCTCGTCCAAGGTCTCATCCAAGTTCTCGTCCAAGTCCTCAGGGACAACGCGACACATTCTGCTCTGGCTGCAGGACATTGAACTTCACCAGCCTCGGGTCCAGGGGGGCAGATGTTCGAGTCCTGCCCAGGGGCCCGGGTCCGCCAGAACAGGCAAAACTTTTGGCGCTTTGGGAGACGCGCCTTTGGGGGGGGGCTCTGTTAGCTCTCCTACTCGCGGCTCCACTATGGAGCTGCATATCTTCCGCATTCCACGGAACGCCATTCAAAGGAACTCTCTGGACTACGTCACGAACTCTGCGTTTGTTTATGTGGCCATGTGCTTTTTTGTTTTTGTGTTGCATCATGTCTCTGCCCCCGCTTCCTGATTGGTCCTATGTTCTGATTATTGTGTCCAGGTGTCGCATGTCTAATCTTGTTTGCCTTTTGAATGAACTGCATTATTTAAACCCCGGTCTGTGTCCGCTTCATGGCGGAGTATTGAGTTTTTGTCAATGAGTTTTTGTTAATGAGTTTTGTTCGATGTTAAATTATCTGATATTGGAATATTAATTCTGGATGTCCAAGATGGCGACGAAGCAAAGTGTGACCGATGTTTTTTGTTAACCAGGCATCCCCTGGTTCCTGCCTTGTGTATTTTTGTTTTTGTTTACTCGGTGTCCCCGGGTTTCTAGGATTCTTGCTTCATTGCGTGATATCGTGGACTGTGACCCTGTAAGTGACTGCATCTATGTCTAACCCGTTTAGGAAGATTAACGTGCCTCTGTTTTTGTATTTTTGGTATTTGTGTCCCGTCACTTTTGAACGTGCCTTTTTATGTTCCTAATAAACTGACCACTTTTCCCTGCAAGTGCATCCTGCTTCCTTCTTATCCCCGGTGTCGTAACATTCAGATTACAATGCAGTGTCTAGCTCAGCAGGATTTATTGCCGTTTTGCTTAACTTTACAATGTAAATGTGCGCCTGTGTGTGTGGAGGAGTATTAATCCATATCCTGTTACGGTTGCTTGGCGTTATTGCATTAGCATTATCATGGCGACCTGTCCTGTGGGGGAAGCTGTGGAAATGTATAAGAATCTTTTCATGATCTATAGGACTTTAGGGACCCATAACATCGAGTCGAGGGACTAATACAAAGCAGCGGTCTGGGCAGGAGAAAGTTTTATTCGATGTCTTTGACACCAGTGACATTATAAGTTTAATATTTCTTGGAAAAACAGGTGCAGGTTTAGTGGGATATATATATATATATATATGTATATATATATATATATATTATAAAAACACTTTGGCCTGCATTTTAAAAGTTGTTAATTATTATTATGAACCTATTTTTTCCCCATTTACTTGACTTTGCTGCCACATTTGAAATTTGATTTGATTTCTCAAACATCATTTCACATATTCACCTTTTCACATAGACTATATCATTCCAGAACCCAGAACCTGCAGGGGGGGGAGAGTATAGAAAGATTGCTGTGGTGTGGGAGGAATAAATTATAATATTTTTAATTATAATGTATACATCCTCCAGAAAAAGTGTATTGGAACAAAGTACCATTAAGTATTTTGCAGCACTGATCAGATGATCCTCGGATTGTCTGTGGAGCAATTTACCAGAGCAAAAAAACTCAACAATATGTCAGCTATAAAGAGAAAGATGAAAACTGATCAATAGAGACAATCGAGCAATAACAACAATATAAACAATACAGCAGCAAAACAGAACAAACTAGCCATTCTTTTTATAAATTGCATGGTAGTTTGATGGCAGAAGGAAATGATCCGTATTGACAGACTGTGGCTGTTAGTTATCTCGTTCCACAGGAAAACAAGGACACGGAGTCACTCATGTGAAACAGCACTGATATAGAGACCACTGGTGCGTGGTTTGTTTTTAGTTTTTTTTCCCTGTGCTTGTATTTACACCCTACTCGGGGCTGACATTAGTACAGATTCCTGTTTAAAGGTTAGCTCTGTATTCCTAAGTGAAACTATCCTGGGTTTAGACATTTGATTAATGCACGCAGTCAACTACTGGATTCGCTTGAATGTTAATTACACTCTAAAGCTATTTAGACTTTATGTAACATGAATAAGGAACTACTCTCTTCATTCTTTAAGGGTTCTTCACTTTATCCCTCCAGTGGAACCTTTAAAATTCGAAGCAGAACCCTACAACAGAGGGCTCGCTTTCAGAAACGGTTCCAAGTAGAACTCTGTTAAAAAGATGTAATTGATTTAAAAAAAAAAAACAAAAAAAAAAAAAACAAAAAAAAAACACACACACCACATAATTATTACGTGAACGTTTCTGATATAAGTGAAATCTGACTGGTCAGAAGGTGCTGCTTAATTTAAATGACGCTAGTGAAAGAATGAGTTTATAACCGCTACAATGTAAGTGATAACAGGAAATAATGTGTTTAGCAGACATTCCACAACATTTACAGGCTATAAATGGATAAAAAAGTATGATGTGTTATTCATTAATAAATAAAAAAATGTAATTGTTGGTAAATTGTTGCTGTGGTAGGAGAGAAATAAAGCGTGCTGTTATTGGAAAAGAATCAACTTTGGTGGTGGTAATTCCGCTTCATTTTGGGCCACATCACACCATCCCCGTCGTTGATTAGTTTCCTATAACAGCACACCCTGTTGTGTTTTATTCCTTATATATAGGATATAAAATAAAACATATTAAAAAGGTCAACATAAACAAACTAATTAATTAATTTACACATTTACATTTAAGGATATAAGAATGTGTGCTAAATATGAGAATAAAACAAACAAACAAACAAACAAACAAACAAAACAAATTTGTTTCACACAGAAGCTACCTGAGTAATAGCTCCCACTTGTGGATAATCTTTTTCTGAACTGTTCTCCCTATATATCGTTCCATCACACACTCTCTCTTTCTCTCTCTCTCTCTCTCTCTCTCTCTCTCTCTCTCTCGGCTTTATGCTTTTTTTTTTTGGATGTGTTCAGTCCACATCACACATCAGTGTGTTCATCAATAAATAACCTCTTTCTTCTCTCTCTTCTCTCTGACGTTACTGTTATCCAGGTTACTGACTGAGTCACGACAAACCCCTGGTGAGAGAGAGAGAGAGAGAGAGAGAGAGAGAGAGAGAGAGAGAGAGAGAGAGAGAGAGAGAAAGAACCCCCTGTACCCCCTCCCAACCTGTAGTAGTACGACCCAATTATACCCCCATCACACTACTTAACAATACTAATTAAAATGTCACGCTCATTTTCTTTCTCTTTTTTTTTTTTTTTTTTTTTTTTTTAATTTGTTGTTAGATTTTGACCACTGTGTTTTGCCAAGTGTCCAATCTCATTTAGGGAAATGTGTGAGTTTAAATAGATTCCGTGAACCCCTTTTCATTTTCCCTGAACATCTGGTTTGCTAACAAACAGTTGAGCTGCAATTTCATGATTGTGGCATTTAAGAAAAAAATGTTTTTTTTTAAAAAAATACACAGCCCATCAGCGATGGCCTTGTCTCATTCCAAATGGAAGTGTCTGTACAGGCACAAACCCAAAATTCCTTTTCCCCTTGTCCCACATAGGAATGCATTCAACCTGGCAGCACTCGCTTATTCCCGAAGCAGCCTGGTCTGAGATGTCAGGCTTATTCAGTTTTAATGACTTTATGTAATTATGTATGAATAAAAAATCGGTGGTAATATTTTGGAGAGGCTGAAAAAGTACCGGAGGGCAGGAAGCTGCTGCTGGATCACTGCATGGAGCATTATTCTTTTGTAGTTTTATTGTTATTTGTGTATGGTGTGAGGGTAAAATTTGCATATGAATGTGTGTGTGTGTGTGTGTGTGTGTGTGTGTGTGTGTGTTTATTCGTGCTTGTGCTCTATGTAATGGTGTTTGTTTAACTCCAGGCCAAGACATAATACAATATATATTCAAGAAGATACAATTACAAACAAAAAGTCGGTCTCAAATGGCGTCCTGAAGCCCGTGGTCCGAATTTTGATGTGTTGCAACCATAACATCAAGTTAAGGTTAAATTAATCATGAAAGCCACTTTAGAGGTGCAATCTGTAACATTTACATGTTTCTACACCTTTAACACACCTTAAATAAACTGTAATTCACATTATTGCCATGCTGTGGATTTCGGTAAAGTTGCTTTGTGACAGTAACAACTGTGAAACTGTACTACACAAATAAAACTGAATTGAAATCAAACAGAGTTGCTCAGCTCTACCTCCTTTCCATTAAAAGGCAACCATACATGATTTTAACAGAAGGAACATTTGTCAAAATGCATCTGACTATCTGTCTATGTGTCTATTTATCGGTCTATCTATCTATCTATCTATCTATCTATCTATCTATCTATCTATCTATCTATCTATCTATCTATCTATCTATCTATCTATCTATCTATCTATCATCATATAATTTTCAATTCACCTCACAGGCAAAAGAGAAATAAGGCACATTCAAATATTTGTAAATGGTTAATGGCTAATTTTTATTGTTTTATATATACAGGTGCATCTCAATAAATTAGAATGTCATGGAAAAGTTCATTTATTTCAGTAATTCAACTCAAATTGTGAAACTCGTGTATTAAATAAATTCAATGCACACAGACTGAAGTAGTTTAAGTCTTTGGTTCTTTTAATTGTGATGATTTTGGCTCACATTTGACAAAAACCCACCAATTCACTATCTCAACAAATTAGAATACTTCATAAGACCAATAAAAAAAACATTTTTAGTGAATTGTTGGCCTTCTGGAAAGTATGTTCATTTACTGTACATGTACTCAATACTTGGTAGGGGCTCCTTTTGCTTTAATTGCTGCCTCAATTCGGCGTGGCATGGAGGTGATCAGTTTGTGGCACTGCTGTGGTGGTATGAAAGCCCAGGTTTCTTTGACAGTGGCCTTCAGCTCATCTGCATTTTTTGGTCTCTTGTTTCTCATTTTCCTCTTGACAATATCCCATAGATTCTCTATGGGGTTCAGGTCTGGTGAGTTTGCTGGCCAGTCAAGCACACCAACACCATGGTCATTTAACCAACTTTTGGTGCTTTTGGCAGTGTGGGCAGGTGCCAAATCCTGCTGGAAAATGAAATCAGCATCTTCAAAAAGCTGGTCAGCAGAAGGAAGCATGAAGTGCTCCAAAATTTCTTGGTAAACGGGTGCAGTGACTTTGGTTTTCAAAAAACACAATGGACCAACACCAGCAGATGACATTGCACCCCAGATCATCACAGACTGTGGAAACTGAACACTGGACTTCAAGCAACTTGGGCTATGAGCTTCTCCACCCTTCCTCCAGACTCTAGGACCTTGGTTTCCAAATGAAATACAAAACTTGCTCCCATCTGAAAAGAGGATATTGGACCACTGGTCAACAGTCCAGTTCTTCTTCTCGTTAGCCTAGGTAAGACGCCTCTGACGTTGTCTGTGGTTCAGGAGTGGCTTAACAAGAGGAATACGACAACTGTAGCCAAATTCCTTGGCACGTCTGTGTGTGGTGGCTCTTGATGCATTGAACCCAGCCTCAGTCCATTCCTTGTGAAGTTCACTCAAATTCTTGAATCGATTTTGCTTGACAATCCTCATAAGGCTGCGGTTCTCTCGGTTGGTTGTGCATCTTTTTCTTCCACACTTTTTCCTTCCACTCAACTTTCTGTTAACATGCTTGGATACAGCACTCTGTGAACAGCCAGCTTCTTTGGCAATCAATGTTTGTGGCTTACCTAGTGAACCAAACTGAGAGACCATTTTGAAGGCTCAGGAAACCTTTGCAAGTGTTTTGAGTTGATTAGCTGATTGGCATGTCACCATATTCTAATTTGTTGAGATAGTGAATTGGTGGGTTTTTGTTAAATGTGAGCCAAAATCATCACAATTAAAAGAACCAAAGACTTAAACTACTTCAGTCTGTGGCATTGAATTTATTTAATACACGAATTTCACAATTTGAGTTGAATTACTGAAATAAACGAACTTTTCCACGACATTCTAATTTATTGAGATGCACCTGTAGGCATCTTTCAGTCTCGGAAGACTATGGAGTTGCGCTCTAGGTGTTTATTCTGGTACAGCGTCGGGTGTGGCTGGCCAGTCCGACGTGGGAATGACAGTCCCTGTGGCAGAGGGCACAGATGAAGTCTGACGCTGGTCCGTCTGCCTGGGCTGCAGCCTTTCTTTTCATTCTCTTTTCCTCGTGCTGCTGAGCCAGTGTCTCTTCGAACTTGGAGAGACCTTTCTGCACAGTCTGTCTCCATTCTGACCGTTCGAGGGCTGTTGCTTCCCAGTTGTTTTGGTCGATATTCAAGGCTTTTAGGTCCCTCTTGCACACGTCTTTGAATCGCAGCTGTGGTCTGCCTATGGGACGTTTTCCCTGTTCTCCGTAGAGGAGGTCTTTAGGGATCCATCCGTCGTCCATGCGTACGACATGGCCGAGCCAGCGCATACGTCTCTGTTTCAGCAGCGTGTACATGCTGGTGCATCCAGCTCTTTCCAGGATAGTGTTGTTTGGGACCTTGTCCTGCCAGGTGATGTTCAGAATGCGTCGGAGGCTACGCATGTGAAAAGCATTGAGCTTTCGCTCTTGTCGGGCACGCAAAGTCCAGGACTCGCTGCCATACAGGAGGGTGCTCACGACGCAGGCTCTGTAAATCTGGATCTTTGTGTGCTCAGTCAGCTTGCTGTTGTTCCATGCTTTCTTTGTTAGTCTGGTCATGGTGGTAGCTGCCATGCCGATGCGCTTGTTGAGCTCTGTGTCAAGTGAGAGGGTGTCTGAGATAGTTGAGCCCAGATAAACGAAGTCATGGATGACATCCAGTTCATGGTCATTGATGCTGATGGCTGGGGGAGAGTCAACACCCTGTTCCATGACCTGTGTTTTCTTCAAGCTAATAGTAAGCCCGAAGTCTTGGCAGGCATCGCTGAAGCGAGTCATGAGCTGCTGTAGGTCCTCGGCTGAGTTGGCGGTTACTGCTGCGTCATCTGCAAACAGGAAGTCATGTAGGCACCTCAGCTGGACTTTAGTCTTGGCTCTTAGTCTGGAGAGGTTGAAGAGCTTTCCGTCTGTCCTGGTTCGGAGGTATATACCTTCAGCTGCAGTACCAAATGCGTGTTTCAGCATCACAGCAAAGAAGATTCTAAACAGGGTGGGAGCCAGGACGCAACCCTGTTTCACTCCGCTCCGTATGTTGAAGGCAGCTGACATCTGATCTTGGGAAGGATCTTGAAGAGGCCATCCCTACTGACCAGCTCGAAAGCCTTTGTGAGGTCTATGAAGGCAACAAAGAGTGGCTGCCTTTGCTCCATACATTTCTCCTGAAGTTGTTTGAGGGAGAAGATCATGTCTATAGTTGATCTGTTGGCACGGAAACCGCACTGCGATTCAGGGTAGACTTGCTCTGCAAGTACTTGGAGCCTCTTCAGTACTACTCATGCAAAGACTTTCCCAGTGATACTGAGGAGGATATGCACTGATAATTATTGCAATCGCTTCTGTCACCTTTGTTTTTGTACAGTGTGACAACATTAGCATCCCTCATGTCTTGTGGTACTTCGCCTTCACTCCAACAGAGGCAGAGGATTTCATGCAACTCGGTGATGAGTGTCCCTTTGCAGCACTTCAGTACTTCGGCGGGAATACCGTCTTTCCCTGGTACCTTGCCAGAGGCAAGAGAGTCCAGGACTTCGCTGAGTTCATCTATGGTTGGTTCTCTGTCAAGCTCTTCCAGCTCTGGTAGGCACTCTATGGCATTCAGGGCGTCTTCCGTGACTACATTTTCCCTTGCATATAGCTCAGTGTAGTGTTCTACTCAGCGCTCCATCTGTTTTCTCTGTCTTGAATCACCTCCCCTATAGCTGATTTCAAAGGGGCCGATTTCTTTTGTGTTGGGCCCAATGCCTGCTTGATGCCATCATACATCGCCTTGATGTTGCCTGTGTCAGCTGCAATCTGAATCTGGGAGCAGAGCTGAAGCCAATAGTCGTTGGCGCATTGCCTGGCACACTGCTGGACTTTGCAGGAGCAGCATGGAGGTTCTGCTCACTGGGATTGGTTTTGTATGCTGTCAAGGCGTTTCTCTTCGCCTCGATGACTGGTGTCATTTCTTCTGAGTGGGCTACGAACCAATCAGCTGACTTGCTGGTCTTTTTGCCAAAGGTGGACATGGCAGCGTTGTATACAGCATCTATGAAGTGTTCCCATTGGTTTTGGGCATTTGTAGTGGGTGGGGCAGGGAGAGAATCCTCCAGCACATGCACAAACTCCTCCACTTTTCTTTGATCGCTTGTTTTGCTGGTGTCGATGCGAGGTCGGCCCTCCTTTCTCGAACGGTGCAGTCTCTTCGCGTGGAGCTTCACATTGCTGCACACCAAAGAGTGGTCAGTGTCACAATCGGAGCTCTGGTAGCTGCGAGTGATCTTGATACTGGAAAGGTTGACACGTCTGGTGAGGTTCAAGCCGAGCTGATGCCAGTGTTTGGATCGTGGGTATCTCCAGGAGACTCGATGTTGAGGCTTCGTGTTGAAGAAGGTGTTACTGACGCACAACCCATGATGGCAGCAGAGCTCTAGCAGGTGCTGGCCATTCTCGTTTACTTTCCCAGTGCCAAACTGACCCAAGCAGGTGGGCCAGGAGTTGTGATTGACACCTACTCTGGCGTTATTGTTTTATACTGATTAATTTCATAATATGTAAACGTTTCTAAGATGTAAAGGCTTATCAAGGCTGACTAAAAACAGAAAAATGACAAATTTGGACCGTTCCAAATTTTTTGGGTTCGTACACAAAATTCCTGTTACATTTGGCAGACACCCTTATCCAGAGCAACTTACATTTTATTTACACATCAGAGCAATTGAGGGTTAAAGGCCTTGCTCAAGGGCCCAACAATGGAGGCTTGGCAGTGCTGGGATTTGAACTCACAACCTTCTGATCAGCAGCCCAACATCTTAACCACTGAGCTATCACAGTGCATTTTTGATCACTTAAAGGTCACTTTTATATAAGAGAGTGACACATGAGGAGTAGCTTGCGGCGGAAAAGGCTTTTAAGTAAGGGATAAAAGACAACAGGCCGTGCTGTTATAGAAAAAAATCAATGACCGGGTGGAGTGATTTTACTGTCTGATTTTACTACGAGTTTACTGTCTACACCCCAGAGTCAATCCTTTTAATATAACAGCATGTTCAGAAGTGTTTTATTCCTCTAATACCACAGCAATTTGCAACAAATATATTATTTATGTATTAAAGAATGACATCGTACATTTATCCATTTATGGTTACAGTTAATTTTGTGGACCGTAAGCAAAGCAAGCTAGTTCCTGTTCTCGCTTACTTTACTGCAGCTATAAACAGCTGTTCCCTCACCAGCCTCACCTAACATAACGAATGAACTGAAATTGTCACACTGAACAGGAATAAAATCCACCAGACAAAAAATAACATTCAGGAGGAGAAAAAAGGACACATTTCCAGCCAGGTCCAAAAGTATTTGGAGGAGTGACACAATTTTCGTAATTTTGCCTCTGTACACCAAGTGAGGAAACTTGGCGTTTGATGAGGTCCATGGGCTCCAGATTTTATATTTAATTTCAGATTTAATATTTATGATTGTTAGTTTGTCCAATTACTTTTGAGCCTGTGAACATGGAGGGACTAAATGGCTGTAATTCCTAAACGGTTAATACAATATTTTTTGTTAAACCCCTTGAATTAAAGCTGAAACTCTACACTTCAATCACATCTTGACTGCTACATTTCAAATCCATTGTGCACCACCAATGCAACTAATAATCAAATTTAATGTGGCAGTAAAGTCAAGTAAATGGGGAAAAAATAGGTTCATAATAATAACTAACAATATATATAACAAACTATATATATATATATATATATATACACACACACATTATATATATGTATATATATAGTGAATATGTATATATAATACTGTGTGCGTGTGTATATATATATTCAATTCAAATATAATATTCAATTTATTATTCTTAAATATAATACTTTTAATTCTGCCTATTGCTTTATGCTCTAATGGAAGATAATTCAAAATTTAGAGTCAGAGTCAAAGACAATCATACAGTCTTTTAAGGACAGATTTCAGACGGACTCGTTCCACCACACACTCCCATGATAATCCACTGCACCAGTGTGTTTGAATGCAAACAGTCCTCTAACACGGCACACTGATAAAAAAAAGCAATTAGTTAGCACCAGCTTGAGTTCGGTCTTGGCTGCGGATCACAAGCTCGGGACTTATCTGCGACTCCTGTGACCTCCTGGACTGGATTTGAAAGCAAGTCCTCATGGGGGATTTCAGACTGAGCCGTGTGATGATGATGATGGGAGGCTCAGTGTGGGATCCCTACTGGATCACTGAAAATAGCTCGGGGTTAAACCTGTGCTGGATCTGTGTTTTAATGGAAGAAAAGAGTCGAGGTGCTTTGTGTGGATAAAAATAGCAGCGAAATTTACTTTTCCAAAATCCTCGTCTATTTGCACCTTCGGTTAAACATGGTTCGATGATCAAATAACTCGGATCAGAAAAGCAAGCAGACGAAATCATAGCAAATACGAGCAACTCCTGTATGTTAATTAAACATCTGTATTAATGAACAATCATGACACAGATACAGGAAGGATTCATGTCTTGCCCTTTTGCTGCTGTTACATATTGATAAGATCGACAAGATCGGTCACGTTGACGCATAATGTCAGTAGTTTTCAGCTGGGACTCCACTGTGTGCACGGCCATTTTCATTTTTTACAAATAGCAAAGAGCAAATTGATCTTCTGAGCCAGTGTTTGCATTGTCATGCTAACTCAGTGCTGGAATTTGGCATGCGGAGCACGTAAGGGGGAGGTAAGGCAGCGCTCGTCAACATGACGATGACACACTGTTGGCAAATGCTCAAGCAGCAAGCGCCTAAAAGCTTCTCAGGATGCCTGAGGGAACTCCGCATGGAGCACAAAGCAGAGCTGTGGCCTCACAGTGCTGAAGCCATTTCTCCGTTGAGATTTACAGGCTTCTAAATGGTGTAAATGGCAGCACATTAGCGCAAATTGATTGTTAATGTGTACACTGTGTTTGTCTTGTTTATAGTTACCAGATAAATGCTGCGAGTGGCAATATGGATGGGAAATTTTTGTTTTGCAAATGTAAATCTTCATGAACTCATTATTCACAACTCTGTACATTTCCATACTAATTCCTTCTTTTGAGTGATCAACAATTAAAAAAAAAATGTAGCTGTTTGACAGATATAAGCTTTTCCATTTATTTACTTCAAATCGCCTTTCTAGATTCTAGATTTGGGGCAGCTCTGTATAGGTATTACTGCACCTAGTGGTCAAAATTTGGAACTGCAACACGCTCTAATAGAAGCCCATTGGGACAAGAATCACGCTGCCCCATGCTTAGCAGAGGAGCAGTGAATAGGATGATTAATGACCTTGCCAGGCTTGTTGTTTTTATGCCAAACTGGGCTAGTTTAAAAAATTTTTGATTAACAGTTACCAGAAACATTTAGTTGCAGTTATTTCTCCACAGGGGGTCACACCAGATACTGAAAGCAAAGGTTCACATACTTTTGCCACTCACAGATCTGTAATATTGGATCATTTTCCTCAAGAAATAAATGACCAAGTATAATATTTTTGTCTCATTTGTTTAACTGGGTTCTCTTTATCTACTTTTAGGACTTGTGTGAAAATCTGATGATGTTTAGGTCATATTTATGCAGAAATATAGAAAATTCTTTGAAAAACGTTCAAGCACCACTGTACATCTAAAACTGTTCAAGCTGCTAGACTGTACGCGGGATGACTGTATGTCGATGTTGATGACTCTCAACTACCTATCAAAGGGTCACTGAAAAAACCCCAAAAAAACTAGATAGTTGCAAATAGCGTAAGTCATGTGATAACCTCTCAACTTCATTTTCTTTGAGGCGATGTCATTATTAATGTCATCCTGCCCTGCCATAATCTACAGTACAGTGCTGTCTAAATGCACATCATAATCTTGTCCACGCCTGCTCCTGAGAGTTTCCAGACTTGTTGTCTTGGCAACAGTTTCGTAACAGTTTATGGACAAATCCATAAATCCATTCCAGCTAACTCAGTAATCCAAAGCATGAAAGTTGACGAAATTTAGCCCTTGGGCTACATCTCGCTTTTGTGTTTGAAATTCGGCTCTGATTTGGGATTAATGTGGAATATCCTCCTATCATTACAGCAGCTAAGAACTACTGGGAGTTCATTACGAGCTGAGCCGAGAACTTGCTGTCAAAATGTCCAGTGCATCAAAACGCAGCTCATGAGTGATGTAGCATTTTTATTTATTTATTATTTTGAAAAGTCTTTCCTAGGGAATATGTGCTGCTAATGCCTCTGTTACTTCTGTCAATCATACCCTCTTTTTCCTCCTGTTGTCAGGCTTATTATTATATTAATCTGGCATTTTATCGACCCGGCTGTCTCTCTTGGCCAGGAAAATGCATCAACATTGCTGCCAAGATAACTTCCTGTAGGTTAGGGAGTAGGCAAGAAATATTACTGATGCATAGACGGTATATTAAGCACTTACAGTAGCTTGATTTTTTTTTTATGGGTGGGCAGTATGATGATAAAATATTGATATCGTGATAAATTATGTCATATTTCTGAGATTATTGCAGGTATTTTCAGTTTTTCTATAACAAATACAAACTTTGCTTGGAAGCAGGTGATTTGATGTACAAATGTTAATTTTAAAGTTGTAACATACAAACTTTATATATTCCATCTTTTCACTGTGAATCTTTTTTTTAAATATAAAAATTCTTAATTTTTAATTATTCTTATTAACCAAAATAAGAGTTAATGATAAGAGTATCATAATGATAATCACACAGCAAAGAAGAGATGATAAGTGTCAGTCTCTCTCTCTCACTCACTCATCCACTCTCACACACACACACACACACACACACACACACACACACTCACTCACTCACTTCTCTAACCAGCCTCTCACCTCAATTTGACATAATGGAACATAAAATCTCAGTTCATTTTCAATTCTTAATTAATTATTTTTCATGTCATTATCAGCTTGGACTCGTAATATGACCCTTCTGTCTTGTGCTCTCTCTTTGTCTTTTATTCTACCACACACACACACACACACACACACACACACACACACACACACACACACACACACACACACACACACACACACACACACACACACACTCACACTCACACAAAATTATTTTACTACTGTTGTGAGGACCTTTTTTTTAATTAAAATTTTGTTAACTTATCACTGTAACCTCAGTAATTAAAAGGATACCTTTAAGCCAATTGTCCCCAAAAGGTCAAAAGTGCCAGATATTCCTACCCTTGTGAGGATATTTGCATAAAACCATTCTCAAACATTGGCAAAAAAAAACATACTCACACACTCACACATACATTAACAGGAGCATGAGTGCAAAATGAGCATTGTGATATCTAATTTGCTTTTGTTTGTAATTATAGGTCTTGGTTCTTGTGTCCCTCAGCACTTAAACATCTTGTATAACAGATCCAAACCCTTTTTTTTCTTTTAAAAATATCACTTAGATCTGTGATGTGAATCAGGAATTAATTTACAGAGGGGAAAAAAATCATGATAGTGTTGAATACGAAGTAAAGCTGTAGCTGTCATTATAACAGACAGTTTAATCAGCTTGTGAGATTGTGCTTGTTATCTGAAGCAGTATACTGTAGAATCCAAGAATGTAGCTGCTGGAGGAGGCGAAAAGGAAAATAAGTGCTGCAGAAGATTCAGCTGGTTGATCAGAGGAACAAAGTTGCACGGAAAGAATAAAAAAGTACACGACTACACACTTTATCAATGTCACCTCCCAAGTCAAGGTGAACATGCAATTATTAAAAATATGACTGTATAATAGCACAGTGCTGTTGAAATTCTTGAGATGTTCATTCATTTCAGGTTAACATTAAAGCACTTATTCTAATACGTTATCGTTTCTATAGTAACAATTTACACTTATGTAGTGGACGCTCCATGTAATCTAAGACTAATAATAAACAAGCATTTATTTAACATTTATGGAAGGAGTCTCCAGTGTCAGAGCTTTGTATCAGTTAATAAGTTTTCCACCATGGGAAAGTCTTCAGGATGCTTTACATTTTCTCTGTAACATGCATTTCTTTTTGTATTATTACCTTGAGAGAGATATAAAAGAGAGGCTGCTGAGGGAACTGTTGTTTATTGCTGCTAGAATGTAAGTGATAACTTACAACATGCCAACATTAAAAGTAACTATAAATGGATAAAATAGTATAATGTGTTGTTTCTTAATCATTTTTAAAAATTGTAATCATTGACTCCGCTTCATCACACCACCCTGTCGTGGATTTTTTTTTTCCTGTAACAGCATTACATGGAGTGGTTGTTTTTTTCTTTTCCTTTCTTTGCTTAGTAACAGTATGTACAGTATATTTGTTTGTATGTATTCTGTGAGTTTATTTAACATTTAGGGAAGGAGTCTCCATTGTCAGACCTTTGCACCAGTCAGAGGTAATGCTGTAACTTTAACTTTAACAAAACCTACCTATCATATACATCCATCCATTTTCCATACTGCTTATATTACACAGGGGCACATGGGAATCAGGAGTCTATCCCAGGGAACTCAGGGCACAGGGCGGGGGACACCCTGGGTGGGGTGCCAATCTATCGCAGGGCACAATCGCACATTCACACACACTACAGACAATTTGGAAATGCCAGTCAGCCTACAAGGCATGTCTTTAGACTGGGGGAGAAAAACAGAGTACCTTGGGGAAACCCCCAAAGCACTGGGAGAACATGTAATGCACACACAGGGCGGAGGCGGGATTCAAACCCACGAGGTGTGAGGCAAATGTGCTAACCACTAAACCACCGTGTTGTCATTTTAATGAGAACCCATGAAATTCGAGCTCTCTTCACTCTGTCCTGACGACTTTCTTCTGGTAGAAAACTTCTGACCGTTACAAAGCTCTGACACTGGAGACTCCTTTCATAAATGTTATGTAAACGTCTCCTTTCAAACCTCACCATATCAATGATTAAAAATCTTAGGTTATGTGGATCCTCTGTCATACAAGTCCTTCTATTGGTGGTTACTATAGAAATGATTATGTATTAGAACGAGCACATTAATATAAACCTGCAGCCGGCACTACTGTCAGAGTTGCTGTTCTAGGAAATGAATAAAAACTCGTGCACATTCACCCACTACGGACAATTTGAAAATGCCAATCAGCCTACAATACATGTCTTTGGACTGGGGGAGGAAACCAGAGTACGTGGAGGAAACCCCCAAAGCACAGGGAGAACATGCAAGCTCCACGCATGTAGGGCAGAGGTGGAATTCGAACCCCCAACCCTGGAGGTGCGAGGCAGCCACTAAGACACCATGCCCGTGCCCCAATATTCTATTCTAGTAGTCTATACTATTATTATAGGAGCAAAATGTTACAGCAGAATGGATTAGATGCTACAGGTTCACATTCAACACAAACTCTGAAATCAGTGTAACATTCCACTATTTCTTTCCTCTCTGAATTATGTTCAGAATTTTTGCATTTAGTTCACTGGCACCAGCATTTGCATGATAAATGTTGTGCTGTGAATAGTGTTCGGGTAAAAACGGGCTTTCCTAGCCTTGTTTTGCAGGAGGGTTTCACTATTCTGTCATAATATGTGTCATTGTTGAGGATCATATCAGTGCAATGACCCTCGGGTGAATATGAAGATGTAAATTTCCATATGAAATGGAAATCTCTGTTGAAGCACAGTCATGCGCATTGATGAAACCTGACAAATCTGTCACCTTTTGGTGCATTGGGATAAAACTCAAGGCTGCAACAGATAACAAATAACTGAAGGAATGGATTGAAAATGTTAATGTTGCAGACAAAGCAAGATACAAAGTGCAGACTAGTTAACAAGATGTCCTTTGCATATTGTTCACTGGTTTTCATTATTATTTATAGTGACAGGCTATTTTTTGCTGATATAATTGGTCATTCTATGATGTTGTTGCCAATTCCCAGGTCATTATCTTGGATCCTTCACTATTAAAAAACAGCTAGCAGCTGCAGGTGGGTGAGAGCTAAAGCATAGGAGAGCTGAACATGCTTAGAGGAGAGAATTAACTGCACTGTTCTCTTTATGTGCGTTTTTATGTAAATCTATGATCTACAGTACTAGCATCCTGATGTTCTGAAAGTGAAACGGGGTCATTCTAACATGTTATAATTTCTATAATAACAGTTCATACATTGAGACTTGCATAGGAGGAAGGAGTCTCCAGTGTCAGTGCTTTGTAACACTCAGTAAGTTTTCCGCAACGGACGGTTTGTTTTGACAAGCTGTGTTTTTTTTTGTTTTTTTTGTCTTATTAACTTAAATTAAGAGAAAAAATAGGCTGGTGAGGAAACAAACAGCTATAGCATAAGTAATAACAGAAACTGACTAACTAAATGTAGCTATAAATGGATAAAAAAATAAAACAATTGTAATCGTGAGCAAATTGCTGTGGTATAAGAGGAATAAAACACATTGGAACATGCAGCTGTAGGAAAATAATCAACTTCAGAGTTTTAATAGTAATTCTGCTTCAAATCAGGCTGCATGTCACTATCCTGTCATTGATTATTTGCTTAGAACATCATGCCCCAAGTGTTTTGTTCCTAACACAATAAGACCCATGTCATCAGTAAACTAAACAATTTTGCATTTTTTTTGCCACTGTCCAGTCAGCTCTTTCTGAAACTGCATCCATAAAACCATAAAAGCCAAACACATTGCACTGGCTTTTCACTCTACAGGCAAATATGCGACAGATTGTCACGGACATCTGCTCAAAATCCTTTAGTGTGCATTTTTTTCCATTCGGGTGCATTAGAACCAATTCTGCCCATTCTATTAATTATGTTCCTGCATCATTCCTTCTCTGGGACATTAACTCCTGATGGGCCTGGTGGAGCTTGTTTCACTCACACCTTTCTTAATGAGTTGATTAGCTATGCTGCTCGCTCGTTAAGCACTGATTAACTCATAATGGTTTGAATGATATTATTTGTGCTTCAGTTTATTACAGTTACTTGTGGCTATGGAGATTGAGTTTGCTCATAAATTGTAATTATACTAAGTTTGAAATAGTGCTGTGGACATGAAGTGTTTGGGATTAGCTGTGTGGAATTCAGCATTTTCACCCAAGATAAAGTTGGGAAACTTGATTTTGTGATGTCTAGTGAAACATTTGAATGGTTTTACATTACCCCAGGAGCCAGTTTTCCCCCTTATGACAGGACACCAGAGTGTAAACTTAGCATTGATTTTATTTGGCCAAATCCAAAAATCACAGTCCATAGCTGAGGTGAAAACACAGGCAGACAGGTTTAAACCGGGATAATCCATAATCATACACTGAGAAACAGGTCAGTGTCCAAAAACAAGAAGCACAAAAATGAAAACTGGGGCAGCATTTGCAAGTTAGCCTGATAAAGTAAACAACTGAGGCAAGATTTGCAATTTGGCTTGATAACGTAAGCCAATGTTGAGAAAAGTCCACATTTTTCCATTCCAGAGAGCGTTAAACTGCGATAATCCAAAATCAGACACTGAGAAACAGGCCAAAGTCAAACACAGGAAGCATCAAGATAGAAACTGGGGCAGGGCTTCTAAGTTAACCTAATAATGTAAGTGAGTGTTCATAAAAACCTGTATTTTTTCATTCCATATAGAAGAATTAGGTAAATTTAAGATCACTTACCTAGATCCTAGACCTAATTTATGCTCTGGATCTAAGCTGGAATCTAACCTGGACTTCCTCTGTAGTATTCACTGAGTAATCTATAAAGTAATCTGAGAACAGGTTTGATCTAACACTGTCTAACAGTGGAGACTCAAAGAGATTTCGGATGCATGTCTATGAGGTTTATTAAAAGGATTTTTGAACAACTTCGTAAAGTCAGCCATGCAATACTGCTAGGCAACAATGAACACAAGCAAAAAAGGGCAGTTCAAAGATGACATCAAAGAACATTGAGAGTCATAGAAATGATACAGCAGTCAGAAATAACAACAATAGGTTTTTATATATACCCGAACCAGGAAGTAAACTCAAATTAAATGAGGGAACTATGTTTGTAACCAATCATTAATTAAGCACATCAACACAGACTTTGGCCGTGGTAGTCCTCCGTTCCCTGCTGTACGTACAGGTGTAAATAATTAAGGCCTCACTCCTGTGATAAAATTTTAATTTTTCCTTCATTTTCAACTCCTCTAATGAGGCAGCAAGTGTTGTTGCTGGAGTCAGGATTGACTGCAGATTAACATCTAGATCTGACTCTATTTTTCATTTTTCACAAAGCAATCAAATTCTGATGAATAATAAGAATAAGTCCTACCTTCCCAAATATGTGCTTTATTCTGAAATACGTCACCTTCCCCCATTGCATTCTTATTTGCTCTTTGGTTTTGATTTATTAATTATTTATTAAATTATTTTTTTCGATTTTTTTTTTTCTGTCCGAAGTCTGTATTCCTGTTTTGCTGCCAAATTAGGTTTGATTTCTCTTTTTTATTTTCACTCCGATGTTTTTTCTCTCCCTCTCTTAGGAGTGGCTTTAATAGTAAAAACAAAACAAACCCTAAATAAACTTTAGATATTGCTAAGAAAGTCCTTATTATCCACCAAAGAGGGAAAGAAGAAAAAGAAGAAAAAGAAAATAATTTCCTTATCACATTGTCTTTAAATGGTTGAGGAGTGAACGCGAACTGTGAAGACATCTGCTGAAACACTACTGCAAATTTCTGGCTTGGATTATCATCTCATACTGAGGTAGCAAATAAAACGTCAAACTCTCTGTTTTTGTTCCTCTGGCTCAGTGTCGACCGCCTATAGGGATCTGGGCATCACCATGAATGGCATGCCGAGAGGGAAGAGCAATCAGCGTGACCTTTGTGTCTAACCCAGGCCATGAACAGCGGGCCGTGTCCCCAATCACCTGCACTCATGTGGAAAACCGATACCACTGGCAGCCCAGCATTCCCTACCTGCATCGGAGAGATTTTTCAATTTGCAGAGCTTCCACCTAAAAAAACAAAGAAAAAAAACAACCCCTGGGTAAGGTTGGGGGAATCTCATTTCAAGCACATCACCCCTGTGAGACAGCAAAGGAACGACATAAATGGCACATAGAAACAAGTTCACTGTTTGAGAGCTTAGAAAAAGATCTATAATAATAAGTCTTGTTCAAAGAAATATCTAATCGAGCATACGGTCAACATTCAGATGTTCAGAAGCTGCTGTTCTGGGGCTTGTGATTGTTGTCCTCTGACAAATGTCACAGGGAAATTGTCGCTCTTCAAGCAGCTGTGGTTTCAAAATCTATTTCTTTCAAAACAAGTCTGCTTATATTTGAATCGGTTTGATATGCGCTGCCTTACATGCTGGTAAAAGATGTTAAATGCGACATGTACAGAATAAAACACTCAAAGATGTGCTGTTTATAGTAGAATAATCAACAGTGAGGTGGGATCATGAAGCAGAGTTACTGTTACCACAATGGAGTTTCCAAAAACAGCACACAGTGTTTTACTCTTCCATCCATCCATTTTCTATACCGTTTATCCTTACTGGGTCTCGGGGAACCTGGAGCCTATCTCAGGGAGCATGGGGCACAGTCCATCACAGGGCACAATTATACCTCTGCCCTGTGTGCGCAGAGTTTGCATGTTCTCAACGTGCTTTGGGGGTTTCCTCCGGGTACTCCGGTTTCCTCCCCCAGTCCAAAGACTTGCACTGTAGGCTGATTGGCATTTCCAAATTGTCCATAGTGTATGAATGGGTGTGTGAATGTGTGTGCGATTATGCCCTGCGATGGATTGGCACCCTGTCCAGGGTGTCCCCACCCTTGTTCCCCGAGGCTCCCTGGGATAGGCTCCAGGCTCCCTATGACCTTGCGTAGGATAAGTGGTACAGAAAATAGACGACTGGATGGATTAGCCACAGCATCATTCCGATTGCTTTTCCCAGGCCACTTTACATGTAATGCGTTTTAAAAAAAATTTAAAATTGTATTGATCTATTTTTGTAGAGAATTACAAAACTCTGGATGGTCCGAATGCCAGTCAGATTGAAATGCAACACTAAACCTGTTACTAGATAGAAAATTAAACAGATCAATCCATTTCTTCATCCTTTGATTCCTGAGGGATCTCGGGAACTCAAATAGCTCACGACTTTGTACCTGGAAATGTGTACTCCTCATGTGGTAATTGGAAAGAGACGGATCTTACCAGGAGAGGAAGTCATTCATTTGAAGTGATGATGAAATGTCCATATTGGCTTACATGTTTCTGCATTCCTACTATGCTTATAGCATATTCAGTGTGGTGTTATTTATTTTTTGCCTGCCTTATTGTAGAATATTGCCATTGCCATATGGAACCAATCCTTCACCCATGATTTCCACTGATCATTCTGCTCTAGGCTACCCCTCCATTAATGCAGTCTTTCCTCCCATAAAGCACTCACAAAGAGCATCCTCGATGATCCAAAATGATTCCGCTGTTCTTGGGGTAGTGTCACTATCTGAAGGGGGGTCATTTACTCCCCGAATGAGCACTTCATCTGATAATGGTCCATTTTAAAAGGCCGCTTCTTGTTTTCATTGCTCCCGATATCCTCCAGATATCCTTGTTCATTGACTTTTCAAAAATATTAATGAAACATGCTGTGTAGAATCCATAATTAGATCTGCGCCTCCTTACTGCAGTCACTGGGGAGGAGTTAGGAGCCAAATTTCCCTAGAAGCAGCAGGTTTTTAAAATACATCGACTGGGACACTAAATCACTACGGTGTCAAAATACACCCTTACAGATGTGTATACACGCACTTCACATGTTATATTTACACGTTGTTGTTTTTTAGACACTTTACGAGTAGTCGACTTATGTAGTGCATTTTATTAATGTTTTGAATCTCATGTGATTCCCCCCCCCCCGATTAAATTATTTTCACATGTTTCACACATGATTTGTTTAGTTTCATGCGATTCATCCATTTTCACCTGTAATTTATTTATTTATTTTTTTACATACGATTAATCTATTTTCACATGATTCATCTATTTTTACAAACTATTTTTTACTTATTTATTTATTTTTACACGATTCATTCAATCTCCTTTGATTTTTAAACGTCATTCATTTATTTTCAAACGATTCATTTAATTTCACGTTTTTACACGATTCATTTATTTTCACATGATTCAGTTATTTCACGTTTTTTTATGTATTATAGATTTTTGCATACATTATTGATTTGTTTCCACAATTCATTACATTTCACACATGATTTTTACACATGATTTATTGATTATTCCAAGAGCCATTTATTTTCATGATTCGTTTTTCACAATTCATTTATCATTACTTGATTAATTTATTTTCACACTTGATTTTTATGCATTATTCATAGATATTTACATATTAATTATTTACACATGTACTAACCTCATTTCCATAAAAGCTGAGATTTTTTCTAAAATGGAATAAAAACAAAAAGGCTCTTGAAACTTCAATTAACTGACAAAAGTACAAAGAAAAGTTATTCATTGTTTTCACTGACCAACTTAATTGTATTTTATAAATATAAACAAATTTAGAATTTGATGCCTTCAACACACTCAAAAAAAAGTTGGGACAGAGGCATGTGATTACAAGAGGCACTGTGTTACATCACCCTTCCTTTTAATTACACTTTTTAATCGTTTGGGAACTGAGGATACTAATTGTTGCAGTTTTGCAAGTGGAATTTTTGCCCATACTTGCTTGATACAAGACTCAACAGTCCTTGGTCGCCATTTTCTGATTCTCCTCTTCAGGATGCGCCATAGGAGACAGATCTGGACTGCTGGCAGGCCAGTCAAGCACACGCACTCTGTGTCTACAAAGCCACGCTGTTTCCATTGGCTTTCAGTCCATCTGAGATCATGACTCGGGCCCAGAGAACTCTGTGTCGTTTCTGCATAGAGTTGATGTGTGGCTTCCTCCTTGCGTAATAGAGTTTTGGGTTGCATTTCTGGATGCAGCAGCGGACTGTGTTAAGTGACAACGGTTTTCCAAAGTTCTCCTGAGCCCGCGGTTATATTTATCACAGTAGCATGATGATTTTTCTGGCAATGCCGCCTGAGGGCTTGAAGGTCACACACATTCAACTGTGGTTTTCGGCCTTGCGTTTTATGCAATGAGATTTCTCCGGATTTGCTGAATCTTTTCACAATATTATGCACTGTAGATGGTGAAAGACCTAAATTCTTTGCAATCTTTTGTTGAGCAGTGATCTTTTTGAACTGACTGACAATTCTCTCATGACGTTTGGCACAAAGTAGTGATCCACGACCCATCATTGCTTGCAAAGACTGAGCTTTTGGTGGATGCTCCTTTTATGCCCAATCCTTATACCTTCCCCTGTTACCAATTAAGTTCAAGTTCAAGTTCAGTTTATTTGTATAGCGCTTTTAACAATGGACATTGTCCCAAAGCAGCTTTACAGAAGTATATAAATTCAGGACATAGATTTTAAATTTATGAATTTATCCCCAATGAGCAAGCCAGCGGCGACGGTGGCAAGGAAAAACTCCCTGAGATGATATAAGGAAGAAACCTTGAGAGGAACCAGACTCAAAAGGGAACCCATCCTCATCTGGGTAACACCGGATAGTGCAATTATAAATAAATAAATAAATAAATAAATTTATAAATAAATAAATTAACCTGATCCTCCAAAATGGTGTTACTTGAATACTCTATAAACCTTTCAGTCTTATGTTGTCTCTGTCCCAACTTTTTTTTAAGTGTGTTGAAGGCATCAAATTCTAAATTTGTTTATATTAAAAAAATTGATTGACAAATCACAGATTTTTGTTTTTATTGCATTTTAGGAAAAATCCCAACTTTTATGGAAATGGGGTTAGTATTACACACAATTTAATTATTCCATTTATTTCCACATGATTCATTTATGTCCAACATTATGTTGAAGAGTTCTTTAAGGGTTCTTCTGATGATACATGGTTCTCTTTAGGTTTCAGGTGTCACTGTAGGTGCCAAAAATCCTAAATGCTATGGCTAAAGCATAAAAGTTGGCACCTCTATATAATGTAGATGTTTAGATTTAGATGTTTTTTATTATTATATTTTTGATGTCTTTTGATGTAGCCTTGATTTCTATAAGTTCAGCATCATTGTACTTTAATAACAGGCCTCACACACAGATCTTATTGCACAATAAGATCTTAAGCATGATCTTATCAGGACTTTTTTTTTTTTTTTTTTTTTACAATGGCAGTTGGTCATTCAACTGTAAATGTCAGTGTAAATGTCTACTCAGTCAATAATCTGTTGTGACACAGTGATTCACAGTGATTCATAAAGATACGAGCATTCAGTCCGAATATTCAAGAGATATGGTAGATGTAGTGTTGGCTGATTGTATTAGTGGCATTTTAGCGATTATTTTCGAGCTGTCTGTCTGATATAATCACACCGGTGTGTCTGTAGTCGCAGACAGACAGTTGAAATATGACTGTACACTGGTAACAAGGCCTGCCATAATTCAGTTCCTCTCACAAACAAGTCGAGCTGGACCGTGTGGCCTTGAGTGATTAATGACCATGCTGGCTTTTAGGAGCTGTCAGAGAGCCGTGTCTCATTTATTTATGCCTTATGTTGCATTTGTAAAACACAGTTCAAGTGCAAAGTTCCTTCAGATGACTGTCAGGAAGGGGCAAGTTTATGAGAAATGTTGTGCAGTACATGTGATTTTCATCTTTAATTAAATTTAAAGTGAGTACAAGGTTCTGTATAAGACCGTAGGTTGCAAGTTTTATTATTATTATTATTATTATTATTATTATTATTATTATTATTATTATTATTATTTATATATTTATTTATTTAAATATTTTTTTTGTAACATTCTTTTTTAAATTTAGTTTTAAATTATTTTACTATATTTCTACTTGACACCTTGTTTGTTTGTTTATTTATTTATTTATTTATTTATTTATTTATTACCATACCCACGTCTTACCCTTGCTTTAGTGGACACTCTCACTTAGACATTGCAGACTTAGAGCTCGTACTGGATAATCACAGTCTCAGGAAATTTTTCCTTGCCATGGTCGCTTTGGCTTGTTCATTAAGGATCTACAGTCATGTGAAAAAATAAGTACACCCCATGGAAATTGTTGGCTTTTTTGACATATTTGGACAAGCAAACATTTGATCATCTTTGAAATAGTGCCCATGTAATAAAGTTGATATACTTGAACAAAACCACAAGAAAAATGAGCTTTTTCAATCATTTATTCAAAAGAAATAGCAATAAATGTGATTCTTCTGTGGAAAAAGTAAGTATACCCTTGGCCTCAGAAGCTAGTATTGCTCCCTTTAGCAGAAATAACTTCTTGTTGACGTTTTGCATAATTGTCCACCAGGCTTACTGGAATTTTTGACCACTCTTCCATGCAATATTCTTTCAGTTGCAAGATGTTTGAGGGTTTTCTTGCATGTCCTGCCCATTTCAAATCACCCCACAACATTTCAATGGGATTCAAATCTGGGCTTTGACTAGGCCATTCCATATCCCTCAATTTCTTCTTTTTGAGCCATTCCTTGGTGGATTTGCTAGGGTGCTTAGCATCATTATCCTGTTGAAAGGTCCACTTTCGGTTCAACTTCAACGCATGGACAGATGGCCTCACATTATCTTCCAGCACTCTTTGATATGATGCAGAATTCAAAGTTGAATCAATGAATGCAAGCTGTCCAGTCCTTGATGCAGCGAAACAACCCCAAATCATAACATTTCCACCACCGTGCTTCACAGTTGGTATGAGGTGCTTCTCCTGAAAAGCTGTCTTTGGTCTGTGCCAAACATATCTGCTGTTACTGTGGCCAAACAACTCTATCTCTGATTTGTCTGTGCAGAGCACACCATTCCAAAAGGCCTGGTCTTTGCCTATATGCTCATTGGCAAACTGTAGGCTTTGACATGCAGGTCAAATTTGTGCAATCTCTTTCTGATTGTAGAACAGTTGCAAGACTTCCTAGCAGATCCTGTGATGAAATTTTGAGGTTCTTGGACACTTGGGCTGAATTTGCTGGGACAGCCAGTCCTTTTTTCCACAACCTTTTTTCTGAAGGCCTTACAGAACTCTTTAGATCTTGGCATGATGACACCACAAACCTCAATAAAAAAGGGAACACCGGACATTAGATATGAGAGGGGTATAAATAAGACAGGTTCCACCTGCACTCCCTAAGCAGATTTTAATCACTGGCACCCAATCTTCAACACCTGATACTAATTTTATGGATTTAAAGGTGTGATAAATGTAGGGGGGTACTTACTTTTTCCATGTGACTGATCTGTTTTTTTTTTTTTTTTGTTAATTTAAATTAAAATTTGATGTGTCATTTGATAGAGTGTATCAACTTTATTAATAGGCACTGTTTCAAAGAGGATCAAATGTTTGCTTGTCCAAATATTAAAAAAAAAAAAAAAAGCCAACAATTTCCATGGGGTGTACTTATTTATCTTTTGGCTGTGCTCTCTGGGTGGGAGGGGTTTACTCTCGTTCTCCCCTGTCAATCACAGTAACTCTGCAATCATGGGAGTCTTTGAGCTCATGCATGTGGAAGAGGGTGGACAGCGCTTTCCTCTGAGTGTATTAGCAGCAGTTAAAAAAAAATGCAGAGGTTGGTTTTACATGTCTTGGAGGAAGCATGTGTTCGCTTTCACCCACCCCAGTTGGTAGCTGTTGTGTGATTGGGGGGAGTTAGCTCCCAAATTGGGGAGAAATTTAGGGACAAAGTCCCCCTCCAAAACAGAAACAATAACAAATTAGAATTGAATTACAGCCGATTAATGAACATCTTAACCAATGACCAATCAGACTCGAGAACTGAACAGCACTGTGGTGTAAATCTTAAAAAAGTACAAGTGCTTGAGTTAAAAGTGCAGAAGAAGCTCAAATATTGTTCCTCTGGAGAAGAGACCTCCATCAGTCATATGAGCAGATTGCACAGACTGCAGTGTATTTTCGATTTCACACTCTAAAGAACTCTCATTTAAAGCCATCAAGTGATACTTGTTTTTTTTGTGAACTAAGGCAAAACAAAGTTTGAAAACCTCCAAGACATTCAAGTTTCCCTTTGATTTTTCCACAATGAAAAAAAAATGGAGGCGGCGCTTCAAGCTCAGCATTCTTAGGATGAAAAGTTGTGTTGTAAGCTCTCTCATGCTTTTCCTTCCGTGAATTCGGCATGCGGCATGGTGCGGCCCTCCCTTGCACAAAAGCTAGTTTTCCCAGTGTTTTTAATCAAGTTCAGCTTTCTGACACTGAAGCACAACAATAGCTGATATGCATTTATATTGCATGGTTTATTCTGGGATTGAAATGTTATGCAAGTTGCTGCTTAAGTTCCCCCCCACCCCCAAAAAAAGTGAGTCGATTTTATGTTGCGTTTGAGATGAACAGCTTAGAGCCGGTGGGATTATAACTGAGCTTTTCAAAGATAAGGCTGATGTTTGTTTGGCTTCTGTGTGTGATTCCCTGAATCAATTTAACTCAGTAAGACACCAAAGTTTTTGTTTTCTTTTGATATTGACATCATTGATATGTCTCATTTGAATAGCACATTCAAGTTTATCCAAAGCAGCATACAATCCATGCATATTCCTGACAGTGCTAGGATTTGTGTCACATGTACTGTAGAATCTATACCCACTGAGGTCCGCTCTGTTCTCTAATCATCATGTTTGTTCTTTAGTCAGAAACTGGCATTGGAACAGGAAGACAGGGTCATAAAACAGGCAGGTAAGACCATCATAGGTCAATCCACTGTCAGAAATGTGGTCATGAAGTGTTGCCATGTGCTTTTGTTTTGGTTTTGGTGCCATTTCCACCTCTGTCATGCCATTGGTCTTTTACCTAATGTGTTCACCTGTTCTGTACTAGCCCTTGTTTTGTAGTCCATTTATACTCTTTTGTGTCTTTTGTTCCATGCAACGTCTTATCATGCATTCATTTCTTCAAGTCATAATTCCCTACTGCCTTACTTACTAGTCACACATTTCCTGGTCTTGACCCTTGCTTGTTATTCCAATTATGATAATATATTATCTTAGTTTGTTGTTGCCAGCCTGTGTATTAATCCCCACAAGAGACTTTGACAATGTTTCTGGGTTTGCACTCAATAAAACACATACCGGGCACCTACAGATGCAGCAAGCTGTGATGCACTGTGTGTGCTGACATCTTTCTATCTTGGCCAGCATTAACTTTTCCAGCAATTTGTGCTACACTAGCTCTTCTGTGAGATCACAGACGGGCTAGCCTTCACTCCCATGTGCATCAGTGAGCTTTGGGCACCCAGGACCCTGTCACTGGGTCACCGGTTGTCTTTCCTTGGACCACTTTTTGGTAGGTACTAACCTCTGCATACCAGGAACACCCCACAATACCTGATGTTTGGAGATGCTCTGACCCAGTTGTCTAGCCTTCACAATCTAACCCTTGTCAAAGTCTCTTGGATCCTTACGCTTGTCCATTTTTCCTGCTTCTAACACATCGAGAACTGCCTGTTCACTTGCTGCCTAATATATCCCACCCCCTGACAGGTTCCACTGTAATAAAGATAATCAGTGTTATTCATGTCTCCTATCATTGGTTTTAATGTTTTGGCTGATTGGTGTATAAGCTTTATAGAATGCCTATGTTCTCCCTGAACTGTCTGTTTCATATACAGGTGCATCTCAATAAATTAGAATGTCGTGGAAAAGTTCATTTATTTCAGTAATTCAACTCAAATTGTGAAACTCGTGTATTAAATAAATTCAATGCACACAGACTGAAGTAGTTTAAGTCTTTGGTTCTTTTAATTGTGATGATTTTGGCTCACATTTAACAAAAACCCACCAATTCACTATCTCAACAAATTAGAATATGGTGGCATGCCAATCAGCTAATCAACTCAAAACACCTGCAAAGTTTTCCTGAGCCTTCAGAATGGTCTCTCAGTTTGGTTCACTAGGTAAGCCACAAACATTCATTGCCAAAGAAGCTGGCTGTTCACAGAGTGCTGTATCCAAGCATGTTAACAGAAAGTTGAGTGGAAGGAAAAAGTGTGGAAGAAAAAGATGCACAACCAACCGAGAGAACCGCAGCCTTATGAGGATTGTCAAGCAAAATCGATTCAAGAGTTTGAGTGAACTTCACAAGGAATCGACTGAGGCTGGGGTCAAGGCATCAAGAGCCACCACACACAGACGTGTCAAGGAATTTGGCTACAGTTGTCGTATTCCTCTTGTTAAGCCACTCCTGAACCACAGACAACGTCAGAAGCGTCTTACCTGGGCTAAGAAGAAGAAGAACTGGACTGTTGCCCAGTGGTCCAAAGTCCTCTTTTCAGATGAGAGCAAGTTTTGTATTTCATTTGGAAACCAAGGTCCTAGAGTCTGGAGGAAGGGTGGAGAAGCTCATAGCCCAAGTTGCTTGAAGTCCAGTGTTAAGTTTCCACAGTCTGTGATGATTTGGGGTGCAATGTCATCTGCTGGTGTTGGTCCATTGTGTTTTTTGAAAGCCAAAGTCACTGTACCCGTTTACCAAGAAATTTTGGAGCACTTCATGATTCCTTCTGCTAACCAGCTTTTTGAAGATGCTGATTTCATTTTCCAGCAGGATTTGGCACCTGCCCACACTGCCAAAAGCACCAAAAGTTGGTTAAATGACCATGGTGTTGGTGTGCTTGACTGGCCAGCAAACTCACCACACCATAGAGATTCTCTATGGGGTATTGTCAAAAGGAAAATGAGAAACAAGAGACCAAAAAATGCAGATGAGCTGAAGGCCACTGTCAAAGAAACCTGGGCTTTCATACCACCACAGCAGTGCCACAAACTGATCACCTCCATGCCACGCCGAATTGAGGCAGTAATTAAAGCGAAAGGAGCCCCTACCAAGTATTGAGTACATGTACAGTAAATGAACATACTTTCCAGAAGGCCAACAATTCACTAAAAATGTTTTTTTTATAGGTCTTATGAAGTATTCTAATTTATTGAGATAGTGAATTGGTGGGTTTTTGTTAAATGTGAGCCAAAATCATCACAATTAAAAGAACTAAAGACTTAAACTACTTCACTCTGTGTGCATTGAATTTATTTAATACACGAGTTTCACAATTTGAGTTGAATTACTGAAATAAATGAACTTTTCCACGACATTCTAATTTATTGAGATGCACCTGTATATATATTTTTATCTTGCATACTCTTTAAATTGATTTTATTATTTTTATTCTTTTGATTGCTCTGTAATGTGACCTTGGGTCTGTGAACAGCACTATATAAATAAAATGTATTATTATTATTATTATTATTATTATTATTATTATTATTACTACATGTTCTGCATCCACTTACATGTTCACTCAAAGGATTTTTTTATTTTATCAAATCATAAATTATCCTCATTGTTCAAGCTGTATACAAGCACATTTATGTAACCCAAGATACCGTTTCCTCTGCACTGCTCTGAAAACCCATCACACAGTCCATATGCAGCTCTTCCCTGAGTTCAGCATTCTGTGTACTTAATTGCTCATAACCCGAGTGATTTTTGCAGTATTAATTGCTGCAGGAGTGAGCGACTGCTTTTAAACCTTTTCCCCACGGTCGAAAAGTCATGCGAGGCTAATTATCTGCAACTTTCCATTTTTCAGTTTTTAGCATTTGCACCCTAAATGAAGGAATATGTTTGGCTCCCATCAGCACTGCTTACTGCTTTTAGAGACGTCCATAATGCAGAAGGGCATCTGATCTCAGGAGGCTGTTTGATCTCTTTGCCTCTTTTACGTCAACCTTATATGCCTGTTTAAAATAACGAACGCCGGCTACAAAAGGTCATCCTGAAACATTAGTTAAAAGAGATTGAATATATGAATGTACTGGCAACAATTTACTTGAAGATAGTGTTTATAGGGCTACATTATGCCTACAAAAGTGGTAAAAACTTATATAACAATGTATAAAGGTTTATTCATTCTAACAGATGTCAGATGTCAATTTTGACGTAAAGTTGATATAATAGCTGAGTCAGGTGACAAAGATTGTGTTGTGACACTTTCCAGGACTGATTTGCTTTGGAACATCATGACAACTGACTTTGTATTGTCAAAGCCATATAATAGCGGCAGTATGATGTGAAAATCAAAACTCACTTTAATTTAGGGGTACAGAAAATATTCATAGCTCTGACATTAGTGTGCCACAACATTGTCACAGGATTTTATAGACTTCTTAATAATGCACACATGAAAAAAGTAGAAAGTAGATTTGAGTGGAAAAGCTTCTTAGCTTCAAAAAAATAATTCATGGGTCAATGTGTTTAAATTAAGGGCAGAATTTCCACTTGAGTAAAATATGGAGCTTTTACATATTTATATAATGTCCATGTTGTACAATCAATTAAGATAATAAATGTACTTATTTCTATTTGATGAGTTAACCTGCCGTTTACCTATTTACTTTTTGTTGAACTTTATTTTACGTATTTGACATTTAAGTGCCCTAAATGAAATTTAAATGAAACACTGATCCATTAGTTATTTTTTACAGTGTATTATCAGTTACAGTATAGCAGCTATTCCATCACCAGCTTCTCTTTTTCTCTCTCTTAAAGTTAATAGACAAAAAAAAAAAAAGAAAAAAAAGAGAGAAAAAAACCACCCTGTCATGTTACCAAGAAACCACAAAGTAAGAATCCTGAACATTTTGCAGCTTTAGCTTCCAGCTTTAGTTACAAATATATTTTTTTTAAATATATTTTTTATATATTTATATAAAAATATTGCTAACACTACAGGATGTGCTGTTGTTATAAGAATATTTTTTATTCCTTACTTACTTGTTCTGAATCCAAATGCCATTCTGACCAGAACAGAAGATAAAGGTAAAGTGTCTCTCTCTTCCAGCTCTGTCCTCCCCCCTTCTCTCTTTCTTTGCCGTCTCCTCGATCAATCCTCTCTTATTCTCCCTTTGTCACTTCTCATCAGCGCACATTTTTCTTTCTTTCTCAAAATGTCTTTTCTAAAGCTTCTTTTCTGTGTCTGATATATCTGCTATCTTCAAGCAGAGCTCTGCAGTTTTCTCAAGGACTTTTCTTCTCCAAAATAAATTGTATTTAGCAATGCATGCCAAATAAACAGAACCAAATATTGAGAGTAATACTTGAGTTTATTTTTTTTTTTAGCCTTGGAAGTTTAATTACAGGGATTAATTTAGGCATTATTAGAAAAAAAGAAGTTCAGTTCTGGAAGCTGCCAAAACAGCCCCCAGTGCCTCCAACATGAGTTCTGCAGATACAGTAAATGTACACGTATCTGCATTTATACATCTCATAACATTTTGTTATGGGTGGATATAATGAAGCCACTGTGTAATTGTTCACTCTGAACTGTCAAAGCATGACACCAACGTACACACACATTCACAACTAGGGGCAGATTAGCCTAGCTAATTCATTTACCTGCATGTTTTTGGGCAGTTGGACAAAATTGGAGAACCCATCCGAAACCCACACGGACTGGGAGAACATGCAAAACTTGGTAGAGGGCTCAGGATTGAACCAGGAACCAGGATCAAGCTGTGAGGTGGCAACGCTATCCACTGTGCCACAATACCACCTAGAAATACAGCCGTGGCCAAAAGTTTTGAGAATGACACAAATATTAATTTTTACAAAGTCTGCTGCCTCAGTTTTTATAATGGCAATTTGCATATACTCCAGAATGTTATGAAGCGTGTTCAGATGAATTGCAATTAATTTCAAAGTCCCTCTTTGTCATGAAAATGAACTTAATCCCAAAAAAACATGTCCACTGCATTTCAGCCCTTCCACAAAAGGACCAGCTGACATCATGTCAGTGATTCTCTCATTAACACAGGTGAGAGTGTTAATGAGGACAAGGCTGGAGATCACTCTGTCATGCTGATTGAGTTAGAATAACAGACTGGAAGCT
This sequence comes from Cranoglanis bouderius, assembly GCA_023630585.1. Classification (NCBI taxonomy): domain Eukaryota; kingdom Metazoa; phylum Chordata; class Actinopteri; order Siluriformes; family Cranoglanididae; genus Cranoglanis; species Cranoglanis bouderius. The sequence goes on from CM042539.1 coordinate 26,261,350, forward strand.
TTAAAAGGAGGGTGGTGCTTGAAATTATTGTTCTTCCTCTGTTAACTATGGTTACCTGCAAGGAAACATGTGCAGCCATCATTGCTTTGCACAAAAAGGGATTCACAGGCAAGGATATTGCTGCTAGTAAGATTGCACCTAAATCAACTATTTATCGGATCATCAAGACCTTCAAGGAGAGAGGTTCAACTGTTGTGAAGAAGGCTTCAGGGCGCCCAAGAAAGTCCAGCAAGCGCCAGGACCGTCTCCTAAAGTTGATTCAGCTGCAGGATCGGGGCACCACCAGTGCAGAGCTTGCTCAGGAATGGCAGCAGGCAGGTGTGAGTGCGTCTGCATGCACAGTAAGGCGAAGACTTTTGGAGGATGGCCTGGTGTCAAGAAGGGCAGCAAAGAAGCCACTTCTCTCCAGGAAAAACATCAGGGACAGACTGATATTCTGCAAGAAGTACAGGGATTGGACTGCTGAGGACTGGGGTAATGTCATTTTCTCTGATGAATCCCCTTTCCGATTGTTTGGGGCATCTGGAAAAAAGCTTGTCCGGAGAAGAAAAGGTGAGCGCTACCATCAGTCCTGTGTCATGCCAACAGTAAAGCATCCTGAGAACACTCATGCGTGGGGTTGCTTCTCAGTCAAGGGAGTGGGCTCACTCACAATTTTGCTTAAGAACATAGCCATGGATAAAGAATGGTACAAAAACATCCTCAGAGAGCAACTTCTCCCAACCATCCAAGAACAGTTTAGTGATGAACAATGCCTTTTCCAGCATGATGGGGCACTTTGCCACAAGGCAAAAGTGATAACGAAGTGGCTCGGGGAACAAAACATCGACATTTTGGGTCCATGGCCAGGAAATTACCCAGACCTTAATCCCATTGAGCATTTGTGGTCAATCCTCAAGCGGCGGGTGGACAAAAAAATAAAACACAAACTCTGACAAACTCCAAGCATTGATTATGCAAGAATGGGCTGCCATCAGTCAGGATGTGGCCCAGAAGTTGATTGACAGCATGCCAGGGCGAATTGCAGAGGTCTTGAAAAAGAAGGGTCAACATTGCAAATATTGACTCTTTGCATAAACTTCATGTAATTGTCAATAAAAGCCATTGACACTTATGAAATGCTTGTGATTATACTTCAGTAACAGTTAGTAACATCTGACAAAAAGATCTAAAAACACTGAAGCAGTAGACTTTGTGAAAATTAATATTTGTGTCATTCTCAAAACTTTTGGCCACGGCTGTACACTATATGGTCAAAAGTATGTGGACACCTGACCATCAGACCAATGTGGTTCTTACCCAAACTGTTGCCAGAAAGTTGGAAAAACACAATTGTCTATAATGTCTTAGTATACTGTAGCATTACAATTTTCCTTCACTGGAACTAAGACGCCCAAACCTGTTCCATCATGGCAATGCCCCTGTGCACAAAGTGAGCTCCATGAAGACATGGTTTGCCAAAGTTGGAGTGGAAAAACTCCTGTACAACCCCACTGACACCTATGGGATGAATCGGGATGAAAAACCAACTGCAACCTAGGCCTCCTCGACCAACATCGTTGTCACTAATGCTCTTGTGGCTGAAATAAGACAAATACCCACAGCCACACTCCAAGTGTTTCTAGTGGAAAGCCTTCCCAGAAAAGTGGAGGCTGTTGTAGCAGCAAAAGGGGGACCAACTCTTTGTTAGTGCCCATGGTTTTGGGATAGGCATATATGGGTGTGCACATACTTTTGGCCTTATCAAGTATATTTAACATAATGTAATTTATATACAGTATATTGAATTATACACGTATTCACATCAACAAAATAGATATACAAAATAGTGTTACTAACCACTACTCTGATCAGAAAAAAAAACAAAAAACCCATAAACAAACATATTTGCAAATGTGCCAACATTGCTAAAACAAATCCAAGTGTATGTTAGTGGATGGGACTGCTCTATGCTAATAGCTTGAATGTACATGCAGGATTTGAGTGTAACTATAAAATTATCGCAAAATTCTCTTAACACCATTAAGACATGATTATTGACATGAAAGAAAATCATTAAACAAATCAATAACTTCAGTGACCCAAACAGGAACACAAATGAGCTTAATATGAATTAAAAAAAAGAAAATTATGAAGTGTACAATACATACTGAGAGCAATTATTCAATTATGTTTTTCTTGTTGAAGACCTGTGTATCGACACAAACTGTAAATTTTATGCGGTAGGTCTGAAAAAGCAGAAACGTGTAGTTTTCCATTGACTCCTATATTGCTGTAACAAGGACTCAAATGGCTAAACCATAAATGTTAGCATCTCCTGTTATAAACATGTCTATTTGACTCACACAGCACTCATACAGTCTAAATCTCTAGAGAGTCAGTTTTTTTCCAGCTGGCTGTAGATGTTAATTAGAATAAAAGTAACTAAAATGGATGATTCAAGATAAAATCTAATTGAAGTACTAGCTAATCATCTAACCGGATGCTAACTAACTAACGCAAATTTTAACTAGCGCTGATACTATTTCACCTCAGTTAACTCAGTCTGACTCCACTTCTCTGGAAACTGAAATCGAAATCCGGGTGTAATAAATGTATAAATAAAATAAAAAAAAAACAACAACAATAAAATATAGAAGATAAATATAGACCCTGATACAGATACAGGCTCCAGGTTACAGCCCTATGTCAAGTAGTTCATCTTTTTTGTGTGTTTTATGAGATGTGGTCAGTTGTAACTGTTTCTCCATTAAACTGATTCACTGTACTTTGAGTCGATGGGCAAAAAAAAAAAAAAAGACTTTTCCAGGTTCTAAAATTGCTCCTTGGAACCTCCTTTAATGCTTCAGGAAGTGACCAAGGTGCTGTAGCCTGTGGCGGCGCGTTGCCAGAGCTGTGATGTGTGAGAAGGTGCCCATGGGTTCTTGGCAACCTGGGTGTCAATTTACAGCCTCGTACATGCTTCATTCCGCTTGGCTACACTCTCAGTCCTGTCTCTCAGTCTCTGTCACTCTGTCTGTCTCTTTATCTCTCTCCCTCAGATCGATAGCTAGCTGATAGCATTGAATGCTCTGAGAAACCCTTCCAACTAAATCAGGTCACGGACAGACAAATACTCATCCCTATTCACCACCCATGCTTTTGTTCTTCTGATGTAATTAACATTAACTCTAGTGACACTCATTCAGAGCACAATGAAGTGATCAAGTGTGCTGGATACTAAGGTGATAAAGTTTATGGCCCAGTATTAAATGTGCAATAGTTCCTATTTTTATGTTCAGAATATAAAAAACAAATCTGGTAATTATAACTAACGATTTTTGAATCACTGTAAAAGAAAGTGTTACAGATTTACATTCCTTTACATTGCAGTCCTCTCAGACAAGTAATGTTAACAATAAACAAGCTAAGCTAACAGTTACCATGCTAACTAAGTGAGCTCAGGTGATGAATGCTGTTGTACTTAGCCAGCTAAACAATGAAGACTGTAGTACTGAGTGAGAGAGATAGTGAAGGCTGTAGTACTAATTAAATCAGCTAGCTAATGAAGGCTGTGGTACTAACTAAGAAATGGCATGCTGTTGTACTTAATCAGCTTAATTAAGACTGCAGTACTAAGCCAGTTAGCTAGCAAAGGATGCAGAACTACTAAATAAGCTAGCAAATGAAGACTGTAGTACAAAGCCAGTTGGCTAATCAATTCAAATTGAATTTTCATTTTGAATCTTAATGAATGCTGTTGTACTTAGCCAGCTAAATAATAAAGGCTGTAGTATTATGCTAGCTAATAAAGGCTATAGCACTAACTAAATCAGTTAGCTAATAAAGCCTGTGTTGTTAACAAAAAGCTGTAAAATGACTGATATCTATAAAGATATGTTGCTGTGCTTTGAATTTTCTATTTTTCATTGCTTAGTTTGAATGAATGACACCTGGAGGCGAACACTGATCCGAGTTCAGATAGCGAACTGATGGACTGTTAGCCTGCTTCCTAAGTAAGGATTAGCTACAGTGCTTTATTACCTGACTTATTGCTGTATTTCTTTTGTCAGTATATCGAATGAACAAAATAGGCCTGAAGGTATACCTTCTGGCAACTTGACGTGAAAAACATGATGATACATGACGACAAAAGATATTCTCCAGAGACAGAACAAGCTCAACTCAAAACTGCCATCGGCTGCTAGGCTTGTTCTGTTGTCTGTATTTGCTTTGCGGTGCAAATGTATGTGTGCAGTGTTGTGCTTGGTTTGAAGTCTCTTCATCCTTTAAGAGGACAGTTTTTATTTCTTATTTCTGCATGTGATTTTTCAGAGGTGTGACTTATTTTGAGTGAGACACAAATTTTTTAAAATAGATCCTGAGGATGTCTTACATGGTGAAGTGTGTTTTCTTTCTCCTTCATAGAAGTTAACCAAAACCACAAATGCCACAGTAGGTTCTAAAATTTGAGCCCACTACCAAGACTCCATGTTTTATTTATTAGGACAAATGACAAAAAGCAAATGACTGTTTATAGTTGCTATAACATAAGTGTGTCAAGTGTAACATAAGTGTCCAAATATCCCTACTACCCTACTACACAGTAGGCGAAAAGCAGTATGCCAAAGGAGTAGTATGTCCGAATTCTCAGTATTCATGAAACAGTAGGCGAGAAATACCTGGATGACCTACTGCTTCCGTCTCAATTCTGCAGTATGGATCCAGTGGACACTGTGGATAACGTGCTATCCCATAATGCAACGGGACTGGAGGGGAAGAACCGTCAGAATCCGCGTCGTGTAGTACGTCCGGATTGTATTCATGCTTATCACTTATACTGATCAGTACGTACTATATCAATGGCTGAGCAATAGGTACTGAATCGAATGCAATAGGTACTGTCACAGTATGCGATTTCGGACACAGCCATAGTTTTTCCCTGCATCCCAACTGGCATACTATCCATACTAAATAGTATCCGAGATGAGAATTAGTATGTCCCAAATCGTAGTCCCAAAATCCCAAAGGTACCCGGATGGTCTACTGTTTCCGGTAGATTTTCGAAGTGTGGATCTCTGGACACTTTCTCAGCTAATATTGCCCACAACTCTTTCTGTGCGGGAGGCGGAGCTTTGTGAGTGTAAACGAAATGTGGAAGAATAAATCAAGGGAATGATGAATTCAATTATATAGTATAAATTTTATAAGGAATAATGGAAGAAGAAAGTCTGAAATGCAACAAGGAGTTTGTTTACTGGTGACAGGTGTTCTCTTCGGGGCAACAACATAGTTTTTGTATTGTTTACTTTTGACTGTGTTGCACTTCTAAATAAATTGCTGATAACAGGAACTAACTTGTTTTGTGAACGTTCCACACCATTAAATGCAACTATTAATGGATAAAAAGTACAAAGTGCTGTTCTTTTAATAAATAAAACAATCAAAATGTTGGAACACAAACCTGTTGAAAAGAGAGCAACTGTTAGGGGTTTCTATTTATTTATTTATTTATTTATTTTTTTGTGGTATAAGAGGAATCAAACACTTCGTGTGCTGTTGGAAAATAATCCACTACAGGCTGGGAACCGTAACTCTGATTCATATCCAGAGCTTTTTGACATATTTGCATGAACACAACATAATCACTTGATTGTTTATGTTTCACAAACAATAACTCAAATAAATACATGTACATGTGAGTGTAAAAATGCATTGTTTTGCTGTTTCCTATCTAATTTACACCGGGTTGCCCTGAGGCACAATGTGCTTACTCCATGCCCGAGCGAAACAGTCCTGCGCTGCATTAACTATTGAGTCCTCTCTCTTTACAGGTCCTTTCACACTCGCAATAAGAATTTATTGGATTTCTTTCCCTCTCCAGGACTCAAATTCCTCGTTAGGGCTGTGTGAAGAGCTTGGCTTAGATATAGTCATGCTGATTTGATAAGCTATCATTATATAGTGTAGTACCCCAGAAGTGTTCAGAAATTGGGTGTGAATTTTAGAAGATGGCGATTATGGTGATGTCCTTATGGTCCTTTATTGCATTTTGGACTTTCAGAGTCATTTAGATGACTATTATTCAACAAGAACACACTGTTAGAGTACCTTGAGATCTACAGGGCATGAAATCATGAGCGTCATGCACCAATTTGATGCGGCGGACAATTACAATGGACGGTCTCTTAAGTGTGCTCCCCACCTTCCCTCCCTCCGTCCCTTCCAGCTAAAGCCTGCACTCAGGTAAAAATATATCCTTCACCTTGATATCTTCAAGAAAGAAAAAAAAACAAGGATAGCTTTGTTCTTCTCAAACTGCTGCTTCAGCAATGCTGTCATTGTGCTGTTCTGGTCTGTCGCATTTGAAACTTTCGTCTCATGATGGCAGAATAATGACTAGTCTCTTTTTTTCACAGTTTCACACTCACCCTGTTGATTTGTTAGCATATTAATGTTATCGATTGCTTTAGCTCGGTCATTTGCGGTTTCTCATCATTCCTGGGTTTCTCCCACACGTTTGCTGCTTCTGAATGCTGGCAGTGAAATAGTCATAAAATTCACAGCAAGGAGCCCAAACACAGCCAAAGGCTTAATTTTGTCTATTAATGTAAAATCCTGTGCTTTTTAGCACAGTGGCTTGCATAAATGTATTGCACACCTTGCCCTTTGCCATATTTTGTAGTGTTAAGGACTGGAACTGAATTTTAATGTCATGAATCTACACAAATTACTGTAAATATAATATTTACATATATCAGTTCTCGTGCATCCAGATGCCATCAGAAGTCAGATAATTAGTTAAAGGGAGTCTACCTGTGTGCAATTAAAGTGCCACGTGCTCTCAATATAAATACCCCTGTTCCTGGAGGAACCTAGAATTTGTTAGAGAACATACTGTACCTAACCAAACAGCAACATGAACCATAAGAACAAGTCCAGGACTAAGTTCTGGAAAGTATCTGGGTTAGGTAATAAAAATATCGCAGACTTTAAACTTGAACATCTCACAGAGCAACTTTAAATCCATTATTTAAAAATGGAAAGAATATGCCACAACCGCGACTCTACCTAGAGGAAGATGTCCACCAAAATCATTGAGCAGGTAAGGAGTGCTTTGGATTCAGCTAGCTGATCTGACTGGGTGTGCAATGTCTACTTCAGACCTTTGTACGGGGTGAAATAGTCACGACGTACTGTAGGTTTGCCCTAGATCAACTGTTTCTCAAAGATTTTCTTCAGATCTTCTTGGTTTCATCTGATTGCTGAAACCATGTTCTGCAAAGTACAGTATGCATGGTATCTCACTTGTTGAAAGGTATCGATCAGGAGAGGGATATAAAATAATTTCCAAAACATTAGATGTACCATGGAACACTGTAAAGGCCACCAACAAATTGAGAAAATGGAGCACCACAGTGGCATCACCAAGAACAGGACGTCTCAACAAAATATATAAAAAGCCAAGACAAAAACTTATCAGGGAGGCTGCCAAGAGACCTACGGCAACATTGAAGGTGCTGCAGGAATCTGACAAGTACTGACTGCTCTATGCATGTGACAACAATCTATCCCAAATATTGAACTCGAACATCTCACAGACCAACATTAAATCCATTATCAAGAAATGGAAAGAATATGGCACAACTGCAACTCTACCTAGAAGAAAATATCCACCATTGACCAGGTAAGGAGTTCTAGCTGATCTGGTGTGAAATGTCTACTTCAGACCTTTGAATGGGGTGAAATAGTGAAATGGTTACAACATACCGTAGGTTTGCCACCGTCACAGACATTGACACAGCAGTGCTTAGAATATTTCTTCATTTTCTGTCTTCAGTACCTTAGGGCGGACATTTTGATGTGGCATTATGAAGGACAAGATGCTGTCTCACTAGATTGACTAAGTGAGAGCGACACAACTTCATAACGAGATTGCATCATAGCCCAGAATGCAAGTAGCCCATTAGTTTGTCTCTGATGTTTCTGTTCTTTGTCACAAAATCTCATAGAGTATTTGTCTTAGTTTCTATATTCCGTGTTCCCTGATTTTGACCCTCGCTCATGCTTTCGTTGTTGTGTGAAGTCGCGCCAGCTATAGACTTGGATGATAATTCTTCAAATAAAACACGTACTTGCATCTTACCTTCAGTCACCACATGCTGCACATGATCACAAATGTGTCCTGTGTTAGAGTTAGTAAAAAGTGTGAAATGCTTGTTTACCAATGTTCGCTTGGGTATCTATTGGACATGAGCCACTCACTTTCAGCATATGTATTCTGTTCTGCACTTTGCATGTCAAACCGTCTGTATTTCTCTGATAGCTGTCAGTTTGTGCATGATCGCCTTGAGGGCTGGCGATGCGGTGTACCGGTGCTTGCTTGGCACGATGCCCTGGGGCTCTAGTGTACACCATTGATGAAGCTAGAATTTGGTGGTGGGATCTGTAGGATGGAAATTGTGTGATGTTTCAGAATTGACCAGCGAATTAAATGGAAGTCAGCTACAACATTTGTCTGCCTATAATTTTTCATTGTTTTCTCATGAGTGAAAGTGCTATAGTTAGCTATCAGATGGCTAATCATACTCTCAGCTTGTCAGACTGGCTTGCCGTTGCTTGAATTTTTCACATAGTACTGTGGCAGCCACGTCAATGTGTCAGTGTCAATGTCTTTTATTTCCTATTTTAATAACACTGTCATTATACTGGGGAGACTGCAATAATGGCTGTAGCTAATCACATCCTCAGAATATGTTTCATGTACAGTGGATATAAACAGTCTACAGACCCCTATTAAAATGGCAGGTTTTTGTGAAGTTAAAGAATGAAACCAAATAAAGTGAAAAACAATCTGATAATTTTCTAGGGAAAAAATAAAAAATAAAAAACCTATCAATAACCTGGTTGCATAAGTGTGCACGCCCCTAAACTAATACTTTATTGAAGCATCTTTTGATTTGATTACACCACTCAGTCTCTTTGAGTAAGAGTCCATCAATGTGGCACATCTTGCCTTGGCAATATTTTCCCACTCTTTCTAGCAAAAACATTCTAGTTCTGTCAGATTGTATAAGTGCATCTCCTGTGCACAGCTGGCTTCAGGTCACCCCACAGATTTTTAGTTGGATTCAGGTCAGGGCTCTGGCTAGTCCATTCAAAAAACATTGATCTTCTTTTGTTTAAGCCATTCCTTTGTTGATTTGGATGTATGCTTTGGGTCATTGGCATGCTGAAAGGTGAAATTTCTTTTCTTCTTCAGCTTCCTTAGCAGACACCTGGAAGTTTTGCACTAAAATCGACTGGTATTTGTAGCTATTCATGATTCCCTCCACCTTGATAAACGCCCCAGTTCTGGCTGAAGAAAATCAGCCCTAAAGCATGATGCTGCCACCACCATTCTTCACCGTGGGTATGGTGTTCTTTTGGTGGTGCTTTTTTTCACCAAACATACCTTTTTGGAATAATGGAACTATTACACCTTTTGAAATTGGTCTCATTTACATTTATGGCATTTGGCAGACGCCCTTATCCAGAGCGACTTCCAAAAGTGCTTTGAGTCTCTATCATCAAATACATCCCAATACGGGTTCACTAGGTCATGGACTAAGAACACCATCAGTCTAAAAACACTGTTGGAAGGTAAAATGGTAAGAGAAACACACAGACAACACTTTTTTTAAATTAAATGAACAGTGCTAATTTAAGTAATTTAGGAAGAGGTAGGTCATTAGACGTCATTTGAAGACTGCCAGTGACTCAGCTGTTCGGACATCTAGGGGGAGTTCATTCAAGACCTAGGTGCCAAAACAGAGAAGAGTCTTGATGTGTGCCTTCCTTGTACCCTGAGAGATGGTGGCACCAGTTTAGCTGTGCTAGAGGATCAGAGGGAGCGTGGTGCAGTGCGGGGTGTGATAAGTGACATAACACATTTTGCCACATGGTTTGTGGTGATTTAGTTGAGCTTGGATGTTTTTTTTTTTTGTTAGAAAGGGCTTCCATCTAGCCACCCTACCCCATAGCCCAGACATGTGAAGAATACGAGAGATTATTATAACATGCAGAGAGTAATCAGTACTTGTCAGATATTCCTGCAGCTCCTTTAATGTTGCCTTAGGTCTCTTGGCAGCGTCCCTGGTAAGTTTTTGTCTTGTTCTTTTATAAACTTTGGAGGGATGTCCTGTTCTTAGTGATGTCACTGTGGTGCTCCATTTTCTCCACTTGTTGATGATGGCCTTCACTGTGTTCCAGGGTACATGTAATGTTCGGAAATTCTTTTATACGCCTCTCCTGATCGATACCTTCCGACAGTGAGATACCATGCATGCTCTGTAAGCTAATTGCAGACCATGGCTTCAGCAGTCGGATGAAACCAAGAAGATGTGAAGAAAATCCTACAGAAACAGTTGGTCTTGATTTGGGGTGAATCAGAATAATTTCATTGATGACAGCTGTATGATAATTACTTTTGAACATGAGATGGAATGTGATTGGTTCATTTTTCCCTATTATAAAAGGGTGTGCACACATAAGCAACCATGTTATTGTAGCTTTATTTTCCCTATTTCTCCCAAAAATTTTTCTGACTGTTTTTTCACTTAATGTTCATGCATTATAATTATACACTAAGGGTGGAAAAAGTTCTGACATAATTTATCTGGGTTTCATTTTTAACAAAAACCTGCCATTTTGAAAAGGGGTGTGTAGACTTTATTTCTTTATTTTATATCCATTGTAAGTCTTGTCAGTGTTACTCATTAAATCTGCATTACCTTGCAACTCACAACCTGCTGGATTGTTCAACACAGAGGTGGTGTCCATGGTACAAAATATTTTTCCAAGCATCACTTAAAATTACATATTTCTAACAGTGAAGCCTCCAAATTCCCAAAATACTGCTCTTCTAGAGATAAGCTTTCCGTCATGTTCTTTCAATTAATACAGACACAACTTTAAACTGCGTCATAACAGAGGCCATCTGTGAAACAAGTTAGTTCCTGTCATCCTGTTCCTGTTACATTATAGCACTATAAACATTCATCCCCTCACCAGTCTCTCTTCTCTCGTGCTCTCTCAATGTAATTAGGATAAAAACCCCAGCTTGTCATGTCACTGAGAAAACATACAGTTACATCTTTACCTCTGAGTCTTACAAAACTTACTGACACTGGAGACTCCTTCCATCAAATTTTATATAAGCATATCCTTAATTAAAAAAAAAAGACAGAAAGATGTTTTCTAATCTGTTTATGTGAAGCGACTGCAGTACAAATCTCTGTGAATGAGCTGTTACTATAGAAAGATAACATATTATAATGAGTGCATTAATTAAGATTTGCTTTGAGCTGGAACTACTGTCAGAGGTGCTGTTATAGAAATTTAATCAACACCGTCTGACCAATCAGAATGGAGAATTCAACTGCACTGTGGTGTACAGTCTACGTTCCATAATATAAAACAAACATGCTTTCTTTTTCCTTGTTTTATGAAGGTCTAGTGCTAATCTAGTGGTGGAATTTCCAGCCAAAAGCAAGTAATTTCTTTCTTTTTTTTGATTGAATCAGTTAGCTAGCAATAATTTTTGCGTTATATCCGGGGCATATTTTCTCAGCATTAATTTACTTGTCTTTCGTTTGAAATAAATAAATAAATGTACTGTGATGCAGTTTGAAATTCCACTTTTCCCATTTCCCTTGAAACCTTTACAAACAGTTTAATAGCCTTTGTTTTTATAATCAAAACCGTTTCTTTTCATTGGCATGCAGCTAAAAGTTCCTTTGCCTCAATCTCCCTCAAGTTCAACACAATGTTACATCGTTACCGAAAGCACGTTACCGTGTTTCTGAAAGCAGATCAGAATCGGATCGGACGTTGGAGCTGACTCGGTGCTGTTCGACTGACGTGTAAGACATTGCCAGAGGACGCTTTGCAAAGTTATGAGAATTGATTTGAATCTTTTTTTTTTGGACAAGATTGCTTTCCCTCCAGCAGTGTCCTCCATTTGAACAGAACTGCTCTTCTGCACTTGACGTCCAGCTCTTACTGTGAAAGCAACAAACTTAATATTTTATGCTTGTTTCTTGGCATGGACATTAAGTAAATGTGTGAATGCTTAATTAAAACCTAGCGCAATGCAAACCCCCACCCAACCCCCCCGTGCGTGGGCATCGTACTTGTTGTTCATTCCTCTGTTCTTCCATCTGTAGTCTTCTGCTGCTCTCTGCAAAGGGCAGGAACACACTGAATCACCAATCCATCAAGTCCAATGTTTACTTCTTTATAGATTGGTGTGTGTGTGTGTGTGTGTGTGTGTGTGTGTGTGTGTGTGTGTGTGTGTGTGTGTGTGTGTGTGTGTGTGTGATTTTATTTTCAGTCTGCAGGACATTTTCATTCGTTCATTCTAAAACGCAAGGTGTTAGCGTTCTAGCTTTCCTCATGCTCGTACATGACCATGGATTTAGCTGTTATCACATTAGCAGCACTCTAATGAGACACAATAGCTAATTACTTGTGCCAGGTTTAATTAATGACAAGGGAAGCTCATAAGCTCATAAGCTCAGTTAGATCATTATGTAGCACTAGCTATTAGCAAACAGGTGAAGTCGACTTGTTTGGAAGCAGCAGCTTTTGAGCGCGGAGGCTGTGGAAATAGATGCCGCCTACACGACACCCGAAAGCCGAGGAGAATTTTTATTACTCCTGCACATGAAGTCTGCCATATTGTGATCCAGGAAAGGTTTACTGGGTTACTCGACGGCTGTCACATGTCCTGTTAGTCACTCTTGATGTATCTTTAACATGTATCTTTCAGGTTCCTCTCTGACATTGTAGGCAGGAGTTGTAATTGTCTCGAATGTGTAGCTTCTTCAAACTACTTCTTGGATTAATTTTCTTCCATAACAATGATTCTTTTCTCTAGTAGCACCAGTGGCTAATAATTAATTATTAGTTTAGTTTGTATCTTACTTTGTATTTAATTTAATTACATTTTACATCCTCACACTGTCTCTATACAGGTCTTGGTCTTGTTATTGTCACACATATTTGCAATTGAGGTCATAATTTTACATACGCCTTGCAGAATCTGAAAAATGTTAATAATTTAAAATGCAACACGATTCAATTATTTTGTTTCCTGGGAAACATGCAAATATCTTAGGCATCTTCTGAAGGGCAGTACTAAATGAAAGAAATAAGATCTTTAACCAAAATGATAATAATTTACACTGATCATCCTGTTCAGAAGTTTACATCCCCCTGGCTCTTAATGTATCGTGTTGCCTTCGTGAACATCAGTGAATGTTTGCACCTTTTGTAATAGTTGTGTACGAGTCCCTCAGTTGTCCTCAGTGTGAAAAGATGGATCTCAACATCATATAGCCACTGTTGGAAAGGGGTCAAATATACAGAAGATGCTGGAAAAGCAAAAAATGTACAGGAACTGGAGGATTTTTCTATCACCAAAAAAATAAAAATAAAAAAATAGAAACGTTTCCATGGCGTTGTGAAGGCAACCTTCTAATACCCATTACCACAGTTTTGTTGAATTCTCCATTCTCAATAATCAGAAGGGGTTGATTCATTTCTTTAATAGGGACTATGGCAGGAGTTCTGGCTGCAAGACAAATCACAGGTTTACAGTATGTTAACGAGCTCATTATACAGTAATAAGTTGCTATTTCTATAGTAACAACTTACACAGGGGGTTGTACAGCAGACATTCCACATAAAAGGGTAAAAAAAAAAAAGTGTGCAATTGTTGATATGGTGAAATTTTCTGTGAGGAGGCATTTATTAAACACTTATGGAAGGAGTCTCCAGTGTCAGTGCTTTGTAACAGTCAGGAAGTCTTGAGGACGGGGGATGTTGAGGTTTGATGGTAACGTAAGCTAAATAGAGAAAAGAATAGCGGTTGGTGAAAGGACGATTGTTTATTGTTGCGGTAACGTACATAACACGTCTTTTGTGGACCTTCCACAACATTTAAATATAACTATAAATGGATAAAATGTATGAATTGTTGGCAAATTACTGTGGTATAAAATGAATAAAACACTGTTATAAAAATAAAATAAATAATCAAATTTGAGGTGATAACAGTAACAGCAATATTGTACACCATCGTGTAGTTATATTTTTTCTATAACAGCGTGACGTGGTATTTTAGTCTTTACTTAAAAGCTTTACTGTATCATGTATCTCCAACAGAACATTATTGTTATTATTATTATTATTATTATTATTATTATTATTATTATTAATTTGATTTTCAAATGGCAATTTAAAATGGAGCATGTTCTGGGGTTGACAGATATAGTTTGGATGTTTACAATGATAATAAATAATTTGGTATTTTTATTTATTCAATTTTTTTTTTTAGCTCCTTTATTTTGGCTCATTATGATCCATATGCAGTTCAGTACCTAGCCAAAAAGTACTTCTAAAATGACTTCTGTTTATGAGTTTAAAACATGATTGGTAAACTACGTGAAAGTCCAATGAAGGTTTTCACCTGTTCTCAGAAATTCTTAGTGATTTGCTGAATTTATGATACAAATTGCCATAGAAACAGCGTCATTGCAGGAGCAACGCTCAAAGACTGAAGAACCTGAAGAACTCTATAGCTGTAAGAGTCTCTATTCATTTTCAGTTCCAACATGATTTGTGATATTTACTAAAACTTTTCTTTCTTCCTGCTGTAGCTGCCTAACTGAAATTTATTCCATATCTTCATCTCGGTGGAAAAAAATGCAGCAAAGTCCACATTTATTGTGTATACGACATTTAGTGTGTTTGTGCTCGTTACTTTCTCTCTGATGTTTGCCATCCCAAGAGGGGTTATTCTAACTTGCTCTTAGAGATAAGGCTTTTTTTTTTTATATTCTGTTTTTTCACCACACGTCCTTTGAGTTCTATCAAAAGATTTGTTTTATCGTCCAAGAAACGCATTATTTGCGGCATTGCGGCACGCAATGCATCAACAGCTTCATAAGCAGCGGGAGAGAAAATGTGAGCACTAGGAGAAGATAGGATGCTATAATCCTAATGCCATCTCCTCCATGGCCCACAGAATTGAAACAGAGGAGACCTCGGGACTGGAAGGCAGATTTTAATTATTTGCCACAGCGACCGCGGGAAGATGTGCCGCTCGGATACAGACACGAAATAAAACCGAATAAATTTTGCGGTGACTGAGCATTAACTATTGTTGACAGGTTGACTTTCAATCTGCTCGGGCAGTGAATGCAAGATTAAAGGGATGTGGCATGTGGAGAGAGATGTGGCTCATAAACTGAGAAAATGAAATGATCAGGAAATACGATGACTAGTGAATTATTTATCTATCTATTTATTTATTTGATTGAGTAAATTACTACTAAAAATACTAGCCTTATTTATCAAGCTGGAACGGATTTGTGCGTAGATCGTTCGTACGAGCGTTTACACAAGGAATTTGGCATTTCTGAAAATCTTGTAAATTCTGATAAAACATTCGTATCCTACTCGTGCTCCTGAGTGTGTTTACGCATAAGAAGACTAACTAATATAAACCTCGACTTGATCGACTTCAAATCATATAATATGCATGGATCACTGCACGTTTCTTTCTGGAACACATGGTCAAGTTGAAATTTTGATTACATTTACAGCGTTTAGCAGACGTCCTTATCTAGGGCGACTAGGTGCTTTTGGAGTCTGTAACAAAATCACATCCTCATGCTAGTTCACTAGGGACTCAGAGTACCATCGAGAACATTTTGTCAAAGCCAGTCGTTTTATATAATAGGCATTAATTAAATAGTATAAAAAAATAAAGAAAGCGACCCAACACACACCCATAAATTAAGACAAATAAAACTAACCATTCAAACCGTAAACAAAGGCCTCAGCTGATGGAAGGTTTAGCACTAGCTTATTATTATTAAATAATTTATTGGTATAAAAGTGAAACAAAATCACTTCCACTTAACGTTTTATGGAGTTTTGTGGGCATCACTAAACACAAATGTCAGGAACGCACTTTACATGGTAAAGGTGATACATATGCAACATATGCATGCAAATACGAAGAAATTCAGCGTTTCCGAAACGTTTTAGTTCAATTTTGCTTTCACAAACATTTACGCACAACTTTACTAAAAGATTGATCAATGGGGCCCGTTGCTGTTTACGTCACTGTGGTGCTGGTCAGAAAACCTCTTAGAAAACCCAGAATCACTGAAATAGGTCTCTCTCTCTCTTTTTTTTTTTTTTTGATGATTATTGTTTATGAAGTTTTGCACATAAAAATATGCTGAAAACTCATGGATGTGATGATGGATTTGTTCAGTCGTCACCCGTTTAGAACTGGAGAACTTTAGAATGCATATCTTTGACACACCTTTTTCGTATCTGTATTACTGACTGAGCTGCTGTTAAAGAAAACGAATCAACACCTTCTAACCAATAAGAATCGAAAATTCAACAGGTATAAAATGTCAAAATCTCAGTGCAGAATATTTCAATAAAATACTGTAGCTATCGTAATCAGTATTCTTCTACGTGTTCTTGCTCCTTCTTTTTTCATTCTAAGCTTATGTTTTGCACCGACTCTTCGCTTCCTCTAAATGAAATCTCTGAGAAAATTGATTTTATTTTCTGCTTTTGCATCTTACAAGGACGTGCGAGTATAACGTGCATGTCAGGAAGTCTGGGTATGTTTCATTTATATCCAGAGACTTTTCTCTTTTCTCTTTTTTTATGGCTTTTCAACAACACTTACGCATAAGTTCTCCACTCTTTTAAATCCAGCAACAGAATTATTTTAATGGAGATATTTCTCAATTGTTTTCGATGCAAACATTTGTATTAAGATTTCCTGACAGAGAATTGCTGTGTGTAAAGGATCTGGTGGTGATTTTAACTTTTTTTTTTTTTGTGCTGCTTATTCATTTTCATATCTATTATTGTTACAGATGTACTGTATTTATCAAGGTTTTACCTCTGTCCAGCATTTATATTAAAATTAACTGTTTCCACATGAGTCCAATCATTTTTCTGGTGGAAGGTGGAAAATTCACATAATCTCTCTCTCACACACACACACGTTTATAGATCTTAAATCTGAACTTTGATCTGGTTTTATTAAAAACAAAATTCTACATAAAATAAAAAATAAATATTCTGATTATATACATATGATAATAGATTCCGCTTTAAACATTCTGAGTAAAAATAAATCTTTCTGAGTAAAATAGAAGCAAACATCCTGAGAAAAACATTCTGTATGAATTAAAATAAAACATTCTGAGAAAAATGTAATCAATGATTCTGAGAAACAAAACATTCTGAATGAAATAAAAACCTGAATAAAATGGAAATGATACAAAAAACATTCTGAATACAACAGTTAAAAAATCATATAAGTCAAATAAGCAAAATGAATTCTCAGTAAGATAATAATAAAAAAAAAACATTCAGGGTAAATTAAAAATAAAACATTTTGAATACAACAATAAGAAACATTCTGAATAAAATAAGAAAAGAACATTTTGTTAAATAAGAAAAACCTTCTGAGTAAAAAAAAAACATTGAGTGTAAAAAATAAAAAATAAATAACACCACATTTTCACTAAAATCCATTTATCCTCTTTTGCATGTTTTAATTGTAATACAAAAACACCCTTTGTGTTGATGTATTCTTCAGCAGTTTACTATTAAACAAACAAACAAACAAACAAACAAAAAAACACACAAAAAATGAAGTCATGCTATTACCTGGCCTTAAAAATTAGTCGACCATGTTGTAAAAAAAAAAAAAAAAAAACCTGCAGGATCTTTCACAGCACACACCATAAACGTAAAAATAGCATTACATCATTATGTAGTAATAGTGTCATTCATAGTTAATGGTGTAACTATATTGAAGTCCTTTGCTGATATATCGTGGTAGAGTTTATGTGAGATGTTTGCACTTTGCAGAAGTTTATCAGGGATGTAGTTACTGCCACGAGGGTGAAAAGCAAATTGATCCTCCAGTGTAATTGGACAGTTCAATGTTCTGTATTGACAAATCAATTTAGTTGCTCTAAAGCACCACAAATGGACACAACAATAAACACACATACACGCACACACACACACACACACACACACACACACACACACACACACACACACACACACACACACACACACACACACACAGATATAAATACTCACAACACTGAAAAGTGCATACCACAAACTATATATCTGTTGTAGTGTAATGATTTTATAATAAGCTGTAAGTCAGATAAGTTGCTGCGTTTTCTGTTCGAGAATTCATTAAGACATTACATTTTTCCCAGACACTTCTCCAAATTAGACACCGAGCACTTTTACATTGGAACAATTAGCCGCTTATTTCTACGCCTCTAGCACTGTGATATTAAGAAGCAGCGATAAATGGCACACATGTTGTCGTTTAGCTGATGCTGCTGGCAATGAGTCTTGGACCTTAAATATTTCTCTGTAAATCTACTATTTCTGTGTGTTAGTTTTTATTCATCAAGGTCTCACTTTAGGAATGTAGATATAGTCATGTGAAAAAACAAGTACACCCCATGGAATCGTTGGCTTTTTTGATACATTTGGACAAGCAAACATTTGATCCTCTTTGAAACAGTGCCTATTAATAAAGGCACCACATGCATAGATGCACTCTATCAAATAGCACATAAAATTGACATTTTGTAGTAATTTTCACAACTTAAATTAACAACAACAACAAAAAAAACAGATCAGTCACATGGAAAAAGTAAGTACACCCCTACATTTATCACACCTTCAAATCCATAAAATTAGAATCAGGTGTTGAAGATTGGGTGCCAGCGATTAGAACCTGCTTAGGGAGTGCAGGTGGAACCTGTCTTATTTATATCCCTCTCATCTCCAGTGTCTGGTGTTCCCTTTGCTATTGAGGTGTGTGGTGTCATCATGCCAAGATCTACAGAATTCCGCAAGGTCTTCAGAACAAAGGTTGTGGATGCCTATGAGTCTGGCAAGGGATTTAAAAAAATCTCCAAATTATTTGAAATACATCATCCCACTGTAAGGAAAATAATCTACAAATGCTGCAGATTTCAAACGACTGCTAATTTGTCCAGGACTGGCCGTCCCAGCAAATTCAGCCCAAGAGCAGACCATCTGATGCAAAAAGAAATCTCCAAGAACCACAAAATTTCAATACAGGATCTGCTAGTAAGTCTTGCAGCTGTTAGTGTCAAAGTGCATGCTTCTACCATCAGACAGAAATTGCACAAATTTGACCTGCTGTTAGGTCGCGCAAGAAGCGCGACTTCAATTCCCAGAACTCTCATCCACACACTCCACACTACACTTCCCAGCAAGCTCGGCGGCCTACAAACATGGCCGCCAGGGACTACAACACCCACACACTACCTCGGTCACAATCACCCTCGTTCTAATCCCGCGCACCTGTCTTCTATTTCACTAACACGTTATTTAAGGACTTTTGTGTTACAGGTCTAACGCGAAGTATTGTTTGTTTTTTCCCAAATCTTACCTTACTGAGCTACTGCAACCTGGACTGATTCTCACGGCATTTGACATTAAGCTAAGTACCCTGGATTCCGATTTCCGCTCTAGCCCTCTTCCTATTTTACACAACTCGGTGATAGGTTTGCTTGCACAAGTGTTTTATTTTCCTGTTAGCGCTAATAGTTTGCACACGTTTGTAGTATCCACTATTTTGTTGTAAAGGTTCATTGCTGGATGCTGTTTTTGGTTCGTTTTTCCTCCCGTAATTAAGTGTGTGTTTTTTCCATACTATTAGCGCTCATACTTTTGAGAGTGTGTACTAGCCCTACTATTATATCCTGCGAAGACTCGAAGCCTTCTAAAAGCCTGTTGTTTACCCTGTGTCCTTTTCACATGTATGCTGAATAAAGTGACGAAGTTTTTGACCGCAACTGTGTCCAGCCTGCTTCTGGTATCGTAACAGAATACTTCGCCTCGACATGGACGCAGCGGAGGAAATTCGTCAAGCAATCGCAGCCCACGGTCAAATTATCAACGCGCAACAACAACGCTTGGGAGAAATGGATCAGAATCTTCAACTTCTCTCTCAAGTCACGGCTACAGCAACGCAGCGCGCCGCTCCCACATCCTTTTCTACACCTCGACTGCCTATGCCCTTACCCGATAAGTACAACGGTGACACTGGATTATGTAAGGGTTTCATCTTACAATGCTCCTTATACTTTGACTGTTGTGGGGAAATGGGGGATCATGAGAAAGTGGCGCGATTCATCTCCTTGTTAACAGGCAAGGCTTTAAGGTGGGCGGCGGCAGTAAGGGAACGAGGGGGAGAAACGGTTGCTTCCTATGACACCTTTGTCTCCATGTTCCGGCGGGTGTTTGACCACGCCCCCGATCACCAGGAAGTCGGGGAACGGCTCCTAACACTGAGGCAAGGCTCGCTTCGAGTGACGGATTACGCGTTAGAATTCCGGACTATCGCTGCGGGTAGCGGCTGGAATGACGTGGCGTTAAAAGCGGTCTTCCGTCAGGGCCTTAATCCCGCCATAATCACTGAGATGGCCTGCCGCGATGAGCCTCTTAACCTGGATTCGTTAATTGATCTCGCCATTCGCCTCGATCAACTTCTCTACAGCCGTAGGCATTCATCTCAGCACCCTGAATCAACCCGACTCCCCGCTAGCGACGAACCCATGCAGATCGGCCATGCTAAACTGGACCCCGAAGAGAAAGAAAGGAGACGCCGAGAGAATCTATGTCTCTACTGTGGCCGCGCTGATCACTCTCTTCATTCCTGCCCTGTCCGCCCCACAAGCATACCTCCGACGAGGGGCGGACAATGCACCCGTTCAACCCCGGTGAGTCAGATTCCTGATGTTACTTCATGTTCTTTTACTCTACCCATCTACCTTGAACATTCAGGTGTCTGTACTCTTGTTACAGCCATGCTCGACTCCGGAGCAGCGGGCAACTTCATCGACGAGGAAATAGTGTGTCAGCTAGACCTAGACACTCGTCCCCTACCTCAACCGCTAAAGATTCAAGCCATCGACGGTACGCCCATCGGAAACATCACCCGCTACACACACACCCTGGGGCTTCGTGTCAGCGCTCTCCACCACGAAGAATTATCCTTCTGGGTTATCAAGTCTACCCGATACCCCGTGGTTTTGGGCTTACCGTGGCTGAGAAAACATAACCCTCACATCTCTTGGGCCAACCAGCAAATACTCAACTGGTCACCCTTCTGTCACCAACAATGCCTTAACACCCTATCACTCACTGTCGCAACTACATCCGTTGAAAGCCCTGAAAACGCACCCACCGTCTGTATACCCCACGAGTATAGCGACCTCAAGGAGGTGTTTAGTAAACTCAAGGCTAGCGGTCTTCCACCCCATCGTTCATATGACTGTTCCATAGACCTCCTGCCGGGTATGACTCCGCCACGTGGACATATATATCCCCTGTCCCAAGCAGAACATAAAGCCATGTCCGAATACATTCAGGAGGCTCTCCAACAGGGATATATTCGTCACTCCACCTCCCCGGCAGCAGCCAGCTTCTTTTTCGTGGCCAAGAAGGGAGGGGGCCTTCGTCCTTGCATTGACTACCGAGGGCTCAACCGCGCCTCGGTGAAATATCCCTACCCCCTTCCACTCGTCCCTTCCGCCTTAGAACAACTTCGTGAAGCCCGATATTTCACCAAGCTGGACCTCCGTAGCGCGTACAACTTGGTGCGTATCCGGGAAGGGGATGAGTGGAAGACCGCCTTCAGCACAACAACAGGTCACTACGAATACCTCGTAATGCCGTATGGGCTAACTAACGCGCCCTCAGTATTCCAATGCCTAATTAATGACGTGCTGAGGGACATGTTAGGAAAGTTCGTGGTGGCCTATATTGACGACATCTTGATTTACTCCCCCAACTACAAAATCCACGTATCTCAGGTACGCCAGGTTCTCACACGCCTACTGGAAAATGGACTATATGTAAAGGCAGAAAAATGTGAGTTCCACACCAATACTATGACCTTCCTGGGTTACGTCATTAGCCCCGAGGGAGTGGCCATGGACAAAAGTAAGGTCACGGCGGTAACACAATGGCCCACTCCCACTACCATCAAGGAGCTCCAAAGCTTCTTGGGCTTCGCCAACTTCTACAGACGCTTTATCCGGGGTTTTAGTTCGATTGCTCTACCCCTTACGTCTCTGTTGCGGGGCGGTCCTCGCCGTCTGGTTTGGAACCACGAGGCAGAGGGGGCATTTTCCAGACTCAAAGCGGCTTTCACCACGGCTCCTATCCTCAAGCACCCAGACCCTTCTCGTCCCTTCGTAGTAGAAGTAGATGCCTCTGAGGCGGGGGTGGGGGCCGTATTATCCCAACGTCTAGGGGAAAAACCAAAACTTCACCCCGTCGCCTTCTTTTCGAAAAAACTATCGCCGGCAGAACAGAATTATGACGTGGGAGATCGTGAACTACTAGCTATAAAATTAGCTTTGGAGGAGTGGCGACACTGGCTAGAGGGGGCAGAACACCCGTTTACCGTTTTCACTGATCACAAGAATTTAGAATATCTGCACACAGCCAAACGACTTAACCCTCGCCAAGCACGTTGGTCTCTGTTCTTCGCACGTTTTCAGTTTACCCTTTCTTATCGCCCCGGGTCCAAGAACCACAAGGCGGACGCCCTTTCCCGACTCCACACTAGGGATTCACCACCTTCCAAACCCGACCACATCCTACCTCCCTCCTGTTTTGTCGGTAATGTGCACTGGGAATTCGACAGTTTACTTCACAAATTCCCACGTAAGTACGTACCGTCTGCTTGTCCTCCCACAAAATTATTTGTCCCTTCTACCTATAGAACCCGATTAATAAGATGGGCTCACACGGTTCCCGGTACCGCTCACCCCGGTTCCCTACGCACCTACCACCTTTTGTCCCACAAGTACTGGTGGCCCAATATGGCCCAAGAAATACAACAGGCGGTCAAATCTTGTGACACCTGCGCCCAAACCAAGGTACCCAGAACCTTCCCTGCCGGCAAACTCATGCCACTACCCACTCCTCAACGACCTTGGTCACATCTCGCAGTAGACTTCATCACGGACCTCCCCAATTCTCTGGGTCACACCACTATTTTTGTTATTTTAGATCGGTTCTCCAAATCCCTCCGTCTAATTTCCTTGCCCAATCTACCCTCAGCCTTCCACACAGCAGAACTGATATTCTCACATGTATTTCGTTATTTTGGGATCCCCGAAGACATAGTTAGCGATCGGGGACCGCAGTTCATATCTCGCGTATGGTCCGGTTTTATGGGTAAATTGGGAGTGAATGTGAGCCTTACGTCGGGATACCACCCCGAATCCAACGGGCAAGCGGAACGGGTTAACCAAGAAGTCGGAAGGATGCTCCGTTCGTTTTGTCACAAAAATCCCTCTGATTGGGCCCGCTTCCTGCCATGGGTGGAATACGCCCAGAACTCACTCCGCCATTCTGCCACTAACCTGACCCCATTCCAATGCGTGCTAGGATATCAGCCCCCTCTGTTTCCGTGGGACGCCACGGCCACGGACGCACCAGCCGTAAACGAATGGTTTGACCGCAGTGAACAGGTCTGGGCAAGCACCCATAGAAGACTAAAACAAGCAGCCTCCAAATCAAAAGCCCAGGCGGATCGCCACCGACAGGTAACACCACGCTACCAACCCGGTGAACGGGTATGGCTCTCCACCCAAAACTTGCACCTCAGACATCCCTGCCAGAAGCTCTGTCCTCGTTATCTCGGCCCCTTCAAAGTCATCAGGCCCATCAATGAGGTAACCTACAGACTAGCCATCCCCAAACATTGGCGCATTTCCCCCTCGTTTCACGTTTCTCTCCTGAAACCCTTCCACACAGGCATCCTCACCTCTCAAAACCCTTCTAATCCACCTCCCCCACAGGAAGTTGACGGACAACCGGCCTATCAGATTCATCAGATTCTAAAATCCCGGCGACGTCAAGGAAAACTTCAGTACCTCATTGACTGGGAGGGGTACGGGCCCGAGGAACAGAGCTGGGTGGCGGCTAAGGACATGCTGGACCCTGAAATGGTGGACGAATTTCACCGCATCCATCCAGAATACCCAAAACCTAGACCCAGAGGTCGACCCAGGCAAGGAGAGGCTCCCGGAGTGAGCCCTTTGGGGGGGGGCTCTGTTAGGTCGGGCAAGAAGCGCGACTTCAATTCCCAGAACTCTCATCCACACACTCCACACTACACTTCCCAGCAAGCTCGGCGGCCTACAAACATGGCCGCCAGGGACTACAACACCCACACACTACCTCGGTCACAATCACCCTCGTTCTAATCCCGCGCACCTGTCTTCTATTTCACTAACACGTTATTTAAGGACTTTTGTGTTACAGGTCTAACGCGAAGTATTGTTTGTTTTTTCCCAAATCTTACCTTACTGAGCTACTGCAACCTGGACTGATTCTCACGGCATTTGACATTAAGCTAAGTACCTTGGATTCCGACTTCCTCTCAAGCCCTCTTCCTATTTTACACATCTCGGTGATAGGTTTACTTGCACAAGTGTCTGATTTTCTGTTAGCGCTAATAGTTTGCACACCTTTTGTAGTTACCACTATTTTGTTGTAAGGGTTCATTGCTGGATGCTGTTTTTGTTCGTTTTTTCCTTCCGTAGTTAAGTGTGTGTTTTTTTCATACTGCTAGCGCTAATACTTTTGAGAGTGTGTACAAGCTCTACTACAATATCCTGCGAAGACTCGAAGCCTTCTAAAAGCCTGCTGTTTACCCTGTGTCCTTTTCACATGTATGCTGAATAAAGTGACGAAGTTTTTGACCGCAACTGTGTCCAGCCTGCTTCTGGTATCGTAACACCTGCATGGGAGGCGTGCCAGGAAAAAGCCTTTGCAAGACTACAGTTTGCCAATTAGCATATAAGCAAAGACCAGGCCTTTTGGAATAATGTGCTCTGGACAGACGAATAAAAGCTAGAGTTGTTTGGCCACAGTAACAGCAGGCATGTTTGGTGCAGACCAAAGACAGCTTTTCAGGAGAAGCACCTCATACCAACTGTGAAGCACAGTGATGGAAATGTTATGGTTTGGGGTTGCTTCACTGCCTCATGGGCTGGACAGCTTGCGTTCATTGATTCAACTATGAATTCTGCATCATATCAAAGAATGTTTGAAGATAATGTGAGGCCACCTGTCCGAAAGTTGAAGTTAAACCAAAAGTGGATCTTTCAACAGGATAATGATGCTAAGCACACTAGCGAAATCCACCAAGGAATGGCTCAAAAAGAATGGCCTAGTCAAAGCCCAGATTTGAATCCCATTGAAATGTTGTGGGGTATTTTAAACGGGCAGTACATGCAAGAAAAACCTCAAACATCTTGCAACTGAAAAAATATTGCATGTAAGAGTGGTGGAAAACGTATCGACTGTTACAAAGCACTGACACTGGAGACTCCTTCTGTCAATGCTAAATACACATCTCCTTAGAGAAAACTTCACCATATCAGTGATTATTCATATTCTTTGTTAAGTAATTACAACAAAGTGATTTGTTAAGTGATTACAACAATTTGTAATCCATTTATTAGTTACTATAGAAACAATAAGGTATTAGAATGAGAATATTTATAAAAACCTGTGATTTGAATTATAACTGAAAGTATTGTCAGAGCTGCTGTTATAGAAAATGAATCAACACTTTCTGACCAATCAGAATTGAGAATTAAACAGCTATTTGGTATAATAGCCATTAGGACATTTTTTTGTACAGTGTTCCCAGTTAGACAACAATAGCTAACATTGTGAAAACTTCAAACATTGCGGAAACATTTCTAAATGTTACGTCAAAGATTGAACTTTCTCAGAACCATTGACTTGGATCTTATTTTTAAATTGATCATTCTTTCTTGAGGTTTGCATCTTCTTGCTTGCAACAACTACAGATTAAGGGCTGTATTTAGAGTTGTCACACATAGTAAGGTGTTAATAGTGAAATTGCGCACATTGGTATTCCAAGCTTAGACATAACTACAAACTTAAGAGCTATTCCAAAGTTATTTGAGAGTTACACACGTGGAGCATGCCTAAAGCAGAGACATGTCTTAGTTGCATGATTCTGACCTCGAACACACCTGTTTTAGTTGATCAAGAACTTCTTAAGGCAATGATTAGATGGTCAGGTGGGCACGATTATGGTTGGAGCTAAAGTCTTCAGGAAGGTAGATCTCCAAGAATAAGGTTGGTGACCACTGGGCTAGATGCTGCTGGAAAAACCCAATCTCGAGAAAATTCTGACAATCATGGAGGTGCAATTTTAATAATCTGAATGAGCCACTCAAAAAAATCTGTTTAAACATGTGCATAACCTGACTATGAATACGAGAAACTTTCCTCTTGTAAGTATTGGTGTAAATCTTTAACTGAACTCACTGATTCCGAATACAGCCTATTGTGTCTAAATCAGGCACACTTAGTAAATATGTTGACATGTTTATTAGAGTATTGCGAGTATTAATATATTTGGATAAATAAAAATGCAGTTTGTGTGTCATTTTTTTTTTTGCACGTTCTATGGCGTATTGTTGACCAAGTGATGGAAATCATTTTCATTGATTTTTGGTTTCTTGCTGATTGCCAGATCAGATAGCATGACAACACTATACAGTATCATAAAACCATTGCTGTAATATCAAGTATAAAGAATCTTCAAAACTTAATTTTATGTCTCATCTCTCATCTTTAATTAGTTGCTGAGTCATGAAAAAAATGTCTAGAGATTGCAGATTGCAAATACCATCCTAATTTGAATTTCTTCCTCTTCTCTTGACAACTGCAACAGTACAGGAGGCTGTATGGGAATTATCGGAGAACATGATTAATAAATAATTCACCTGTTCTCTTTTTGAGTGGTGTAGTTTCTTTACATTGCATCACTCGAAAGACAAGCTCGAAACACGGCCACGAGGATATTTAGGCCGCAGCTATTTTTTGCACAGATGATTGCTGGAGAGCTGTGGAGAGCAAAAAGGCAAGCAGTGTGCAGCATTCACTGAAATCATTAGCCAACATGTGAGACTCTGTGTGTTGTGTTTTTCCAAACAAGTTGTATTTCTCGACTTTTTTGCCATGCAGGTGGTAGTGGTTGCAGGGATCTGAGGCAAAGCCAAGCTGATGGAACACATGTTGTGTGTTTAAGCTTTCTGTTGCCATCACACAGCTAACGGGAGGATGTGAACAGACTTCACTTCCCATTCCTCTTTTTTTAAAGGACTAATGTTTCCATCAGAAGTTGTTGAAAATTCAAATAAAAATACAGTGATTCCTTGATATTTTCATCAACTACTGTTGTGTTCAATATTCTGAATGGGAAAAAAAACAAGATGATCTAAAGAGTGTAGAGACTGGAATATCCAATTGGTGGCCAAAATACTTATAGTAAAAGAGATAAATACAGTTTATTGGGGTGTGTAATTTTATTTTTTATCGTGCTCCTGAATCTTGTCCACTCCTGAAGGAATTCTGACCAATCCCATCTGTTCCTAAATGAATTCCCCCCAATCATATCCACTACTTAAGGAAATTGATCAATCCCACCCAATAAGCTCTTGGGTTGCTTTTGTGGTACATTTTGGGTCATTAACCATCTGTACTGTGAGCGCTGTCCTATCAGATTTGTAGCATTTGACTGAATCTGAGCAGACTATAACTAACTATAACTCTATACACTTCAGAATTCATCCTGCTACTTCTATCAGCAGTCACAACATCAATAAACACCAGTGACCCAGTTCCATTGGCAGCCAAACATGCCCATGCCATAACACTTCCCCCACCATGTTAGACAGATGATGTGTTATGCTTTGGATCATGAGCCCTTCCATTCCTTTTCCATACTCATCTCTTTCTTGTCGTTTTATTTATTTATTTATTTATTTATTTTTTAAAGCAAAGTCTAATCTGGCCTACCAGTGTTACCAGTGGTTTGCATCTTGAGGTAATCCGTCTGTATTTACATTCATGAAGGCGTCTCTAGATTGTGGACTCTGACAATGATACACCTACCTCCTCCTGAGTGTTCTTGACTTGGCTAGATGTTGTGAAGGTGTTTTTCAAAAGAATTCTGCATTCAACCTCTTTAGTTGTCTTCTGTGGTCTTCCAGGCCTCACCAGTGCATTCCTTCTTTTTAGGAAATTACCAAATTATTGATTTGGCCACTCCTAAAGTTTCTGCTGTCTCTCTGATAGGTCTGTTTTGTTTTTTCAGCCTAACGATGGCCTCCTTCACTTGCATCGACACCACTTTGGACCTCATATTGAGAGTTCCAATGAACAGCTACCAAATGCAAATTTAACACTTGCAATCAACTCCAGACCTTTTATCTCCTTAATTTGTCACGAAATAATGAGGAAACAGGCCACACCTGGCCATGAAACTGCTTATCAGTCTACTGTCCAATTACTTTTGAGCCTGTGAAAATGGAGTGACTCCAAAAAATGGCTGTAATTCCTAAACGGTTAATGCAATATTTTTGTTAAACCTTTTGAATTAAAGCTGAAAGTCTACACTTCAATCACATCTTGATTGCTTCATTTCAAATCCATTGTGGTGGTGTAGAGAGGAAAATTACGGAAATTGTGTCACTGTTCAAATACTTATGGACCCTACTGTAGTTAATTCAAGCAAATTTTGTGATTGTAGCAGCATGAAAAAGTTGGATTTATTGCCATCTGTCATTGGTGTGAGCATCCAACCAGATGCTCTATATCTAAATACACATTGTAATAGTGGTGAATGCAGGCGCAGAAGCAGTGATGCCTGTGTTCATTAAAACTATGCAGCTGGTACCAGTTCATAGGAGGAAGTACTATGTTCGTATTGGTGGAACCATCACACATCACATTTGGAAGGTATAGAAAGCTGTACTGGACTGAGAGTTGATTATTTCCAAACTGAGAACAAACAGATTGTTTTCTGTGTGCTGTTGACATACTAATAGAGCGAAACAGATGATAAGACAGTGTCTCAGGGCACAAGAGTGTTTGAAAGTTGACCAGACAAACATCACAGAAAACCCCCAAAGAGTAAAATGAATTGGCCTGAAATGAATAAACCTTGGCCCTGGCCTAAATAAACCCTAAAAGAGAAAAACTGAACACAGCCTAATTGGCTTGATCCTTAGCATGAAGAATGGCTCAGATGCAAATGGCATGTCATTTCTAATCAACGGGAAATTGGCTTCTTTTTTATTTTCATTTTCTGTTCTTGGTACATTTCCCAAGAGCTGATTGAAGATAATTTGCTTATAGATTGGTAACAGATGCACACTCTGGTCAGACCCTGTGATCTCAGTTCTGGCCTCCATGTCTAAAGCAGTGCACCATCCATTTCATTTAAGGAAGCATCATAAACAATTTGGCCAACAAAACCGTTTCCCTCCCCCCCCCACTGACCTTAAAGCCCAATTTCAGCATTGCAGAGAGAAAACCACTGGCTTTCAAGACAGATTGGGATCTGAGGGATTGTGCTGTTCTGCTTCTGTTGTGCTCCTAGTATCTTAAAAAGTCCAGGGCATCTGTGGGGAAAGCTGGTCCTAGATTTCTTTAAATAATTGTTCCTGCTGGATATAAGAGCAGTGATGTGGAGATTCTAAAATCTGCCCTGTTTTTTCATCTAATCATTGCTTGGCAGCTAATGAAACCAATTTGAAAAATTGGTAACATTTAACTTAAGGAGAGAGTTAATCGAGCTATGTACATAACACCTATGTTAGCTCTCGCCAATCGCTGCTCCGGGAAGGAGCAGCATATCTCGCTGCCCCGCTATGGAGCAGCATGTCTGCACACTTTCTAGCGCTATTAAAAAACTCCCCGATGGACATTCCATTCACAAAGACTCTGGTTTTGTTTACGTTGCCATGTGCTCCTTTGTTTTTGTTTACGTCATGTCTCTTCCCCCACTTCCTTATTGGTCCATTGGGTTTATGTCACATTATGTTTCCTCCCATGTTCTATCATTGGTTCAACCGTTATTGTCTGATTATTGTTTCCAGGTGTTGTGCGTTTCTTCTCGTTTGCTTTTGATTACCTTTGTTACTAAAACCCTATTTTTGTCCACTTGATCGCGGAGTATTGTTTTAGAATAACTGAAAGTGACTTGTGATAGCTAAACGTAACTATATGTTCCTGATGATAATGATAGGTAGCGAGGAAGCTAAAGCTTCGTAGTTTTTCCTAGGTTTTTGTTTACCAGGTGTTCCCTGGCCCTTGCACTAGTTCTTAAGTTTTTGTTTACCCGGCGTTCCCGGGTTCCTGAATGTATGTCTTGCTACTTCCTGGATTTTTGCCCTGTAAGCCTTGGATTACTGTTTCATGATTTTCTGGATTTTTGCCCTGTAAGCCTTTGGATTACTGTTTCATGATTTTCTGGATTTTTGCCCTGTAAGCCTTTGGATTACTGTGTCATGATTTTCTGGATTTTTGCCCTGTAAGCCTTTGGATTACTGTTTCATGATTTCCTGGATTTTTGCCCTGTAAGCCTTTGGACTACTGTTTCATGATTTTCTGGATTTTTGCCCTGTAAGTCTTTGGATTACTGTTTCATGATTTCCTGGATTTTTGCCCTGAAAGCCTTTGGATTACTGTTTCATGATTTTCTGGGTTTTTGCCCTGTAAGTGTTCTCGTCTGTGGCTAACCCCTTTTGGAAAAGTGACGTGCTTGTCTCTGTATTTATTGTGTTGTTGTCCCATCACTTTTGAATGTGCCCTTTTGTTTGTACCTAATAAACTGACCACTTTCCCCTGCGAGTGCATCCTGTCTCCCTCTTAACCCCGGTGTCGTAACAACCTACATAACATGATACTTTATGACAACCGAAATAAACCTAATTAAACATTATTAAACATTTATATGGGTTTATTCCAACTGACGTAAAGCTTTTCATAAACTCTGAAGTCATGTTGACACAAGTGACAGATTTATGGCTATATTATGACACTTGTGGTTTCTACTGTCACTGCCCAGCATTTTTTTTAATTCCAATGAGAAACAGTAGAAGCCAAAAAGTATAACCTACACCTACTATATGATTTATACGCAGCACTTTTGTTTAAAAATTGGTATTTGTTTGATTTACATGTGAGGTACAAAGCTTTGTATTAGCTTTGTTAGCAAAATAGCAAAGCAAGTTAACTGTATTAGTTATGTACATCTTATTATGAAGATGCCTTCAAAATAATGAAATTAAATGTTTCTACATTAAAAAAAAAAATACCGTAAAGAGCAGTAAACAGTGGTAAATGAAACAAAGTCAATATTTGGTGTGAGGAAAAAAATAAAAATTCAAATAAAAATAGTAGTCTCCGGTACCAGTTTTATAAGGAAATGAGCTGGTAAGTTTTATTGAGCATCTTGCAGAACCAGCCACAGTTCTTCTGGAGACTTTGACTTTCGCACTCACTTCTTATTTTTGCAGCAAAACACAGCAGTCTTCATAGTGTTTTTGTCTGAAAAGTGTCTCTTATGTAATATGCTGCTTTCTTTAATGACATACAAACATTTTTCTTTAGCATTTAATTTTGTGCTAGAAAACTTATGTTTGGGAATCTAAAATGTTTTGTATTGACTTGATAATGTAGAAGGCATAAAATAAAAAAAACCTATAACAAAGTTTGTACTAAAAGAAAATAAGGTGCCTAAGACTTTTGTACAGTACTGTTTATCTGTGACAATGTCATGGCACAACAATGACAGAGACATGTACAGTATTGCTCTGACCTTAAAGTGTGAATTTGGTTTTACTGCTTGCCATCATATCATCACTTTGTCACTCTGACGTACCAGAAATGCACTGAACTATAAGTCAGCTGTAATGATGCTCTAATCTGGAATACACCGACATAAAACCTCTGTCAATGAAAAGCTATCTCACTTGACTTGGATGTTATGTCACCTTGACATCCAGTGTGATCAGTGCAGTCTTTATGGTAGCTGATATCAGCCTTTATAAGTATTTATACATGTTTGTCAGTTTATTTACATTTTTTTAATACTGTTCAACATATAAAATGACAATGCTTACAAAGGACAAAGTGAGCTGCACCCTTGCTAGATTTAGCTACATGTGAAAAGGTCATAGAAGTTTGAGCAGGAGCGTCAGCAGTAATTTTCCGAGGGCAGCTCCCCCACAGCCAGCATAATAGCACAATGTGGATGATTATGTTTCCATTAACCTAATGTATCTCTCTTTGGTGCCTGTCATGCACAGAAACTATACACACTCTCTTGTTCATTAAATTGCTAATTGTATGATCTCCTGTGACTGTATACCACAGCGTTTTGCCTAATGATTGCAATTTTAATTTATTTAAAAAAACGACGTCATACTTTTTAAAAACCCATTTATAATTACATTTAATGTTGTGGAACATCCGTAAAAACAAGATCAAGTTCCAGTTATAACCTATGTTATAGCGGCTATAAACAGTCATTCCCTCACCAGCCTCTCTTCCTTCTGTCTGTAGGAGTTAATGAGACAAAAATGCAGAGAAACCACAAAGTGTAAACTACTGTGTCCTGAAGAGTTTTCAGTGGCAGAAAACATACTGACTGTTACAAAGAGACTCTAAAGCAAAAAAAAAAACTCTTCCAAAAAAGTGTTAAATAAAGTTCACTGTATCAATGATAATACAATTTTCTTTGTAAAATAACAACACTTTTTAAAAACCTGTTCATTACTAGGCTTAGATTATGTGTCGCATCCGCCATACAAGTACCAGTGAATTACTCAAATTAGCCATTAAAATGATAACATGTTTAAACAAGCACATTGATATAAACCTGTGATTTTTTAAATTTGCAGCTGCACTACAATCAGAGTTGCTGTTATAGAAAATTAATGAACACTTTCTGACCATTCAGAATTGAGAATCCAACAGTGCTGCGGTATAAATTTGTATAATTTAATACACTCTCGAACTCTGTCAGTCTGCGTGATTTGTGTGTAGAGCAAAAATCACATACCAATACCAGGAGGAGAGCCAGCACAGTGAGGGAACGGTGGCCAAGTGCTTTCCTTTTTCTCAGCACACAGAAGATGATTCTGACTTTGAAAGGGTCAGAACTACTCTTTGGTCCCATTGCTACACGTCAAATCATCCTATTAAATCTTTATTAAATGTCAGAGATAATTGCCGGGTTAACCTTTATTTAACCAGGAAAGTCTGAGAGTAGAAAATGAAGAGTAATTTTCATCAGAATAAACACAGTACATCATTATGCCAGGTGCAAACTGGATTAACAAAGCAGTGCTCTTCATTTCATTATTGCTATATTTTTAGCAGGTTCCCATGCATAAAGGCCACAGTAACAGGTTTATCCATAGCACAAAGGTTATTAGGATACGCTGATCCCGTCAGTGGCTGCCATGATTTTGTTCCAAGCTTTTGTCAGGTTGGTGCTTGGTGTGCAGGGGGAGGTCGGTTCAGCTCTCAGGGGGTGGGAAAACAACCTTGTTGATTCAGATTGCTTGTTAAAGCTCTTCTGACCACACACTGGCTAGATCCGCTAACAAGCAGCAGCCTGGAAGTTGTGGCAAGAACTGAAAGGCCAAGCTGTAAATGAGAGACCAGGGATGTAGTGTATGTTTACCAAACCATGGCTTTAGTAGAAGACATGGTGCTTGTTTGGTTAACATGGCGAGGAAGCAAAATTTACAAGTTGTAGTGTTCCAAAATGTTTATACCACATCACTGTTAAATTCTAGATTCTGGTTGGTCAGAAAGTGCTGATTCATTTTCTATAACTGCAAACCACGTCCATCCATCCATCCATTTTCCATACCGCTTATCCTATAAAGGGTAGTGGGGCAGCTTGGAGCTTATCCCAAGGAACTCGGGCAATAGGCAGGGGATACACTGGACGAGGTGCCACCCGGGTTGCCAGCAGGGCACAATTGCACACACATTCACACTACCGACAATCTGGAAATGCCAATCACCCTACAATGCATGTCTTTGGAGGAAACCGGAGTACCCAGGGGAAGCCATTGAAGCCTGGGGAGAGCATGCAAGCTTTGCATACACAGTGTGAGGCAGACGTGCTAAGCACTAATCCACCATGCCCCCAAGTACTTGTATGGCAGATACAATGCCACATACTTTAAGCCTAAAAATAAACAGATTAAAAAATTAATACTTGTTGATATGGTGAAAAGGACATGTATTTTTTAACATTGATGGAAGGAGTCTTCAGTGTCAGCACTGTAACAGTCTTCTTTGTAACAGTCAGACGTAAAGCTGTAACTTTACATTTTCCACCACTGGAAATTCTTCAAGACAGTTGAGTTTACATTTTGTGGTTTCTCAGTAACGTGAATGAAGTTTTTTTGTTTTGTTTTTTTGCTTGAGAAAAAAAAAAGAGGCTAGAGACAGAACGACATTTACGTTCATTGCTGCTATAACGTAAGTGATAATAGGAACTTGTCGAAGAGATCAAAGAGAGTTCTAAAAATGTCAATGATAGACTTCCCCTTTAAAGATTCCCCATAATATTTAGGCTAGTTAAATGATTCAAAAGCATTCTTGGAGAAAAACCAGAGTGTTTGTCCGAGAGAGAAAACAATGATGGTTTCATGCTTTTCTCTACCTCTGTGGTCCATTTTCACTTCTCACTTAAAGCAACGATTCTAGATTATTTCTGAAGACATAACTTGCACCCTGGCAGGATGCACTTTGTGCCAGCAGTCTTCAGAGCTCTATCACTCTTAAAATCAGTCTCACTGACTGCTTTCTGCTGAGCCAGTCATCTTGCAACAGATCATCAGTTCCAGGAAGCTTATACCATCATAATTTCTCTCTCTCTCTCTCTCTCCTCCCTCCCATGCCGTTTTCTCCCTCTGAGTATGATGGCAGGTGTAAAAGCAGTAAAAGGGTTTTCCTTATTGTTGTTCTTATTCAGCCCAGTATAAGAAAAAATGCCCAGGTAGTGGAGCTGCCATGATGAACTTTACTAGAGCTTGTCCCAGGTGTAGAATCTATGCCTTGGAGAGGGAATGTGTAAAATGGGCACTTGGCCAACAAGGTTCAGTGACCCTTAACATGAATCAAAATGTCCCTGACCTTCTGAAGTGTAGCTGATTGAATGGGTCTATGGTTTATGTGTCAGAACACATTCATGGATGAGCAGCAAAGGCATTCTGGTAAGTGCAGTGACGACTGGTCATGATGATACATGGAAGGACCAGGAATAGATTAATAAATCCTGGGGCTCTGAGCAGTAGTAGTTTTGGTGAAACCTTAGGCATATGGCCTCTTTCTTGCTTTTCACCTCGCGACATCACCCAACAATCCATGAAAGTCCAGCTCTTTAACAAGCTCTGACTCAATGGCCAGCAGTGACTTCATGTTGAGTTTTCTTTGGGATATTTTCATTCATTTTTAATCCGACCCATAATTCTATGGCTACTCTTTCCTCTTCTTGTTTTCTTTCTTGGGACCAAACTGACCACTCATTGATTACAAATTCAGACCCAGACGCCAAAAAATTTATTTCAGATTATGCAACTTTACAAATTATTGGCTCATATTCTATGTATCATGTTGTGTGTGACAGCGTAATGGACTAATTCACTTCAAATCTACTTCAAGTCCACTGAGGTCCAACTAGTGGCCAGGTCCCCTTGACAAGTGCCTAGTCAGTAATCTGTACTTCTTCTCAGTGTCATGTTTGTGCCAGAGGGAGGCGCGGTGGCTTAGTGGTAAGCATGTATGCTTCGCACCTCCAGGGGTTGGGGGTTTGAATCCCACATTTTCCCTGTGTGTGCAGAGTTTGTATATTCTCCCTCTGCTTTGGGGGTTTCCTCTGTGTGCTCCAATTTCCTCCCCCAGTCCAAAGATATGTGTAGTAGGCTGGCATTTCCAAATTGTCCAAGGTGTGTGAACGTGTGTAATTGCCTGCACTTGCATCCACCTGCTTGTTATATTGTAACTCAGCATTGCAATTATGAAACCCTTATGATTGAGAATTATAGCACAGGGTTTCATTGTAGACATAAAACTATTTCACACAGGAACACACTCACTGAAAGAAAAATATGCAACACCATTTTTTAAAGTGTTTCAATCCATAATCATGCTGTATCTCAAGCTGTGCTTGCCATTAACCAACTTTTCTGTTCAAACCAGACCTCTTCTATGGACACTGGATAACTGCCAGGTTTCCCTGTCACTTAAGCTGTCAACCTAAGCTGAACTCATTGAGAACGTTCCAAAGGGAAAGTTGGCCATTTTGAGTTTCATGTGGTCCCTATGTGACTTTAAAGCTCCTGACATGTGTCCTCATGCAACACAAGAAGGTATCCAGGTGTTGAAACACCACCCCTGTACTAAACCTTTCACTGTAGTTCACTTGATCACTTCTGATTATGTGTTATGGATGCATCAGTGAAACAGGCTTAAAAATAAATCTGCCCCCATTGCACATGAACGCTAAGGAGCGTGTCATGAAGTGTAATCACCTGACATAAGTGGCACTGATAGGTTGCATGAATGGGCTGAAAAGAAATCCGAACCCATTCTTTACTTCATCCTATTCTGTTCATTTTTCTTACAACCAATGGTGGAGTTGTTTTACTTGGTTTGATGTGCACTGACAATGTCACTGTCTCCAAGACAATCACTACACACTCCAACCAGAAGCAGTGGAAGATTGTGGAGGTGCATGCACTGCTGAGAACTCGAGACTCTGCCATCGGGGCAGGTGACAAGGTGGCCATAAGAATAGCGAGAGCCATACTGTCCCGGGCCATCAGAGAGGCAAAG
The DNA here is from genome assembly GCA_023630585.1 of Cranoglanis bouderius. Lineage (NCBI taxonomy): Eukaryota > Metazoa > Chordata > Actinopteri > Siluriformes > Cranoglanididae > Cranoglanis > Cranoglanis bouderius. The sequence continues at coordinate 26,298,202 of CM042539.1, forward strand.
TGCACACACAGCCAGAAAATCCACAGGCACTTCAAGGATAGTGACACGCGGCGCATGTGGCACGGCATTCAGGCCATCAGCAACTACAGGACAACATCACCCACCTGTGACAGTGATGCCCCCCTTCCAAATGCGCTGAACAACTTCTAGGCTTGGTTTGAGGTGCAGAATGACGTCAAACCATGTCTGATGTGAGGAAAACTCTAGGCAGAGTCAACCCATGGAAAGCTGCTGGACCAGACAACATTCCTGGCAGAGTGCTCAGAGGATGTGCAGACTAGCTGGTGGATGTTCTCACTGACATCTACAACATCTCCCTCACATTCCTCAGCACCTGATTGGAAAGCTGAGCTTGTAGGGCCTGAACACCCCTCTCTGCAACTGGATCCTGGACTTCCTGACTGGGAGACCTCAGTCAGTCCGGATCGGGAACAGCATCTCCAGCACCACGACACTGAGCATGGGGCCCCCCAGGGCTGTGTGCTCAGTCCACTACTGTTCACTCTGCTGACTCTGCTGACTCACAACTGTGCAGCAACACACAGCTCGAATCACATCATCAAGTTCGCCGATGACACAACCGTGGTGGGTCTCATCAGCAAGAACAATGAGTTAGCATACAGAGAGGAGGTGCAGTGGCTAACGGACTGGTGCAGAGTCAACAACCTGTCTCTGAACATGGAGCAAACAAGAGAGAAGGTTGTTGACTTCAGGAGAGCACAGAGAGACCGAATTGAACATTTACATTTATGGCATTTAGCAGGCACCTTATCCAGAGCAACTTATATTTTACATCATTTACACAACTGAGCAGTTGAGGGTTAAGGGCCTTGTTCAAGGGCCCACACTGGCAGCGCTGGGGTTTGAATTCATAACCTTCTGATCAGTAGTCCAACATCTTAACCACTGAGCTACCACTACCACCTTCATCTGCTCCTCTGTGGAGATTGTCAAGAGCACCAAATTCCTTGGTGTTCACCTGACTGAAAACCTCACCTGGTCCCCCAACACCAGCTCCATGACTAAGAAAGCCCAGCAGTGCCTCTACTTTCTGAGAAGGCTGGAAAAAGCCCATCTCCCACCCATCATCCTCACCACATTCTACAGAGAAACAATTGACAGCATCCTGAGCAGCTGCATCACTGCCTGGTTTGGAAATTGCACCATATCAGATTGCAAGACCCTGCAGCAGATAGCGAGGACAGCTAAGAAGATCATTGGGTTCTCTCTTCCCACCATCATAGACATTTACACCACATGCTGCATCTGCAAAGCCAGCAGCATTGTGGATAACCCCACACACCCCTCACACAAACTCTTCACCCTCCTGCTGTCTGGGAAAATGGTACCGAAGCATTCGGGCCCTCACGGCCAGACTGTGTAACAGTCTGACACAAACATGCATGCACACACACACAAACACACACAGCATTTTTAAATTATAATTGTTATTCTTTTGCACCTATCTTTTACACTACCTGTTATATCTGACACTTCCATACTAGAACTGTGTACTGGTTGGCGCTACACTATCACTTACTGTGCCTATTGTCCTGTTTTAGTAGTTACTGTACTGTCTTGTGTTGTTAGCACACGTTTGCACGTGCACACTATGTAAAAATGTGTAGGTCTTATTTAGTTCTGTGTCGTCTCATGTAGTTAGTGTGTTGTTTTATGTAGCACCATGGTCCTGGAGGAACGTTGTTTCATTCACCGTGTACTGTACCAGCTGTATATGGTTGAAATGACAATAAAGCCACTTGACTAGACTTGGCTTGAGAAGTCAAAATGAATCGACTTATTTGAATCAACTTTTCGAGGTATTTGTTAACAGGAAATAAGGTGAGCCTTACTGTATTGTTATGCATTTTGCATGAAGAGAAAGAGAAGGCTTAGCCCTGCTAGACCATTAATAAAAGAGTATATGGTTCAAGAGCTGAGATATATAAGGTATGTGGCACATATTCTGTCAGTTGAGGTCTTTTAGGTGAGTACTGAATACAAACTGTGTGGCACACTGAGACTACGCTTGACAGTGTGTCCCCTGAAAAAGCTTCTCTTGCCATCTCTTTCTCCTCTCTGCTGTGAATCCTATTGTATTCTCTCAATTCCAAGCACTGTTAAGATGCAAGTCAGGACTGGAAGTGTTTCTGCATTTAATTACCCAGCTTAAATGTGACATTAGAGACAGGCGTGTTGTCGATTTCGCTGTGAAGGTCAAGGGGATTTGGAGACACATAATCAACGGTGCATTCTGGCTTAGTTGTGCCTGATGTCTGACCTCTAAACCTCTGGACTCATCATGTACACCTCTGGGGAATGACATCAGTTGAGATTCATGACGTCCTCAAATTGAATGCTGGTGGGAGAATGGAAGCTGGCACAGTTGCCCTGGCTCTCGGCCGCTATTTTACTTAAACGGCTTGGTTTATTAATGGCCGTCAGCAAGGATGTCCTGCACACGGTTTTAGCAGATTGCTTTAACAGTGTCTGGATGTAAATCTCATCTCTTAGTCCATCTAGTCTCTGGAGTTCCCATCTCTTCTAAAAAAATTGTATAAAGTGATTTAAAAATAAAAAAAAGAACAATGTAACAGGTGGTGTAATTTCGCAGGTTAATTTAGCTAACTAGCTAACTTTGAAAATGTTAAATTAAGTTAACTAGTTAGCTAAGTTTTATAAATTTGTTAAATTATTTGGTTAGTTAAGTTTATTTTAGTTGATAATAGGTCTTGGCACTCATTCCAAAACATTAGCTAACCAACAAGCGAAATTTTAGGATTGTCAGACTTAATAGAATATTTTCTTTATGACTGATTGCTTAACTAACTAACTAGTCATGCAGGATCAGGCATAATGAACTTGTCATCTCTTTTTTTTTTTCAGTTAAAATTTTTCTTTTTACTCGTGTAACGAATCAATCATTACTAGCATTATTCTTTTCCACCAGAATAATGTAATGGATCAACTTTAAACATGAAAAACGAAACAGAAGCGCACGCTTGGATTCAAAGCACCTTTTTAAAGGAGACAAGTTTTAAAGCGTGCCCACATTATCTACCAGAATGTGTAGTAAATCGGATGAATCTGCAACGTTTAAAAATATTCTCCACCAGTTACAATTTATGTAACGAATTAAAAGATGTTTAACACGTTTAAATGTATTCTCCAATTTATATAAGGAATTAGCTCGAATGGCGTGAAATATATCTATATATCTAATCAACATGTTGTGACCAGTTATAAATATACATCAGCCATGAAAGGGAATTCATGTATGTACACATATACATATAGATAATTACTACAACGGATTATAATTAATTATGACTATGTATGTGGTCTAGATCAGCTTTTAGGGTTAGCTGTAGTCTAGTTTAGAATTATGAACTCTAAAGAGGGAGTTTATCCTTCTGGCCAAGAAGGAAATCTCCGTTTCCAGAGCGCGTAGCGAGATCGTAACGTTTAATACACTCATCACGTGAACAAAAACAGAGAAAATCAAGCATGGGATAATAGATTTTAATAACTAGATGTAACTATGGATACACACGACTAACTCTAAGCAAAACATACATATGTACATCTATATACAAGCAAAGAAAAGGAATAGAGAGAAAGTAATGAAGTAAAAGGGAATGAGAGACAAAAACACAACTAATTAGCCTTTTCCAAAACCAGCAACGAACTTAAATCTCCTGTAAACAGGGGTACAATCTTAAATGCAGATATAGGTCCATTAACTATACTTGCATAGCTTCGGTATGAAAGTTCGCACGAGGTCGTGTAGAGTTCGCTGGTTCGTCGTGCCGTTTAAAAAGGCCGTCAGCCGTGAGGCGGTTGCATCTTTTGTCTGGGAGAAAGAGATCCTGGCTTCCTCTTCCTGGGGCACGCGGCCCCGGGGGAGAGAGAAACTGGAAGAGTGTGAGTGAAGAGTTACTGAAGAGAAGAGATGACGACTGAGGAGAGAGAGCAAAGAGTTTCACAGCGTGGTGTTGTTTTAAAGACAACACCAACACACACGCCTCTTTGGGCTTTGGGCTATTTGCATGTCCAGGGAGGAGCCGGTTTATACCATATTATAAATGAAATTAAGAGAAAGCATGAAATAATGTATCCCATTGCAATATGATATGCATAATCAATCAGGGTATCGCAAGATGATTAACCACATACCAAATTCGATGGACTTATAAAGAATATTACAAGTAAAACATGGTTACAGACATTTAAAATGATATCCTAAATTAAACTATCCAAAATCATTACAGTTATGTTATCTGGACACATAACACATGCATATATGAATACATTATAACTATCTAGAAATATGATTATATGTTACATTCAAGAGACTTTCTTACATTGTGTGTGTGCACGGGTGTATGCTTTGTGTGTGTGTGTGTGTGTTTGCAAGAGTCTTTTGCATTCCAAAGGGGCATCTGGTGAAGAGGTCAGATAAGGATTCACAGCTCAAGGAGACAGATAAATTTCATTGCTAAACCCAGGCTGATTCAGAAATCAGTTTGATACGTTCAGACGTTACATCGAATACTTGAATATGTTTAATTGTAGATACTTTGTGACTTTCACTCAAGTTTAAATTGAGTAAGATTTTGATTTAAAAAAAGAAAAGTACCTTATACCGTATACTTTAACGTACAGTACAGGTTCTCTGTACTTTTCCCACCCCTGTACAAATGGTGCTTAATGCCTTTTTACTGGCAATACCACTCCAGATGATGATACCTCTGCCATCTCATCTCTGTGGCACTGCAGATAAGCACCACACCAGAAATAAGTTCCTAGATAAGATCTGCAACCCGACCCTCCTCGATTGCTTCCTAGCCTTCTTTGCACTTCTAGCCAGAATTATCCGAGGACCTCTGGATGTCCGGGGACAAATTCTTCGTCTGCACTGACAGGTAATCCCCATTTTTAGTATGGATCAAAAATCCAAGGGCACATGAGGCGTCTTGGGGATCTGACTGCGAGTTCCAGGTAGGGGCAAGTTGTATTTATAGCAGGGGTCATCAACTGGTGGACTGCGCTCTGGATGCTGATCGAGTAAAGCATTTCATCACAAAATACTAAGCCATGAACTACTCACTAATGGTTAAACATTAAGTTTAACCATTGAGTCATGCTAGCTTAAGACGTTAAAGGATTGCTATGCTATAAAATCCTAATATACAGTAGCTTACATTGTTAACAGTGGACAAGCGTTCACAGGCTATAGATAGAGGCTTTGCTCTGTGAAAGTTTCTAATGATCCCTTGAAGTTTTAAAGACTGAGCCAGCTCTTAACAGTGAGGGACACTGAATGCCTTTATCAACATACTAGAAGTGACATGAAGCTGTAGAATAAATGTACTCAATATGGTCTGGCATTAATTAAGACTTATGACGAGCCCTCTTGGGTATACTGTAGGACGCTAATAAAAGTTTCAGTCAGGATGTAACAGTAAGAGACTGTAGCTTTATCTTTAACTATGTCTCACTCATCTACATTTAGTAAATGTAGATGAGTGAGACATAGTAAGAGACTGTAGCTTTATCTTTAACTATGTCTCACTCATCTACATTTAGTAAATGTAGTAAATAGTAAAAAGTGTGGGAAAACCTACTGGATGTCACTGTGGCTGAATTCTAGAATATCTTGGGTTTTACAGGCTTTAATTTGAGAAACCACAAATATACACTATCAGGCCAAATGTTTGTGGACACCTGTCCAATACCCAGCTGTGGTTCTTTCCCAAACTGTTGCCACAAAGTTGGAAGCACGCAATTGTACAGAATGTCTTTGTATACTGTAGCTTTACAATTTCCCTTCACTGGAACGAAGAGGCCCAAACCTGTCCCAGCACGACAATGCCCCTGTGCACAAAGGGAGCTTCATGAAGACATGATTTGCCAAGGTTGAAGTGGAAGAACTTGAGTAACCTTCACAGAGCCCTGACCTCAACCCCACTGAACACGTTTGGGATAAACTGGAACTGGAGCCTGTGGGCTTCAGGAAAACTTCTGCGGTCGGTTGTCTTTCATGTCAGTCAAACAGTCGCATCTATGGATGTACAAGTAAAACCTACCAGTCCCTCTCCAGTGAATGCTAGGAGTCTGGATTTGTGAGACCAGTCATCTTTTTTTGGGGGTGTGTGTGAGACTTTTATTAAGGTAAAAAGAAACATTTGCTGTCCAGTCAAATCTTTAAAAAAATAGAAACAAAAAATGATCTGATCCCATCTAGAATGCTTAAACTTGTCTTGAGACTTATAGTGAGAAAGAAACTAAATTTATGATTTCTGTGAATTTATGAGTTTTGTGTCTTTATCTATATAACTGAGTCAGATTTTCAGCCGTGATTTTCAGTGCGTAAGTGTTATATTATTTTTTATATTATCTTTTATTTACACTCACACACTGACTGTAGCAGGGAGCTGAATGCATTAAAGTGTAAGAGTTGCATAAAAAGGACTTGGTAGCAAGAACAGGACACAAGGTCAAGTGCAAAGGCAGTTTTTTTCTTCCCCCCCATTAAAGTTTATACACAGGCTAAAGCCAAGGTGCAAATAAACCAAGTAAACAACAAGTAAATAAGACAACTGAGACAAAAAAGATGACTTTGCACAAAAAAAGTGCTTGTCTTAGCCTGAAATTAAACCAGTACAGGCTCTACAGTCTCTCAGATATACAACACTTTCCATCCAGCTATTTATGTGTCCAAGATCTAGCACTGTTATAATTTGGTCCAGGACACACATGCAGTAAAGGGAGGTGAAACACAGACTTTGTTTGCACTTTCTAGCTGTTGTAAAACTTGAGCAGAAGCACAAAAAGTCACGGAATAATGTGACGATCTGAAGTTTGAATTGGATTGGATTGAAACGATGAAACAGTCTTAGAGACAAAACAAGCACACTTCCAACAAACACACATAAATATACAGAAATACAAGATAACATTTTACAGTTAGTGTCATAGCACTGCTAGCTAACTCTGCGAGCGATATTGCTGTTGCATACTAGGCTTCGTACTAGCTACATTAGCATTAGCAGTGCAAACTAATTGTATGTACACTCACCAGAGGCACCAATGAGCTCTGGTCACTCTAACTCCAATACAAGAAATAACAAAGTAAATCAATAGCAAATTGCAATTGTAAAGGAAACACCCCTGCTGAAAACAAAGAAAACAATAGAAACCCTCATAGAATTTGTAATGGTTTTAATGGTTATAATAGGAATTGTATTGGTTTCAATGGGAACTGTAATGGTCCCTGTGGGTCTCTACTGATAATTTGTTGCCTTCTGTTGGAGGTATGTTATGTCTAGTGGATACCATTAAGGACCAATAATGGTAATGATAATGGTTTTAAAGGTTAGCTAATGGCTTGTAATGATATTTGTAGTGGAAACCATTAGAATTTCAATGATGGTTTCTATTTTTAAAAATTTTTTCAGCAGGGAACGATAAGCCTTCTTACTCAAACTGACTCCACTTCTTCTGTGGAAATTATGTATGCTTTGTGAGTTCTGAATTTGGTGGCTTTGTTACATCTAGGGGTGGAGCTAATTTCTGGGCCAGAAAAAACAGACCCTGAAGACATTATCCAAATCCATTGTATGGCATGGTTTTTAAGTATATTTGAAATCCTATGATTAATATATCTTTAGTAACATGTTTGAAATTTGCAGATTTAAATCACAAGACTGACAAAAAGCATGAATAGAAAATTACTTTTGGGTCTGAGGCAGAATCACCCTCACCTCGTGTGTGTGCGTGTGTGTGTGTGTGTGTGTGTGTGTGTGCTTGTTATTCCGATGCTGTACTATCGTAAGTCCTATTGAATTTTCTCTCCACTGCACTTGAATTCCTACAGGTCATTAGAAATTCAAAAGAGGTGCTCTGTACAGATTAAGTGTGAAATATGAAATTGTCCACCATTTGCAGATATGCACCAGGCACTTCCTGGTAGAGTAATCCCCCTCCTCCCTTTGCCAGATGGGAGAAGGACGGAAATTGGGTAAAAGCTAAAGGGCTGGCATTGTACTCTCTCTCTCTCTCTCTCTCTCTCACACACACACACACACACACACACACACACACACACACACTCCTCCTCTTCTCCTTTTGACAGATCTATGTGCAGCTGGAAGCGAACAGCATATCGAGTGCTCACGTCTCTTCCCGGCATCAGAGGGCAGAGTGAGCTAATTTTTCCCCGCTAGCAGCTGCATAATGGGATCTGCAGCCTTCCTTGTTCACTGTTCCACCAGCCATTGCAGATTAGTGGCGATTAATCTTAGTTAAGAGACACCGGTGAGTGCTTGGCACCCGTCTTTGCCTATGAGGTTGAGCGGATGCAGGTCCGAATAAATGGCAGAGAATATCAAGTCTAATAGGACAGCGAGTCACAAATACAGCCTTGTGTTTGTCACGGTTGGGGATCAGTTGTAGTGATGCAACATGCTTGCTTGTCCCTTGTCCCTAATGGTCTGTCTGTTGTTTTTTATTTCTCACACATGCATGAAACCAGGCTTTCCCATCACACATTCTCTCATCATTTTCTCTCCTGCTGCCTCTGGGAGACTTCCATGCCTTCTCTCTCTCTCTCTCTCTCTCTCTCTCTCTCTCTCTCTCTCTCTCTCTCTCTCTCCCTCACGACACATTCCTGCTGATGTCTAGACCATGAATTTACAATGAGATTGCATTGTGCATTAATCATACTGATGTAATTATAAACACAAATGATAGCTGCCCTTATAGCATGATGATAATTGTAACTGCTTACCATGAGATTAAAATGAAGGTCTGTCATGCATCGCATCCTTGCAGCTCTGTGCATGCATTAGTGCTAATGGTGGCCTAAATTGTGCTAATGATCAATTGATGAAAAATTGCACAGCCTTAATAGAGAGTTACTGCTAATGATGGTCTGTAAAACCAGTAAACAAGTTCTGGTTTTCCATTTATGTATACAGAAACATGTATATGGAACTGGTATCAATGTGCTAGCAGGACTAAGCCTGCCGTGTCAGTTAGTGCGACACTATAATGTCATTCCAGAAAATGTCACAACACAACCAACATGAAAAATGTCAACAAAAATCTGTCACTTGACCCAGGTTATGTCAAATTGACAAATGCATTTTTTGATAGCCAATAACTATTGATATGTCTTTATAAATGTTTATGTAGGTTTTGCAAAGGGCTTATATAGCTATTATGCAGCTACATAACCTTTTACATAACTACATAACCTCTGAAGTCTACCAAAACCAGAAAGGAAACTTTTTTTCTTTACTGATCTCCCACAAATACCAGTCAGCTTATTGAGTTGATTTTATTTATCATCTGTCCCTGTAGGCCAGATACACAGCATAGTCTTTACCTCTATTTTACATTTGTTTGTACATCTAACAGAAAAAATATGGACTGCTTTGTGTATATTTTGCTTTAATATATTCACTGTCTGAATGTCTCCTAATTGGGTGTGATGGGACGATTTGAACAAATATGCCAAGGCAAATTTTTGATTTAGAATTAATGACCAGTCCCACTATCAAATTAAACCCTATTCTTGTTCAGAAAAGGATTTTTTTTGTGTGTTTGTGTGCTGATGGCTATTAAGTATATACAAAACACAGTCTTGCTTCATAACTATGGAGATTTATTGATATGTAATGGTGCATGATACACTTCCATTTCTTAACTTTCACAATAGCTTTTTGTATATCTCTCTTTCTGGCATTTTATCTCCATGGAGTCTTTCTTGTGCAAATTTTTTTTTTTGCTTATGCCAGGAAAGATTTCCGCCTTGTGGGCAAAACCTGGAGGTCACAAACAACTTTTAAGTCAAAGGGGTGTGACAGGGTCAGGTAAGGATGATTAAATGCCCTGCAGGTTCATTTCCTTGCTTTGAAAAAAGAAAGAAAGTTTTGAATTTTATAGCTTTACCAGCTTTAGCGCTTGTATTCTCACTTCGATACAAACTGTGGTTTGTATTTCATGATGTTCTCCAGTCATTTCCTCCAGTTCCATAGTGACCAAATTGGCAAACTCCAATACCATTTGGAGTTGTGGTTTGGGAGTCCATGCATAATGCATTAGTCCATCCTTTTTATGTCTTCTCAACAAAGCCTTCCTACTTGTTCTATTAAGATTTGGGCTTGAATAAGTGTTCATCTTGAATCTTGAGTTCAGATACATATACTTGAATGTACCAGCTAATCGTATGACTTAACAGTGATAGTTTAATTTGACATTTATTGCAAAAATAGCCCATTAAATTAAACATGTATTATGGCCATCATTATGGCCTTCTAGGTGCCTGCACAGTCCTAATATTGAGGTGGCTTCTATTTCTTTGCTGATCTTCTAATGAAATTGGTTTTCTTGAGTGATGCGATGGGGGCATAATAGCACAGTGGGTAGTAATTCTGCGTCACCTTGGTTTGATCCTGAGCTCAGATTACTGTCAATGTGGAGTTTCTGAGCAAGTTCTCCCCATGTCCATGTGGATTTCCTTTGGGTTCTCCAGTTTCCTCCTACCTCTGTGGATTGGCTACTCTAAATTACCCCCATGAGGTGTGAATGTGTGTATGTGCATGCTGCTCTTGATGTACTGTCATTCCCGTTCAGCATCTCCTGGGACAGACTCCAGATTCTGGCCAGGATAAAGGGATTTTCTAAGGATGAATAGATGAATGAGTTGGTGAAGCGATTAATGGTTCCTCAGACTTTTCCAGACAAGAATGTAAGAGATGTCTGGAGTGGGATTATTAAGCTGTTTTCACACATGAGTTAACATCCAGGATTCTGAGTTTGGTTTGAGGAGGGGCTTATAATTGCAGGTTTGCTTTCACACTGAAGAATACCTTCTGAACTGTGGATCAATTGCACAATTCCAAAGGTCACTTTACTGCATTCAGGTTTGCAGAATGGAAGACACCAAGTTCATCCATTTGCTGCTTTTTAAAAAATATTTTCCTTTGGTTTTTGGATGCATGACAATTTGATTTTTGGATGCATGGCAATACCTGCAAACTTTTAGACATACACGAGTCATGTGTTTTTTGTGATGTTCTCAGTGCAAGCACTTCCACCACAAAGATGAGCTAATTACAGTCCTCCAGACCTATGAAAGTGAGGTTTTATAGATCAAAAAGGTGTTACATCTCCTCTGCTAATCATAGCAACCCTTTCTTTGCTATCACAAAACTTGAAACAGGAAGTAACATGACATGCTGACATGTTTGCCTCGGGAGTTGTGGATTCGAATTCCGCATCCACCCTGTGTGCACGGACTTTGCATGTTCTCCCCATGCTTCAGGGGTTTCCTCTTGGTACTCCAGTTTCCTCCCTCAGTCATGCTTTGTGGGCTGATTGGCATTTCCAGATTGTCTGTACTATGTGAATGTGTGTGTGATTGTGCCCTGCGATGGGTTGGCACCCTGTCCAGGGTGTTCCCCACCTTGTGCTTCGAGTTCCCTGGGATAGGTTCCAGGCTCCCCACAACCCTGTGTAGGATAAGCGGTACAGAAAATGGATGAATAGATGGTAAATCAATCATGTTACAAGGTGCAGAACACTGAGAATGGATAGTTTCCATGCACAATGGTTGAAGCCATGATTGAAGCCCAGACCACGATTTTAAAAAGGACCTGGGATCAGTCCCCTTGACTGATTCCAGGCTTGAAAATAGCTTTCACGCTTTTCCAAATGTACCAAATTTAGTTACAAATTTACATGTATATCAGAGGAGTTGGAAGTTTTTAAGAAGTAGTAACTAAATAATACAGTTTTTGACATTATATATATATATATATATATATATATATATATATATATATATATATATATATATATATATATATATATATATATATATATATATATATATATATATATATATATATATATATATGTGTGTGTGTGTGTGTGTGTGAAGCAGCAAATCTGCAGCAGCATTGTATTAATTTAAAACCACTGTCATTTATATCTGACATTTTGTTTTGTACACTGAGTCACTGCTACTTAACGTGTGACAGTGTAGGAGTGTGCCCATTATAAATTGCTCGAACATAGTGCAGGATGTTTTGGGTTCTAAGGCTATGTGAGTTATCACATGAACCATAACATGAAATGTTTTTGTTAGTGACCTCATGCATCAGCTCACAATTCCCGGCTATTCCGGTGACCATTTCCGTGTTTGACTGCCAAACAGAATAGCATGTGGAACTATTTTCCTGCTTGACACAAGTGCTTATTACCCATGTCACTCTGTGCTGAGCATTTTGCACCACCCTAATGGTAAATTTCATCAGGTAAAGAATTCTGCAGAACAGTCGCTGACAAATCAAATGTCACTGCTCGTCCAAGTTTAATGACTTTTTCTGCTTCCCACTCTGCCGTTTTGTACTTGAGGCATAACGATAGAGCTGAATGTATCATGAAAAAAAAGTTCTTCCCAAGGTAGTATTACACAGTTTAAGCAATTTAGGGCGTGTCGAGTTTGACCCTCGACCGCTTGTCGCACACAAAAGCAGTCGAATTACAACGCCTCAGTGGAAATACTTTGGTGGTGGCGGAATGCAATAGAGGTGCAATCTCAGCTTTGTGTGCTCACTCGGCTCAAACGAGACGCCTGCTTTGACTGAAGATCAAGGGAATAAATTACCCTACTGTGGGGAAATAACAAGGTTCACAGTATTTATGCAGTTCTGCCTGACTTGCAAAAAAGTTAAAGGGAACCGTATTGTTTCATTGAGTTGTGATTTCAGCGATGGTATAAAAGTGAAGCAGACACAGATGTGATACAACCCATCCAAGCACAACAATAGAGAGCTTTGTTTAATATTCCTGACCTTATGAGGATTGATCTGTAATTGCATGTTTACTCGCTCTGTGATGGCAGCGTATACAGTATATGACAACAATATCAAAGGCCCTGTCTAGACGTACTGTATATGGATATTTTTGAAAACGTTTTTTTTTGTCTGTGCTTCAACCTCCTGTCCAGACATAAACAACATTTTGGGTCACTAGCTTTTCAAATGGTGTAGAAATTTTAGTGTTTTTATGTGTATGGGAAAAATGCATGTTTTTGAAAACGCTGCAGTTACAGCGCCAAACTGTATACCCATGAGTGTGCCCACTGCGATTATGCATGTATCATGAATGTGCTAGGACTTATCATGACTACTGACCAGGTTGTGACTTTGTGGGTTCTAATGTAATTTCTTTTTTGATAAGAATTTTGATAAGATTTCCATCCATCCATCCATTTTCTGTACCACTTGTCCTACACAGGGTCATGGGGAGCCTGGAGCCTATTGCAGGGGACTTGGGGGACACCCTGGATGGTATCACACAATATCACACACTCACATGCCCATTCACACACTACAGACAATTTTGAGATGCCAATCAGCCTACAATACATGTCTGGGGGAGGAAACCGTAGTACCCAGAGGAAACCCCTGAAGCATGGGGAGAACATACAAACTAGGCAGGAACCCAGCCAAGGGGAGGCAAACGTGCTAACCACTAAGCTAATTTTGTTTTGTTTTATTATAACCCCCTTGTGTGGAGGTGGAAGAACCTGGTACTTGCTGTACTGCTCCTGAATGCATATTGCAAACTAAGATTTTGGACAAGACTCGGGAGAACATTTTGTATTCAAGTATAACCTTACACAGTAGTTCCTCCTCATTGTCATGGATTAGATTTCTTTTTAAAACAGAGGGGTAAAAGCTACATAAAAAAATCCATATACTGTATGTGCGGGCATGGCCTACAGGTTGCAAGAACGCTGCTATTTACTTCTTATTTTCCAAATCAAGTTCACTTAATATCTCCGTGATATTTGAGGTGATTCCCCCCCCCTTTTTTTTTTTCTTGAGACACTCTCTCATCACTATCAAGCTCTCTGGATCTATAATTCCCTCTGGATCATGGTCAGGTTTGACCTAGACAGGGTACGGTTGTCATTAGCATATTAAATTGATGTTCACCTTTCTGGGATTTCTTTTTCCCTTCTTCTTAATACACTTTGCTTTGCTTTCTTTGACTCTGCTTACCCCATAGAGTGGTTCGATTTTGAAACATCTGTCACACTATAGTCACACTCTCATTCTCTTGTCCTCTCTCATCTCTTGGGGGAAAGGTTCTTCTCAAACATCTGGCAATTCTTCTGGACATTTCTCACACTCTTCCACTACTCATCTAGGCTTATCCACGTCAGTACACTTTGTGCGTGTGATAAACGTACCCTCCATCCTACCTGTACTTATTCCTCCTAGCTAAGGCTCCATTTCTTTTCTCATTTTGTTATGGTGGTCCATAAAATCCAGGCGCAGCCAATTATGCAGCGTGGCTGATAGATGCCTATCTAACAACAAATGGGAAGGCTATTCATTCTCATACTACCTCTTCTTCCTACACAGGCAGAGTTCATTTGATGTGGTTTGAAACGAGAAGATACAGTATGTTATTCATTTAGAGCCGCTTGTCATTCCTGAGTAAACGCTCATTAAAATCTACAAATATTCCCTTTTCAATTCTTTGTCATCCTGACAATGACTTCATTCTATTGCCTGGGTGCTTCCAGCCACTAGTAATTATAGTATAGTGTCTATACATACAGTGGGGGAAAAAAGTCCCTTTGATGCAGTGCAGTTGTCCTGTCCCCTTAGCAGAAAAACACACCCAAAGCATAATGTTCCCACCTCCATGTTTGACGGTGGGAATGGTGTTATGACTTGGGGTCATAGGCAGCATTCCTCCTCCTCCAAACACGGCAAGTTGAGTTGATGCCAAAGAGATCTGACCACAACTGACCACAACACTTTCACCCAGTTCTCCTCTGAATCATTCAGGCAAACTTCAGACAGGCCTGTACATGTGCTTTCTTGAGCAGTGGGATCTTGCGGGCGCTGCAGGATTTCAGTTCTTCATGGCGTAGTGTGTTACCAATTGTTTTCTTGGTGACTATGGTCCCAGCTGCCTTGAGATCATTAACAAGATCCTCCCATGTAGTTCTGGGCTGATTCCTCACTGTTCTCATGATCATTGAAACTCCACGAGGTGAGATCTTGCATGGAGCCCCAGACCGAGGGAGACTGACAGTTTCTTCCATTTGTGAATAATCGCACCAACTGTTGTCACCTTCTCACCAAGCTGCTTGGCGATGGTCTTGTAGCCCATTCCAGCCTTGAGTAGGTCTACAATCTTGTCCCTGACATCCTTGGACAGCTCTTTGGTCTTGGCCATGGTGGAGAGTTTGGAATCTGATTGATAGATGGATTTTTTTGTTGTTATTCTGTCTCTCACTGTTAAAATACACCTACCATTAAAATTATAGACTGATCATTTCTTTGTCAGTGGGCAAACGTACAAAATCAGCAGGGGATCAAATACTTTTTTCCCCCACTGTACATATTTTCAGTTTAGGCTTCATCTTATTTTTCACATATAGTGCATGATGATGGTCTGATTTGAGTGGAGTTGCAGCTAAAAGAGATAAATCTGAGCGAGGAAAAAATAAGTGGTCAAAACTTTTTTCGAATTGTGGAGGATGACTACTTTTTTGCTCCCCACACATCCACACATCCACACATCTTCACACCCACACATCCCCACACACACATAGAGCCTTGCACTTTGCCTAATGAATGGTGCTGGAGATGTGTAGCTCTGGTGCATTTATTTAAACGTTTCTTGTCATTATACCTATGCAGGAGTGTACAGGATACGAAAATGCTTCACTCACCATGTGCAGTTACACAACCAGAAGATAAAAATAGCACAGTAGAAGATATGCTACAGTATATGGAAGAATGGAGTATAAACCTTGTTACATACAAAAAAGTACAAGAATCATGACATTTTGGTATTTGTCAGAATAACGTGTTAGTGCAGTACAGAACACGTTGTGAACATGAGTCAGCAACAATTCAGCAGAAAACCGATATTATGAAGTGCTCATGGTTCGGTGTTATATATGGCAGTCAAGTGTGGGTATTTTTGTGTTGACAGAGATTTGAGATTAGTGATCACCACCCAATGGGAATGTGTGGGTGGGAGAAGCTTTATGGCTCAGAGAAACCATTCTTTAGTCATGAAAGCTAGAAATGGATGCTCTGGGATTGCTAGGCACCAGGGGTTCAAAGAGACCTTGATTTCCGGCTTTCCTCACACATTTCCCACTATAGATGGGTGGGAAGGCATCCTTTGTGATGAACTACTTTATTTTGCAAAGCTATCATACCAGACGGTGCTCCAGATCGGCTAGTATGCTCTCCACTGTGCACCTGTAGAAGCTGGAAAGGAGCCAAGGATACAGATTGATTTTCCATTGCCTCCTTAGAAAGTGGAATCTGTTGAGCATTTTGGACAAGGTAGACAGTACCTGTTCCATGTGAGGCCAAAATTGCGCAGTCCCTTTCAAATCACAGGGGAGAATACAAATCATCTCTGTAGTTTTGTTGACACTGAGGGAGGGATTGTTTTCTGTGCACCATGATGAAAGGTGTTTCACAGCAGGGTGGAGGCTTCCTCGTCAACACTGGTAACCAGCCCCATGACTGCCGTTGTCGCCTGCAAACTTGATGGAGTCTGAGTCATGCTTTTTAAAACAGTCATGGGTGTACTGCGTGTAGAGCAGTGACTAGAAGATGAATCCTTGTGGAGTATGTTTAGTGTGTGTGGATAGTGTTTATTCTCCTAGTCTGGCATCGTTTATAGATCTTCTGACAAAAGAGTCATTCAAGCATGTGATAGAGGATTACTCAGGCATTGGGGTGGTAACTATAGTCTTGAGGCAGGTGGAAATAATACTGAGGGTTAGTCATATTTCACTATGGCAGTTGACTGGCACAAGGATCTTGACCAGTGCTTAATTTGTAAAACATGAGGTAACAAAACACCAGGGGAGAGGTGAAACAGCAAGTGGACAGGGAAGAAAAAAGGTCTAGGAACATATATTCACTTCAAAACAACCATTTTGCTAAGAACTCTTCCTACCATCCATCTATCTATTTTCTGTACCGCTTATCCTACACAGGGTCACGGGGATCCTGGAGCCTATCCCAGGGGACTTTTTGGGCACAAGACGAGGGAAAATTTAGAGATGCCAATCAGCCTACAATGCATGTCTTTGGAACCGCAGTACCCGGAGAAAACCCCAGAAGCACTGGGAGAACATGCAAACTCCACACACACAGGGTGAAGGCGGGAATCAACACTGGAGGTGTGAGACAAGTGGACTAAATACTAAGTCACCCACTCACAACTCTTATAAAACAGTTCTTTAGAAATCCAAAAATGCACCTATGGGAAAGAAGGTTGAATTTTGTGAGTGATGGGCCAAAGTGTTTCAGAAACAGAAACCTCCATTGCTTTTTAGCATGCTGTTCTGCCCTGTTACTTTGGTTTACTCCTTTAAGAAGCCTTTTTGCCTTTTTTGCCATATCCATGATGTGAATTTAATTTTTATTAAAGGGGGAAAAAGCTGCAAAGTTGCCTGATCCACAGAAATAAGTTCCAGAATGTAGGCACTTCAAATCTGAGAAGTGCCAGATTCTGGACAAATTAACCACTGAACTCAACCCTATTGGTCGTATATGTTCTTGTGTCATGACTTGACATCTCAGGGAATGGAGGTTTCACTTCCTTCAATGTTTCAAAGTGGGTAGAAAGAGTTTTAAGGTCCACCTGTGGGGCAGTAATAACATCTGTTGCACTATTGACTTTTCCCGTTTAGTCAGTAATTGGCTGTATTCTCTGCCTCATGCACTGTGAATCCGAGTGGTTGAAAAATGGTTTTTTGCAGTTTGTAGTTGTTTTTAGCAACTTGATGCCCACCTTCAGATTGTGCCTGGCTGCCCTTAGAGTGTCCCTTTCACCAGACCTGACAGCTGCCTCATGGCCTCTCAGCTTCCAGTGGAATACTCTGTTTAACCACAGTTTTTGTTTAGGGATGATTCACATTTCCTGATGTACTGTAGTCAGCTACTGATGCTTTATATTCCATTCACATTTACCTGTGATCTTGCTATTGCTGATGTTTTGAACAATTCCAAGGCTGTACAACCGAAACAGTAGCAGTTTTGACTCAGTTCCCTCTGGCCACTTGCCTCACTGTTGATTTGACACATTTCAAGAGAGATTGTTACGTGGGAAGCATGAACAAAGAACAAAGAATCACATATCCAACTGGGGTTTAGACAAAGACCCAATAGGTCATAAATATTTGTCGAAACATGATCCAAGGTGATTTCCCCTCTTGAGAAACTGTACACATGTTGGTAAATACTGGAAATACCCATATTAAGAATATTGAAGTCACTAGCAGCAATGTTCACATGTTGCTGATTATAGTACCTAGCATGTTTGGAGCTAGGTTAGCATTTCTTTAATGTAGTATCTACTAAGCCATGACAATGATATGAGTGAATTATCATGGGCACGAATTCCCCTCATCGGTCTGTCACCTAATGTTTACACCTGTTCTGAGTTCAGCCCTTGATTCATTTGTCCACATATGCCCTTCTATTCCTTTGTTTCTTTGCAAGGTCATACCATGCCTTTGTATTGATTAAGTTCTGTGCCATGTTTTTCCTGTTTCCTGCTCATTCTGTTTTTTAACTCTCGCTCAGGTTTTCATCTTGATCATGGATTATCCCTGTTTGATGCTGCCTTAGGTGACCTACGGACATTGACAATGGCTCTTGGATTTCTTGAAGTATGCACACTTGCTTCCTGCCTCTCACTACCACAGGTTGCAGGCACCTTGCCATGAAAAATTGCAGATATCTTCAATTGTAGCTCAGAATAGTGAGTGAGCTGGTACCACATGCGGGTCTTAAAAATTGAATGGCAAAGTCAAAACTGTTATTGAGAAGCCAGGTTTTCCTAAATATGGAAAAGGAGGAGTGTCTAAATTCCCTTTATGTTGCCCCTTCAAGACTAAATCTAAATTCTTCCCATCTTGTTGTCTAGGTAAATCAAAATTTGAGAGTAAACGTGAGAATAGGTGGAGGCAGTCATGTTAGCTGTCTTAACTTTGCTTTTACATAGGATTAACTTACTTTTGCTGTCGTCTAGTTCTTGGCTTGGTTTGCATAATTACTGCCCCTCCTGGGCCTTGGTGAGAACAATAGGCAATGGAAGATTGAATAATACATTTCTGCACCTGCTAATATATTCAGTAGGGTCAGGTATCTTGAGTTAGTATATTACAAACTATGAGAAGAGAAAAGAATATATATATATATATATATATATATATATATATATATATATATATATATATATATATATATATATATATATATATATATATATATATATATATATATATATATATATAACACAACACAAACAAAAAGCAGCATTTAGACAGAATTCACTCAGCTGCTGCTGTCATTGGAAGGAAATGTGTTGCCCTTTTACTGCAAGTGCAATTAGTCAAGAATTTTAATCTCACTTCCTCTCCCTGAATTGTTCCATTTCACATTCTCTTTCTCTTAACCTTGATTTGATCTCAAACTCCTTCTCACCCACTTATTTTACTCTCACTTGCTGTCTTTTTCTCACTTTTTCTGCCTTTAAGCTAAACACCAGTAATAGCATAATACTTTCTGAGAACTGTAGTTCATGCCAGATCATCATTTTTGTGCGTTGTCGTGACCTGATAGCTGTTTTACTGCTTTTTTGGATAATCTGTTAGTGCTGCTAAGTGAGAAAATATCCAATAGTTCTATGGTATGAATTTATTTTACACCAGGGGATGCATAGACTAGCCAACGAGCATATGCAGTAGAAAATAGCAAGGCAGATGGTAAAGAAAGCAGGGTAAATGCACTTTGTTAGTCTGGAAATTGTCAATACTAGACGAAGCCAATTCTATAGTCAACTGCACATTGTATAATATTTTGAGAATTGAATACCAAGTTGAACTCACAGACACTGCTGTAGACATCACCTCCTCCATCCAAGGAAAGCAATCATTGAGCTATGTATAATAATGGCTCTGTTGATGGACATGAGCTTCCAATCTGTGCACTCTCCAGAATCAACTTTCAGCTGAGTTTTTTTTTCTTTCTTTCATTAACAGTGAAGTTACAAATGTAGTTTGTAGCCTTTGTATGGTGTTTTTTAATTGTACACATTATGTTTACCAGCATTTAACTGCACTAATAAAATAGCCTAACAATAATGATGTCCAATTCAGTCCAATTTACATACACATACCTGGAGTGTTGAACATTCACCCTTGATGAATGCCCAGTAAATTGTTTTTAGATGCCTAGTTCTTATTTATATATGGAACTGTTATTAGTCTCTTTTTAGTGCCTTGCTTTTTCTCCTGGGCTATTTCTCATTCTCTCACTCAGTTCACTACCAGATGGAAATGATGAAAACCAGTTTACATAGTATGGCCCATTCAAGAGGCAAGCGCTGCCTTGCAGGAATGCCTGTGCAGTTTCCAGCATGCTATTGAGAAGTCCATGGTGCTTATTCATGGTAAAATTGTTGAGCTGTAATAGACTTAAATGGAGACAAACCTTAAACTAAATTGCTAACTGGTGATACAGCTTTCAGTTAATGCAGGGATTTCAAACTCATTTTAGCTAACGGGTCACATCACAATGGGTCACACTGGCTAAAATGTTATTATTGTTTTAAATTGTTCCCGATTTTTTTCCCCAATTCTCCAAAATTTACCAATTCCCATCCACTAGCTAGCTCTCCTCTATCACACAACAGTGATCAAGTGGGGAGGGTGAAATCTAACGTGTTTCCTCTGAGACACCTGAAGTCAACCAATGAACCTTTTGAACTTTTTTTACATGGCCAAAAAAAAAATGGAATTTGTCCCTGTTTTGGGGGTACCCTTCTTCTTCTTTTTTTTACCTACTTTACTAGGTTTAAGTGTTATAATTTTATTGTGGCAGTTATACAGTATAGAGTGTTTTAATATATATATATATATATATATATATATATATATATATATATATATATATATATATATATATATATATATATATATATATATATATATATATATATATATATATATATATTTATTTATTTATTTATATATAAAAGCTATAGTCGTGCTGTCTGTTTGATCTCTGTATATAAATGTTATTGTGGAGAGGTGTGAATTCTTTGCCCAGCAGTTGGCTACAACCCCTCCCTTTTCCCATCACCCTGCTCACCAGCAGCTAAACCCAGTCATGATACTCTACACACAGAAACCCAACATTGTCTTGACTAATCTTGTAACAGACCTAAGGTGATAAAATAATTAATTTGTTTATACTTATTGAAAATGCCAGAGAAGTCAAACACCAGTGTACTGCTAGAAACTGCACCACAGGTTAGCATAACACACTTGGAGTAATGCCCTTTCACAATTTCACAAATTTCACAAATGCCAGTGTCATGCCACCCTCTTGTAGGCCATATGTTTTACACTTTTGTCTTAATGCTAGCCATTCTTGGTTGAACTAGTGAGTTATAAATATTTAAACATATTCCTGTTACTACTGCGACCACACTTTCTTTCAAGTTCATTAGGCAGGAGTGGTGTGTTCATGTCTTTAGGGACAGTTGGTCTCTTTTCGTTAATCTTGCATTCTTCTACAGAGAGGAGACCTGAGTGATGTAGTGCAGCCTCCCAGCTGCTCCTGCTTACACTTAATCACAGCCCCTTTAAATGCATCAATAATGCAGCCTGTTATATTAAAGAGCCAAATAAAAGAGCCTTTGAGAAACCAGTATCAATGCAGCATATACAGTCTCAACAGATTTTCTTTTAAGTGGCTTTTCTCAGAAAACCATAACACTTTTGTTCTGTCTAAATTGTAGCACAATTGCAATATATTCTCAGTGAAAAGAGGAATGTGTTTGAGTAATCTAGGATGAGTGGCAAGGTAGATTTTAATTGTTTCTAAAGTCTTCTAACAATTCTCTGACCACCACATTAGTTCCATGCAACATGATTATTGAAAGTGCTTACTCACACATGGTAAGTGCTATGGAATGTGCTTTCTCTCTGTTTTTTTTGTGAGAAGAAAAGGCTTTATCATTTGACATTTTACTCCCAAATGAATTGAGATGAATTGGCTGAAAGTTCTGCGTCAACCAAATTGTTGTTAATGTTTGACTTTTTGACCTTTTTTTTGTAAGTGACATGCAAATCATGTTTCCATGAACCTTTCAGATATTCAGGTTTCTTTAACAGCTAGTGACCAAGGTTCATGAACAGAACTTTACAGCACGTTAGATCATTTGATTTTGACACTACTTTCTTTTTAACCATTATTATTGATTTCAAGAACAGAATGATATGATCAGAATGTGTTTGAGTAAAATGTCTGAGAGCAGAAATCTAGTTATGAAAGACCACTTTGCCATTGTTCCGTGATTTATTTCACCGACTCGCAGGCAGGCTCATCATCTCCAACAATTTACAACAGTTTGCTGCATTCACTGAAGCTTAAATGCCTTAGGTGAGATTTAGAGAGCTATGTAATGGCTGGCTATTTTGGAGATGATAACCACAGCACATTTCGAAAGTCTTGTTTTTGTAGATTGCTTCAAGATGGCATAAAGATGGCACAAAGCTCTCTGTCCTTCAAGGCTTTGAGATTAACATCTAAACTGATGGAGATCTGTAAACACAGAGACTTCTTCAGAAGGGAAAGCAACACTTACATACATATACAGTACATATGCGCACAGAACTGTATGTGGACAAATACAGAACACATCTCACTGTCATTTTCACTCCACTTTTCTTAGTGGGGTTCATGATTGCAACAGGCTGTGAAGGTCAGCCCAGACTTCCCTAGACACAGATTCTAGCACCTCCTTCAGGGGGATGTTCCCAAGCTAACAATGAGATCTCTCCAAAAGGTCCCAGGCCTGCGCCATCCAATGGGACATGCCTGATATAGCTCTAGCAACAGAGAGCTTTGTCTGCAAACTGAGCTTTTGCTTCACCACCACATACTGGTATACCAACTCTAAAGCTGCTGCCGCTGACCCGATCTGTTTGTCAATCTCACGCTTTCTTGTTATGTTCCAAAATAGGAATAAGAATGACCAACTTGTGGTGCAGCAGGTAATGTTGCTGCCTCACAGCTCCAGGGTTTGATCCTGAGCTTGGGATACTATCTTGATGTTCTCCCCATGTCTGTGTACTGTAGGTTTCCTCTGGGTTCTCTGGTTTCCTCTCACCTCCCAAAACCATTCCAGTAGATAGATTGGTGACTATAAATTGCCCCTATGTGTGAACAGAAGACTAAATTTGGACTGGAGTCCCATCCTGACTCATGGCACAGTGTTCTCAGCATAGGCTCTGTATCCACCACAACCTTGAACAGGATAAAGCGATTACTGAAAATAAATGAATGAACTTGATTTAAACACCTCTCAGTTTTGCCTGATTTGTGCTGACACTTTGTTAGCAATATGAAAAGGACATCCTATATCCCACTGAGCTGGCCACCATCCAGTGACTTTTAAAAAATAATGATGCCAGAGCTGTCATTGCGGGATTAGTCATCAGTCTCAGCCAAGCAAACAAATGGATAAAGCTTATGGCTTCACCTGGCCTTCCTGCAACATGATAATTGCATTTAAATTGCTGGAAGATGCCAGCATAATAGGGGAATGTGATGGAAATGGAGTGACAGATAGCTCAGGAAGAATAGTTAAAAAAAATAAAAGCATATGGAAAAGGGGGGAAAGAGCATAAAACCTATGAACAATGGCCTTTTATTTTCTTCCATAGAACTGGAGTGCAGATAGAATGGGCTGTTGGTACACAGGATTCTTCCATTAATATTAAAGCCACTCTACTAGACTTTTTTGACCTTGATCTTGCTGGGTCTGGGTGCCCTGTACCGAATACGATATTTAGAGTCTGTTTGTGTGCTGCACTCACCAACCCAGACCAACTCGATATACAGGCGGTTTGGAGCGTGCGAGGTTATTGATTGTGGGATGTAATAAGCTCTGTCAATGAAAATTGGATTACAGAACATAGCTGAGATGAACATACGATTCGATTTATACTCAGTTTCAGACCAGGCGAAAATATAGTCATGTTTTTTTTTTGTGTTTGTCATCATATTCAGGGTGAAGAAAGTGAATATTGGCAGCAAGTGTGTTAGAGGAAGTGCTGAACATGCTGATGTGGGAGCTGGAGGAGAAACACGAGTTAGTCAGTTTGCCAAGAAGGATCACAATCAATGCTCAGTCTTCTTCTTCTCCTTCATAGTCTTCTTCTTCTTATTATTATTATTATGGACATGTTTTACACCGTCTTCTCCTGAAATGAATCACACAGTCATGCTGAATGAGTCCACTCAAGGAAGCTACAGTGGGGGAAAAAATTATTTGATCCCCAGTTGGTTTTGTATGTTTGCCCACTGACAAAGAAATGATCAGTCTATAATTTTAATGGTAGGTGTATTTTAACAGTGAGAAAAATAATAACAATAAAAAAATCCCGAAAAATGCATTTCAAAAAAGTTATAAATTGATTTGCATTTTAATGAGGGAAATAAGTATTTGACCCCTTTGACTTAGTACTTGGTGGCAAAATCCTTGTTGGCAATCACAGAGGTTAGACGTTTCTTATAGTTGGCCACCAGGTTCTCCACATCTCATTTTGTCCCACTCCTCTTTGCAAATCCTCTCCAAGTCATTAAGGTCATTTTCAATGCCCTGGCTGAGGGAAGGAGGTTCTCACCCAAGATTTGACGGTACATGGCCCTGTCCATTGTCCCTTCGATGCGGTGCAGTTGTCCTGTCCCCTTAGCAGAAAAAACACCCTCAAAGCATAATGTTCCCACCTCCATGTTTGATGGTGGGGATGGTGTTATGACTTGGGGTCATAAGCAGCATTCCTCCTCCTTCAAACACGGAGAGTTGAGTTGATGCCAAAGAGATCTGACCACACCTGACCACAACACTTTCACCTAGCTCTCCTCTGAATCATTCAGGCAAACTTCAGACGGGCCTGTGCATGTGCTTTCTTGAGCAGGGGGACCTTGTGGGTGCTGCAGGATTTCAGTCCTTCACGGCGTAGTGTGTTAACAATTGTTTTCTTGGTGACTATGGTCCCAGCTGCCTTGAGATCATTAACAAGATCCTCCCGTGTAGTTCTGGGCTGATTCCTCACCGTTCTCATGATCATTGAAACTCCATGAGGTGAGATCTTGCATGGAGCCCCAGACCTAGAGAGACTGACAGTTTCTTCCATTTGCGAATAATCGCACCAACTGTTGTCACCTTCTCACCAAGCTGCTTGGCGATGGTCTTGTAGCCCATTCCAGCCTTGAGTAGGTCTACAATCTTGTCCCTGACATCCTTGGACAGCTCTTTGGTCTTGGCCATGGTGGAGAGTTTAGAATCTGATTGATAGATTGCTTCTGTGGACAGGTGTCTTTTTACAGGTAACAAACTGAGATTAGGAGCACTCCCTTTAAGAGAGTGCTCCTAATCTCAGCTCATTACCTTTGTAAAAGACACCTGGGAGCCAGAAATCTTGCTGATTGATAGGGGATCAAATACTTATTTCCCCATTAAAATGCAAATCAATTTATAACTTTAATAAAATACACCTGCCATTAAAATTATAGACTGATCATTTCTTTGTCAGTGGGCAAATGTACAAAATCAGCAGGGGATAAAATACTTTTTTCCCCCACTGTATGGTCTGGCAGTTTTATCAGGAGAAAGACCACCATGATGTGATGGGACTTAATGGGTATGTGAGCCTGGAGTAAAATATGAGCACCAAGTTTCTTACTTCTTCTTCTTCTTCTTCTTACTCTTTACTCGTACACAGTTTGGGATTCTCTGCCTGGATTTAAGTTTCCGAAACCTTACGATTCATGATACACTAGGTTAAAAGCCTCAGTCATCCAGCATAACTAATAAACATTAGTATTTGTGTCACCATACTGTTGGTTTGTAACAGTTAGCTCCATTTAAATCGTTTTGGAGAAGCGCTTGAAGACATAACTAATGTGGGCCAAGAACAGAACCTTGAGGAACACCTGAGACAGGGATCTACATCTTTAAAACACAGTGTTAATGAATTATTGATTCTGATTGGTCAGAATCAACAGTTATGACAGTAGGAAATGAACAGGAGATATTTATTTAGCATTTTTGGAAGGAGTCTCCAGTGCCAGAGCTTTGTAACAGTTAGACGTAGAGCTACAACTTTAAGTTTTTTTAGACGACATTACAATTGTTGCATTGCTTTTTGTGTTATTGGAAAATAATCAAATTCAGGGTGGTAACAATAATGCCGCTGATTATTTTTCTACAACTCCACGCCCCTAACTGTTTTATTCCTTGTGTAAAACATAGTCTAACAAAATACTGTCTCGGAAACAATTCAACCCATCCCAAAAGTAATATTCTAGTGTCTAGGAGTATGTTATTCCAAAACAATAAGTAAAGCCACATTTCCATTTTGAGAGGGAAAAAAAGCAAATTTATTTGTAACTGTTCACAGTTTTTAAAATGTAGTGTATTGTTAGCACTTCCAATCCTTTTAGCCATTACAAATGACCTTTAATAAACTGTCGTGGGGTGCCTCTTATTAATATTCATCAGATGTTCCCTGATGATCATTGACATTTATTAGTTGACTCACATAAGTTCCAAAATATGTCTGCTGCCCCCCAACTGCACATTCATGCCCTGGATTCTGAAAAATAATGTATAGAAGAAGAAGAAGAAGAAGAAGAAGAAGAAGAAGAAGAAGAAGATAAATACAATGTTCGCTCTGCAGATCATTTCTAAGCATTTTATCAGCAGAAGCTTATTTAGTCAGAGAACTTGGGAGTCAGAAAGGTAATCTTATCTTATTGTGGGATGCATCACATATGCAGCATTTAGTTCATTTGAATAGAACTGTGGTGTGTACTCTCTCTTGGTTTGGCTCTTTAGGAAGGTGAGAACACAAACAACCGGTCCATGAGCATGTGAGCGAGGTGGTCTCAATCCACTTCCAAGTGAACTGTAGCGCTGTATAATTGTGAAACACAATGAGAAAGTGATTCGACTCTAAATCCACTCACCTGCTGGAAATGTATCAAACACACCAAGTGTTTTGGGTTGCAGCATCTCAAAGATGAGAGCTGCTAAGCTGAGCCACTACCTGCAAACTGAGTCAAAGTTCAGAGCTGTAGCACTGCACTAATGCAATGTGTTCTAGAGATTTGGATCAATGAAAAAAAAAAAGTATATATATGTCTGAAAAGTGGTGTATTATGCAATTTGTTGCTTTCTTTACTGCCATACTACAATTTCCTGTAACATTTAATTTTTTGTTGGAAAAGTAATGTTTGGAATCAATTTTTATAATGATAATTATACAATGTCAGCAAATGTCAGAAAATAAACATTTAAGACATAGTTCATATTTAAAAAATTATAAAAATAGGGTGCCTAAGACTTTTGCACAGTACTGTATGTGAAACAATATGCTACAATATGCTATAATTGAAACAAGTGTTTAATTTCCCAGATTCAGACTCGACAAATGACTCATAGGTGTAAAAGTGTTCTTAGCAGACATAAGACCATACTGCATATCTTTAGAAACAGACATCTTTTTGCAACCTGTTGCTGTTCTAAATCTCATACACTGATTTTATTATTTAATATGCAAATGTTTGTTGCATCTACCCACGATGGAAGTTTTGTCTCTGGCTATGAAATGAAGGTTTCTTTTCTGATTTGCAGCCAGGAATGTAAGTGAAACTCCTTCCACTTACTGTATCTTGAGTCTGGGTTATGTTTGAGTTTGCTAGCAAGCTTTAGGTCATTAAAAATCTGCTCTTAACACTTTCCTTGAGTTACGCTTGCTTGCACTGTATGTTGATTGCAACCATGTGCTGATCACATTGGGGGGGGGGGGGGTGGAGCTAAATATAGTCTGTATTTCATGGTTGTCATAGAAAAAGTGAGTTGTTTTGAGTAGTTTTAAGGATCTTGAATGTAAGAATTTCTCACAATTTATTTGAGCAATGATCAAAATACATGAAAAAGCCAACTTTTACAAAACAGCCCTTTTAAATATGGGAAATTAAGTCGATATCAATTACAGCAGCCAAGCAGTTAGCTATAATTAATTTATTATCTCACATTTGAAGCATAAATTACCAGTTAGCTGGACACATTTTCTTTTGACTTGATTCTTTAAAAAGGAGGGGGACAAAACACTAAAAACACTATGCATTTTTTTTTCCTGAATGAGTCGGCCTTTCATTTGTAATTCAAAGCTTTCTAAGACCTGGTGTGTCTAATAGCCTTGCTCATAGAATTTCACAGCCTTCCCATCATCAGACAGATCATGCTAATGTATTCAGCATGTAATTTCACTCGTGCTGTGTACACAGATGCCCTTTTCCTGTTTAGGTAAATAGCAGAATATCCAGGGAGCGAACATGACAGTCCAAAAACATTAGCTTGAAAGCACATAATGGGGAATGGTATTGTGTTTTGAGGAAATGAGAATGTGTACAGTGGGAAATTTCCCATTAAAAAAGCAGAATATACAGGATTATCTTCTGAGATAATTCTGATTATGGATATACAGTACAGTGTGCCATAGATGAGAAACCAAATGAAAGACTGGCTGGATTTTCAGCACTCGGGAATTTCAGAATTTCCTGAACAGCCAGTTGATCATATCAGCTGTATTTTATCTGCTAGCATTTTTAATTTAAGAGGATAGTGCTTGGACATTCAAGCAAACATTTATTAGAACTGCTTTGTTTAGATAAAAAGTACATTAGTCAATGGTGGAAAATACTTGAGTAATTGTATTTTATTAGTATATTTAGTGATTATTTGGCATATTTATACTTTACTTGAGTGTTACTGAAATTGAGTACTTGGACTTTTACTTTATTACACTTCTAAGAAAAAAAAAATGACTTTAGATATTTATTTAGACCTTTAAAGTACTTATTACAAATGTCGAAGATCTCTTCTTCTCTCATCCAACTAATGACTTTATGCTATAAACAAATCAAACAAACAGCTTAGCAAACTAGCTAAATATGGAGAATAGTAGAGCTTTAATGACTCTACCCCAATTGCTACTGCTGCTAATGAGCTTTCAAACTGCTACTAATGAGCTAACAAACTGCTACTGCTGCTAATGAGTTAATGAACTGTTAACAAGCTAACAGACTGCTGTTAACAATCTAACAAACTGCTACTGCTGTTAACAAGCTAATGAACTGCTAACAAGCTAACAAACTACTATTGTAGAGCAAGGCCCACCCCAGGAGAGGGACATATACATTTCTAAAGAACATCTAATTAGAACAACAATTAGCACAAGCCTGAAAAAAAAAAAGTAATTGTTTTCCTAAAAGTTTTGTATTTTTTCCCTAGATATACGATCATATCGATGTCCATAACACTAAGCGACAGGGACAGAAAAGCTCAAAGACATATTTTGCTTTCAGGGGCTCTTTAAGTATAATTTCTTAGTACTTTTTCCCACGCCTGGCATTAATCCACAACCATCTGGAGACCTGCTGATGGAGACATCTGCCGATCACGTTGAAGACAAGAAATCAAGAACTACAGCACCAGGTACAAACTCTCACCTGTATACAGCAGCTTGAACAGAAACTACATGTCTTCATTTTGGTTTTTAGGACTTTGCTCCTATTTTGATGGCTAAATGGTGACTTGTGATGTCACACTATATACACAATTACTGCCATTTCGAGGACTGAATAGTGGACTGACTGTATTAGTGTTATTGTGTCTGTGCTTCATTAGGATGATTTATAATTGATCGTTTATAATCAACTATAGTAATGCGGCTGATACAATGTATATGTATAGTTCCTCCATTATGTGTGTCATAGCTAGCTTTGTAGCTACGTTATGGGACAACTTTATCTCAGCAGCAAGTATAGCTTATATTAGTGTTTTGACTGAGCTTTTTTTCCAATCTTTAACTGGCCACTTTTGGTGCCTGCAGTTACCTTAGATTCATGTTTTTGGCTGACAGGACTGGCCCCTGATGTGGTATTCTGCTGTTGTAACCCATCCACCTTAAAGTTCAGTGTGTTCTGAGATGCTTTTCTGCTCACCACTGTTGTAAAGAGCGATTTATTTACAGTAAGGTACTGCAGGATTCCTGTCAGCTTGAGCCAGTCTGGCCATTCTCTTCTGACCTCTCTCATCAACAACACAGATCTGCTGCTCACTGGATATTTCTTGTTTTTCACACCAATCTGTATACACTCTAGAGACTGCTCTGAAATGTAGAGATATTTCTGAAATACCAAACCAACCATCTGGCACCAACAATCATGCCACTATCTATGTTTCCATCCACGTATTTTTATGCAAATTTTGGGATATCGCATAAAAAAATGCTGGATGGAAACACCAGATGTGAATAAAGTATTTTTTATTTGATAAGAAGACGTGCGCATAAACTACAATGGAAACACATTTACCGAATAAATTCCTCAATGCACATCAGAAAAATCATGTGAATGGATAATTGGCTGAAGTGACTGGATATTCAGCGCCTGTGGCCAACTTATACAGTGCAATGGCATTGCATTTTTCAGGTGGAACTGGGGCGCGGTGGGTCACATAACTGGACCGATCTCGTTGCATAGCATCTCAAATGTTGTTTTTGTCATTCTGAAATGCCTGAACCTAAGTCTGTCATCGAAATAATTTGGTACAATTACCTCCCAAAACTGTCTCACACCATTCCGTTCCCAAATATCAGGCATCCGACTCCGATCTCAAGATAACATGAGGTTTGTGATGGTGTTTTGTTTGGGCGTTCTGAAGCTCAAATAATAATTTTATAATTAGTTACATTTATATAATGCTTTTCTAGACACTCAAAGCACTTTACATAGTATGGGGGGGAATCTCCTCAACCACCACCAGTGTGTAGTATCCACCTGGATGATGCGACAGCAGCCATAGTGCACCAGAACACCCACCACACACCAGCTATTGGTGGAGAGGAGAGATATAGCCAGTTCAGGGATGGAGATTATTAGGGGGCCATGATAGACAAGGGCCAATTTTGCCAGGACACCAGGGTGATACCCCTACTCTTTATGAGAAGTGACCTGGGATTTTTAATGACCACGGAGAGTCATGACCTTGGTTTAATGTCTCATCCGAAAGACAGTGCTCCTTTTACAGTATAGTGTCCTCGTCACTGTACTGGGGCAATAGAATCCACACAGACCACAGGGAGAGCACCACCTGCTGGCCTCACTAATACCACTTCTAGCAGCAACCTTAGTTTTCCCCAGGAGGTCTCCCATCCAGGTACTGGCCAGGCTCAACCCTGCTTAGATTCAGTGGGGAAACCAGGCAAGAACTGCAGGGTGATATGGCTCTGGCGTGTTATTTATTATATTGGAAAAAAGAGCAACAGTGGCTTCCCCGGGTTGCAACACCTTCCATTTGTATTGATACTTCCATGGAAGTGACAATTTTGTTCTTTTGAACACATGGGATGGAAACGGTGCTTTATTCGCAAATGTTTTATGTGATGTTCCAATTTTCCGCATAAGTTAAATTCACATCTTGGATGGAAACATAGCTTCTGTCATCACTTTTTTCCCCCTGATGTTTGATGTGCAGTAAACATGAACTATAACTTTTGACCTGTATCTGCATGATTTTTATGGATTGTGCCAATGCCACATGTTTGGCTGATTGAATAACTGCATAAATCAGGGTTATTATGGTTTTAAAAAATATTGCTTGTTTTTATTTTATTTCATTTTGTATTTTGGTTTTCAGTTTCATTTCAGTTAGTTTTAATGTTGCATAAATAGTTTTGGTTTCATTTTTATTTTTCAAAAATCACTACTTTGTACAAAGTATATTACTTTACTGTACTTTAGTATCGTTTTAGTTTTTAATATCATGGTAATTGTCCCAAATTGGGCTCTGTTTTTTTCCAGTACCTATTAATTTCACCATTAGCGCTCCACTGCTACTAAATTGCTGCTGTGCCAAGGAGTTCTAATACACTTTATTTATGATTCGGTAACATTGATGGATCCACTCTGTGTCAGACCACCCAACATTTAAAATACGAAATTGTAAGTTTTATTCTCTGAAATTCAATTTAATTTTCATTCGTATTGCAGCTGGACGTTATAGTTGCAGTTTAGTTTTTATTTATTTGGAATCTCACATTTATTTTTATTTCAAGTCAAGTCAAATGGCTTTTATTGACCTTTCAACCATATACAGCTGGTACAGTACACAGTGAAACAAAACAACGTTCCTCCATGACCATGACATAAAACAACACACTAACCACATGAGACACAGAACTAAATGGCACCATTTTGGATCCGGAGAGGCCACTGCGTGCTACTGCCGCACCACCATCTTGGATCATGATTCAGATAATGGAAATGTTTTTTCACTGGTAGTTTTAGTTTTCATGATAGTTTTCATTAACGATAATAACCTTGGCATGAATCAGCAGGTGTTCGTTGTGCTAATTACAAATTCGGCGAGTTTAAGTGAAATCAGCAGTTTGGTGGAAAGTACATAAGGATCAGAATCTATTTCGTCAGCTTTGTAGAAGAAGTACCGTTTATCCTCTTCTGAAGTAACCCGAGTTGTTTTAGCCATCTTTTCACTTCTAGTTCTGTTAACATTGTGCAGCGTAGCCAGAAATTCAGCCCCACTGCAACAGAGGAATCCCGACTGAAAGGCTAGGACAGATCCAGATGAGAAATTCTAAATACAATCAAACAAAAACTGAAAATGTTCAAAAAGGAAGAATGCGCCTTAATGTGGTGTGTGTCATCTGTCCGTGTGGGATGTTGTGCTCTGTGAAACATTTTATCACAGAGCTTTCTCTGAAAACTGCTGCGTTGTTTCTTTTGTGCTCTTCTTTGGAACGGCTGAGAAATCAAACAGCGTTATTTACTCTCTTCGTCTGTCTATATCAGTCTTTCTTTTCCCTTTTTCTTTCCCTTCTCCCTTCTGAGATTTGTCGCACTCTGTTCAGAATCCATTTCAACACCACACTCACGGTCTTGAAGATGGTAAGTAAGGAATAACACACAATGAGGCATGGTATTGTAGGAAAACAGTCAGCAACAGGGTGGTGTGATGTGAAGCAAAGTTACTGTTACCACCCTGTAGGTGATTATTTTTCTATATCAACACATCCCAAAATGTTTTATGACTCATGAATTGATTAATGAATGACACATTGTGCTTTTTAACCATTTATTGTTACATTCAGTGTTAGTAAAGCTTGCGTTATAGTCATCATTTCTATAAAATTAACATATAGTCATTCACAGGAACCCACAGTATACAGATTCATAAAACGTATAATTACTGGTATAGCTATTTTATCTGAAAGGAGATGTTTGTTTAATATTTTTTGGAAGGAGTCTCCAATGTCAGCGCTTTGTACCAGACAAAGATAAGGTGTGACGAGTTAATTTTTCTTAGCCTCATTAATATCAAGAGACAGAAAAAAGATAGACTGGTGAGCCACAATAATGTTCCCCACCATTAATTGTAACTATAGATAGTTTGAAAAAAGAAAAACCAAACACTTTTGGATGTGCTGTTATTAGAAAACAATCCACTTCAGGGTGGTAATAGTAACTCCATTTCACATGAGCCCACATCACACCACTGTGTCTTTGATTATTTTTCTATAACAGCATGCCTGGAAGTGTTTAATCCCTTAATATGACTCACACATTCACCACATTCATAGTACACTGAGCAAACTTATGTTATTTTATCTTCCTTTATTGTTCTGATGCTGAAGAACATTACTTACTTGAATGCTTCAAGTCAGTGCTTCAAGATGCATTTGAAAAGATGCTGTTTGAACAGGCATAGAGTAAGTGCACTGATTTTTATTTTTTTTTTAAATTTTATTTATTTATTTAAAAAAAGAAAAGGTTTCTGCTCATATAGTGATCTATAAATGAGAAAGAAATGTATCAATCCAGCATTAAGTGCTAATTTCAAGCTGCATTCAAAGTAGAAGAAGGGTGATTTTAGCTGGGCTGCTAAGCAATAAGTTAGCTTAGCAACTAAAATCACAACAGAAATGCATTTTTGTATTCCATTCAGAAATGGCTATTTGAGGCTCCGGCTTTGGAAGTCTGAGATGTATTTATTTATTTATTTTATTTATTTTTTGAGCAAGGAGAAAGTGGTTTCTCACACATCATTAATCTCGTGCTGCAGAACCGAGTCCTATATAGCAGATTATATAATGTACATCTGCTTATGTAAAAACTGTAGGGCTGTAATAAATCCGTTATTAACACAGCGACGGGGTGAAAGGTGAAGGTGGTTTATGCAATATTTTCATGCTCACACTTCTACACATCAGGTTTAAAAGAAGAAAATACGGGGGAAAAGTAATATGATGGAGGAAAGGTAACAAAACTAGTATGCCTTATTAGGATGTCCGAGTTCTAGAGTCTTTAAATGATACATGTTTAAATACAGCATCAGTGTTATCACTGCTACTTTTGTTTTTTATTTTTTTAAGAAGAGAAAAAAAACTTTCTTTGCAAGAAATCACTTGTATGTTTTGCCATTTTGCACTTCAAAAAGAAAGCAGAGCATTTTTAAACTTTCAATTAATTAATAAACATTAATTTTGTGTGTATACATATTTATGTATTGCAGGTGCTGTATTATGTATTGCTGGTAGGTCTGTGTTTAAATGGGGGGGGGGGAATGTTTTTTTAATGTGTATGTTAACTTCATGTTTCCTTCACCAACAAAGAAAAACTTTTAAAAAATCACTTGTGTGCTGCCATTTTGATATTTTTCACTTCAAAATCGATTCAATCAGGAGAGGGGTATATTTCCAAAACATAAGATGTACTATGGAACACAGTGAAGGCCATCATCAACAAGTGGAGAAAATGGAGCACCACAGTGACATCACCTACGGCAACATTAAAGGAGCTGCAGGAATATCTGACAAGTACTGATTACTCTCTGCATGTGACAACAATCTCACAACAACATCTCACAAAAAACATCCAAACTCAGCTAAATTATCCCAAACCATGTGGCAAAACGTGTTATGCTCTGATGAGACTGATTCCAAAAGGTATAATAATTCCATGAATCCAAAAGTTATGTTTGGGGCAAAAAAAAAAAAAAAAAAGCACCACCAAAAGAACACCATACCCACGGTGAAGCATGATGGTGGCAACATCATGCTTTAGGGCTGATTTTCTTCAGCCAGAACTGGGGCTTTTATCAAGGTGGAGGAAATCATGAATAGCTACAAATACCAGTCGATTTTAGTGCAAAACATTCAGGTGTCTGCTAGTAAGCTGAAGATGAAGAGATATTTCATCTTTCAGCACAACAGTGACCCAAAGCACACATCCAAATCAACAACGGAACAGCTTAATCAATGTTTTTGAATGGCGTCCAGAGTCCAGACCAACTAAAAATTTGTGGGGTGACCTGAAGCACAGGAGATGCCACAATTTGATGACCCTAGAATGTTTTTGTAAGAAAGATTGTAAGAAAATATTGCCATGTCAAGATGTGCCACGCTGATAGACTCTTACCCAAAAAGACTGAGTGGTGTAATAAAATCAAAAGGTACTTCAGCAAAGTATTAGTTTAGGGGTGTGCACACTTATGCAACCAGATTATTGTTTTTTTTTGGTTTTTTTTTTAAGTTTTTTTATTTTTCTTTTTTTTCCCTAAAAAGGTTTCTGATTGTTTTTTTGCTTTATTTGTATATTCTACATTTTCACATTAAAGGTGGGGAAAGATCTGACTTGATTTATCTTATGCCAGGGACACACTAGACAATTTTATTTTTATCTTAACCGATTTTAAAAGTGTGAGAGACCACAGACATAAGGAGAGTTTCAACCAATTTTTAACATTATAATCCTCCGAACGCACACACTAGATGATTCGGCCAGACTGCGAGACCACACAACTGTCGATTGTAGTAACGATTTCACAGACACAAGATCTCACAGAAACTCGCGTTTTCTCAAATGACTTCAAAAGACAATATCACTTGCACTTCATTTTGTTTATTAGCCGCACATCAGCCGCCTCATTTACACAGCAAAAAGTTATTTAACACACATTCTCTCTCTCTCTCTCTCTCTCTCAAGAACCAGAGAGTGCAACATCCTAGGCTCAACATACTATTAAAAAATTCTTCAGTTGTCTCTGTTGCGGAACCATACTCCACTTTCATGGCATGTTTGTGGCTGCCATGTTTCCGCTATAAAAGCATGCAACACCTGGTTGGTGACACTTGCTCGCTCTCATTGGCTATTGCGAGTATCCCGCCTCCGGCAGCCCGATCAAAAGTCGTATATATCAAACATGTTTGATATTTACGATTTGGGATCGGGGAGGCTCCG
The DNA here is from genome assembly GCA_023630585.1 of Cranoglanis bouderius. Classification (NCBI taxonomy): domain Eukaryota; kingdom Metazoa; phylum Chordata; class Actinopteri; order Siluriformes; family Cranoglanididae; genus Cranoglanis; species Cranoglanis bouderius. The sequence goes on from CM042539.1 coordinate 26,334,681, forward strand.
ACTCGATCCAGAGCAGTAAAATATTCGTAATGACACCACACAATTGAGGATTTTTTGGACAGAGAGTCGGTAGCGACAAGCTTCGAATCAAAAACCTGCCATTTTTACAGGGGTAGAAATGTGTAGACTCTTTTATATATCCACTATATTTTATTTTAGTTTTATCAGTACTGCAGTAATGTTTTACTATGCTGAAGTTAATGACCTCCACACTTCTACTATATACTGTATGTGAACTTAATATCTACTTCAGAAAAGCATGTGTGTGTGTGTGTGTGTGTGTGTGTTGACACTTTGGCATTCACACCATTATCAGCACCATATTTCCCCAAAATGCCAACAAAAGAAAATTACACAGCAACTTGTTGGCATTTATTACACTCTTAATCATAGTGGTCATGCTGAGGGGCAAAAATGTTGCTTTGAATGGAGCAGTGAGCGAAGTCTTTCCTGCATGTGGCTTGCCACAAAGGCCTTTATATCAAATGCAAGTAATTACCTCAGACATCAATCACTCCCTCCTGTTTCCCCTGTGTACTGTACACACTACGTCTGTCACCATTTACCATCATACGCCACTGCTCCTGCACTGCCACTACACAAGCTTAAATCATTTCTCTGATCTGTAATTATATCCTCCAATTTAAAAGGAAATGACCAACATCCCCAGCGGCAACTTAAATCACACTAACAGAACCTGGAAATGGAATTTTCCTCCATGACAGTTGTTTATTACATTAAGAAAGGCTCGACTGGATTGTTGGATGTTCACCGGCGAGGAAGTATGTGCAAGCCAGAGTTTTTCATTTTTCAGTTTCAAGCCTGTCAGGTTTAAAAGGTGCAGGATGTATCACCAAGAGTATGTAGTACTTAAATGAACTTTGACACTTGGAGCAGGTTATAACAGCCTCATGGGCAAATACCTGACAAGTAAAAGTATTAAACTTCAACGTTGTTGAATGAATTGACCTTCAAATGCACATACGGAAATGTAGCTTGTGGCATTTCCGTTTTTCTGTCTACAATCTGAATGTCAGCTGACTCGTCTAGTTTATAAGTCCAGACAGTTTTGTAATCGTGTTTGTCACCCTGTATTTATCTGTTATTTTCTCTTTCCCTGTCTGTTTAGTTCCAGCTCTGTCTTCTTCTTTTCAGCGTCTCTGAAAACTCCTGCTGCCTGTTGCTGGTGTCTTTTACAATTAATTGATTTCCCCCCCCCCCCCCCCCCATGTGTACTACTTGCAGAGGCGACAGCAGGAGAACGCCCAGCGGCAGAGTCAAAGTAAACCACTGCTGCTGGAGGTGGACATCAGCAAGATGTTCAAACCCCCACCGCCTCCTCCTCATCATGGACATGGACACCTCCTCATTGCAGGTGCCTGAAGGGACAATTGCAGCCATTTACAACCAATTACACTCCCTTTATTCTCTTATAGTCATTGATTTCCCCATCTGTACAGTTGCAGGGCTGACGGAAGTGGGAAGTAGGCAAGTTTCCATGTTCACAGTGGACAAAATACCTAAGTGCTGCAAAGAAATTGAATAACACAGCCTGATATTTAATTTGCAGGTGACAGTGGGAGGGTTGATTGGGAGGTGCTTTGAATTTGGTTCAAACTTGTTATTTTGGACCTAATTATAATTGAGTCTGGTTTTGATTACTTAAGTCCACTTATAATTGAAAAATCAAGCAAACATTGTATAACCCCCACCCAGTTTCTGATTTTATTTTGAACACTCAGAAGAAAAAGAGTCCAAAATGAATAAGACATACAAGGCTTGTGTGATTTCAGGTCAAGTCAAGTGGGTTTTTATTGTCATTCCTCTATATCCATATGCAAATGGTGCAACTACACTGTATGGCCAAAAGTATGTGGACACCTGACCATTACACCCATATGTGCTTGTTGAACATCCTATTCTAAAACCATGGCCATTAATTAGGAGTTGGTCCACCCTTTGCTTCTATAACAGCCTCCACTCTTCTGGGAAGGGTTTCTACAACAACAATTTGGAATGTTGCTTTGGGGAGTTAGCCACAAGAGCATTAGTGAACTTGTGCACTGATGTCAGACGGGAAGGTCTGGCATGCAGTCGGCATTCCAATTCATCCCAAAGGTGTTTAGTGGGATTGAGGACAGGAATGTGCAGGCCAGTTGTGTTCTTCCACACCACACCTTGGCAAACCACATCTTTGGTTTGTGGACAGGGGCACTGTCATGCTGGAACAGGTTTGGCCTAAGCTTTTTAGCTCTAGTTAAGGGAAATCAGAATGCTACAGCATATAAACACATTCTTGACAATTGTGTGTTTCCAACTTTGTGGCAACAGTTTGGGGAAGAACCACATATGGGTGTAATGGTAAGTGCAGGTGTGCAGTGATGTTCATACTAAGTGGTAGTGGTACTGCCTTAGGGTTTTGACTAGTCCAGGTGGGAATGGAGAGGCAGCAGTGTGTTGAGTATTCTGACTGCCTCCAGGAAGAAGCTGTTGCGGAATCTGGTGGTGGTGGTGGCACAGATGTTCTGGCTGTTCTCACAATTTGCTGAAATTTGTAAAGAATTTAAGGACTTCCCTGACAAATACTGTCAACCTAGGCCAACTCCTTTTACTGCCCTTAATCCAGTGTTATAATCTTGGGCCAGTGCCTTGATGACACAACTGCCACCATAATTGTCAAATCTGGCAAACCGTCAGTGTCCTCTGTTCTTTGAAATGCTGCCAAAAAAGGTGTCTCATCATAAAAATGTCACAAAAAAAGAGAAACACTCTGTAGGTCAGTCTGCACTGAGTAGCTAAAGTGGAACAAAAAACTACTTTTTTTAAATCCTTTTTTTAGCTGGCTACATTTATTGCTATTTGAGAACTTTATTACACCCTTTAGTACCTCTACAGCATACAGAAATAATCTTTTTTGTGTAATTTGATTAATAGGACGTGAGAAGCAACCTGTCCAAATCTACATAATTATCTTGACAGCTTGAGCCAGTCCATGTCAGAGGGCTTTATCTTTTAGGATCAAGTGCACTTCGGTGGTGTAGCCTTTCATAAATCATCTCGCGCATCTTGGCAGGACACAAACACCTGTAAATTGAGATGCTGTGATGACAGGCATTTGCAATAAAACTCTAAGGAGGATTTATGCAGCATGTTGATTCAGGAAGCCTGAGCTTTACAATTATGTGGGCTGAAAACGGGACGATTTTGTTTTCTTTAATTAGGGAACAGAATGAAATCAGCCTGTAGCCCTCTTGGTTTACAGACAGTAGGAGGGAAGAGATTGCATGTCTTTGAGGCATAAATGTGCTTTTAGTTGGATCTATATGCAGGAATATAATATAATACAATATAATATGCTTCCACCCCCAACCCAACCTACTGTATGCTAAACTGTAATCTTCCTGTTTGTCAAACATCTCACAAATCCTTCAACATATCCACCCACACATTTCCTGAGGCAATATTTCATTTAGGTTTTAAGATGTATTTGGAGGGGAAGCGACTTCACCTCCATGCACTGCACTTAGAATCTGTTGTTGTCATGGTAATTATAGCTAAAGAGGAAAACTAAAAAACTAAAAATTTTCATTTTATTAAGCTTATGAGTGAAGGTAATTGTCTGTCATAGCTTATAACCTGACCTCTGCCTTTTTAGTCAACATTAACAGGTCAAAATAGGAGAACAATTATTTTAGCAGGCAACAGGTAGAATTGCAGTCTTACAGCTCCATGGTCCTGGGTTCGATCCTGAGCTCAGGTTCCTGTCTGTTTGGAATATCGCATGTTCTCTTCATGTCTGTGTGGGCTTCCTCCGGGTTCACCAGTTTCCTCCCACCACCTAAATAGCTCCTAGATGTGAATGAAGGTGTAAATGTTTTTGCATGATGCCCTGTGATTGACCTGGTATCCCATCCGCTGTGATTTATCCAGCTTTGTGTCCAGTGTTCCCAGGATAGGCTTGGAACATGACCAGGATAAAATGGTTGCTGAAGATAAATGAAAATATGTGTGGTGGTCTGGGAAACCTGGTTAGATGTTATTGTGCCTGAATTATGGAATATACCCCCGAAAAATGAGGTTTTCTCTGTAAATAGTAAACGAATATTTTTTTTAACAAAAGAACTTGGAAATGTTTAGTCAATGTCTGCCTAATGATGTCTACAACCTTGCTAGAGGCCTCGCTGAGAACTGCAATATCCTGACCCTGCCACATCCTTTCATGGCCGGGAGTCCAAAAAAGCAGAATTTACTGTGTGGGAGAGATGGCATTACTTTCTTCCTTGTCAATCAGAGTGACACTAACCAATTGTGGAAGATGAAAGAAGGGAGTTAGTGCTTTCCACCGAGTATTCAGATACCCTGTGAGGTAGCTTTGGCAGCTATTCAAAAATGTCTCTGAGGAAGCACAGCCTAGCCTTCACCCTTCCTGGTTGGTAGTTGATAGGGAGAGCTACATAGGTAGTGAGAGGGAATTGGCAAATGACTAAATAAAAAAAATAAATAAATACTGTTTAAAAAAAGGCTTTTGTATATTTCTTGCACTGATAATTGCTTCATGAATGTTTTTTGGGGAAAAAATATGCTCTATGCACAATGATTTGGAACGGATGTGCCACAAAATGTCCGAGACCTAATCAGTTCAGTTTCTAATCAGAAAATGATTGTAAAAATGTTTGTGATGCTCCTGCACTACACTTAGGATGAAATGGACCAAAATTGAGGCTGTAAAAAGGTTTTCAAGGGCCACCAAACATATAGCTAACACTCAGCTGAGTACTGGTCTATCAAGAGCTAAACAGAAGGCAAGAGTTCCACACACTTGGTTTAAATACAGTAAGTAGTTAAGTAGCCAGTGTAGAAAGTGGGCTGGATGCCAGACATACAGAACCTTCAAAGACATGAATCACAGTCTAGTTAATAGTTCCTAGCTGCTCAATAGATCGTTCAAGTATTGGTTTTTGATACCCCAGTAAGTAGTTTCTATTTGTCATTATAGCCATAGACAGTGATCCATCCTTGGGCATATTTTCTTTAAAAAAAATAAAAATAAAAAATAATACTCAACTATTTTTTTAATCACCGTGTTGTTTGCTTGGCTTGAAATGTTCGATTGGTTATGCAGGGCCTTGAGATTGCTTTTAATATTGTTAAAAAGCATTCATACATTTCTTGTACATTGTAATTGCCTCATCAAAAAAAAAAGCCCAATGTCCAATGACTTGGCACATAATGGTGTGGCACAAAAGCAAATGTAAGTTGTGAATAGCTTTTCAGGGAAACATGGAGTGCAAAAAATCTTTGAAGAATCAGATTGTGTGCTTCAAGGAGAAGGCCAGTCTACCTGCTGAATCAAGGTGTACAGAAAGTGTTCAACCCTCTGAGGGTTGTGATGAATGATCTTACATATTGCATAGATTGATAGATAGATAGATAGATGCACCTTATTGATCCCAGAGTGGAAATCTTGGTGCACACACTATATTATATTTCTGCACATTTCAACACATCAGGAGCATCACATTTGAATTTACGTGTTAATTAGACCTGGTTCTGCACAGGCTTAAGCACAGACACACCATCTGGTCTACATGGCCAGAAGACACCATATATACCAACAATCACATCAACGCAGATCTAAAAAAAAAAAAAAATGCTCTTGCTTTCTTTTCATCATTAGAGATTCTATAGCACTTGTAATTAATACTTCTTATATGAGAAAGGTGAAGCTTCAGAGTCATCATTCAGTAACACAATGCTATTTAACACAGAGAGCTATAGTTCCTTGATTGAAACGCTATAAAACAGTAAGTGATTAGTGTGATACCATTCGACAAAGACTGAAGACATTATTGCTTGTCATTAAAACTGATCTGATGGGTTCACTAGAAAACAGGAACATGGGAATAACTTGAGCAGTGATGTCTCTGTGTGAAGACATTTTCCAGACCTGTGCTTCATTTTATTATTCAGGTATCCGTAAGAGTTAATGAACGGATTTTCGGGTAACCCTCTGGAATGAACGGAGGGGCATTGGCACATCCAAACAACATCATGTCATATTCTCACAAATTACTCCGAGATTCCAAGATGGTGGAGGAAGGAAGGGAAGTGGAGATGTCTTGTTTTAAACTGATACAAATAATATAATATAATATATTATAATATAATATAATAATATAATAATAGTAATAATACCTTTGACATGAAAACAACTGGGGGGGGGGGGCAAACAAACAAACAAACAAACAAAAAAACCCTCTAGAATCTGCTGGATATGAATGATTGATGCATTTGTTCAGGTGATTTTTTTTATGGGTTTTGGGTTCTGTTACATCAATACAGTATCAAAAAAAGAAAAAAAAGATCAATTCTAAGAGCTTGACTTACACCAAAAATCTGTGGCAAAATGTTCATAAATATCTTAGACTCCAAAGGGTTAACTGCTAGGAGAGGGGATAAAATAGTAAAAATTTGTCCAGAGGCACTTTGGTGATTGACTAGGCTTCATAAATGACCGCCTGTCACATTTTTTCTTCATAAAAACAAAGTGCCACACAAATAATTCAGAAAGCAGAACTGACAGACGAACTTGATGACTAAAGTTAACCCAGACTAACTGCCTTGCATGCAATATTAATTTTTTCTTTTTACCAATGTTTCCAAAGCATTAGAAGGCATCAATTTGATTAATTTCCTTTAATAATTGTCTTTAAAATTCCATATTTTATTGTTTACACTTCTTATTCACCTGACACAATGCATTGCCTCATTGCACATCATTCATATTGATTAAAGGCATGTGTTAGAGCAGCTTGAAATCCATACTGTTCAGCGAAGGAAAACCAGGTCTGAGAAACACTGATTTAGACAAAATGCTTCCCATTTTAACCTTGGAGCTTCTGAGAAACTCTTTCAAGGCTGAGAGGGGCAGTAAATTCTCTCCAAGTGTCAGCGGTTTCACATTGTTTAATAAATCCCCCCCCAGTTTTCAGAGCAGAGATTACTCTGTCCTGACATGGCCTTCATCCACACCTCTCCAGCTCTAGTCTTGTGACCTAACAGAGGGTCGGGCAGTTAGAATTTGCATATCAAAGAAGGAGGAATATTTTCAAATAATATTTTTCAATGTGTACTTGAACGATGGAGTACTATTGTAACTCCTAATGAGAATATATAAAGAATTAAAGAATTATAAGCCATTATACATACTAACCAGCCACTTTATTAGGACACCTTCTCATTTATGCGTTTTTCATCACATTTGGACAGTTGAAGATTGGAAAAACATCTTCATCTGTCCATTTTGGGTGAGCCTGTGCCCACTGTAGCCTCAGATTCCTGTTCTTGGCTGACAAGAGTGGAACCTTGCTGTTGTAGCATATCTGCCTCAAAGTTTGGCGTGTTCTGAGATGTTTTCCAGCTCACCATGGTTGTAAAGAGTGGTTTGAGTAGCCTTCCTGTCAGCTCAAACCAGTCTGACCATTCTTCTCTGACCTTTCTAATTGATAACAGTGTAGAATTGTTTCCAAAATACTCAAACCAGCACCAACAACCATGCCACAATCAAAAACACTGATGTTACATATTTTTCCTCATTTGCTGTGAACCTTAACTGAAGTTGTTGAACTGTATCTGCATGATTTTATGCATTGTGCTGCTGCCACATGATGGGCTGATTGGCTAATTGCATGAATGAGGAGGTGTCACAGGGTTCCTGATAAAGTTGATGGTGAGTGTATATATAAGTTTTCTTCGTGAACCTTAAAAACTAGAGTTGAAACATTCAATCACATTGAATTCTATATAAAGGTTTCTCTCTCTCTCTTTTTTAATGTTTTCTAGATGACCTGCATTCATGTTTATTCCTGTCTCTTGATTGTGTAGGATATTACAAAGGATTTTTTTAAAAATGTTGGTAATTATTGGATTTTACACAATAAAAAAAAAAAACATGACAGTGTATGGTATTTGCTTGATTAAACACTAAATAATTCCCAAAAATCTGCTATTTAAAAGGGAAAAAAATAGATGTTTTTTATTCATATTTTAATTCTAATGCCTTTCAAATACTATATTTTCTGTTTTAATAATATTTTAATTTTAACACCTTCGAAAGAGTAGATTTTTAAATTAATATTTTAATTCGAACAGTTTCCAAAGACTAGATTTTTTTCATAGTTGAATTCTAATGCCTTCCAGAAACTAGATTTTTTTTCTCTTTTTGTTAATATTTCAATTCTACTAGCGTAATTCTACTATTAATACTTTAATTTTAACACCTTTTAAAGGCTTGCTTTTTAAAATTATTATTTTTTTAAAATTACATTTATATTTTAATTCAAATTTTTAATGTATATTTTATGTCTAACACATTCCAAAGACTGTTTTTATTTTATTTTATTAAGTATGCAATGCATATTTAATTCTGTATGTTTATTTAATTAGATGATGCTTTATTTGAATGAATAAATGTCAGTTTAAAAAAAAAGTTCCAATGGAAAAAATACTTTTACATTTAAGAATATCAGGAATAAACTGGCAAAGTTTAATAGTGATTTTAATTGTCTTGCATTGTAGTGTCTCACAGTAAAGTGAAAAAAAAAAAGAAAAATCCACTTCTGTAAAGTCAGACTTAATGATCTGATTACACTTTATCTAAGAACCGGATTAAGGAAGCATGAATATATTGTAATTACAGGTCTGACTTTATCTTGCTTATCTGTAGAACAAACTCTAATTGGCTCCAGTCTCTTAAAGCAGCTTCAATCACACAGAATGAATTATCTGTTAATGATTTCTGTTGGTTTTAATTGACTCCATGTTGAAGCCTTTGAGATCATCAGTCATTTCCAGTAGGTTCCACCAGTCTGCCATTAGAACCGAATTATACAGTGTTCTAACTCTTTATTTATAACATCCAACGAAGCTCAGACCCAGTGTGATTTAGCCAACAGGGCTCATTTATATTTACTCTAATCTGTAATAAGACTTGTTGCTTGAAGCATTGGATGTGTACGTCATTTTTCTATTTGTTCATTTTGCTCTTCATTATTAGGAATAGCTTAACATGGTGTGTGTGTGTGTGTGTGTGTGTGTGTGTGTGTGTGTGTGTGTGTGTGTGTGTGTGTATGTGTGTGTGTGTGTGTATGTGTGTGTGTGTGTGTGTGTCGGAACTGAGTTTATGAAAAATTAACAATGACTTTGTGTTGTTTTATTATTTATCATTATTGATCACTTAAACTTGCACAGTCTTCCAAATGAAATAAGAGTCTGTGATCATCTGTGTGTGTGTGTGTGTGACAGAAAAAAGACAGAAAAAAGAGAGACAGACAGACAAAGAGAAAGACACAAAGAGAGAGAGAGACAGGTAAGTTTTATTGTGCATCTTGCAGAACCAGCCACAGTTCTTCTGGAGACTTTGACTTTTGCACTTGCTTCTTATTTTTGCAGCAAAACCCAGCAGTCTTCATTGTGTTTTTTGTCTAAAAGTGTCTCTTACATAATATGCTGCTTTTTTTAATGACACAAACATTTTTCTGTAACATTTAATGCTGTGCTAGAAAAATAATGTTTGGGAATCCAAAATGACTTATAATGTAGAAGCTATAAAATAAAAAATCTATAACAAAGTTTGTACTAAAAAAAAATAGGGTGCCTAAAACTTTTGCATGAAGTGCAAAATGAAAAAAAGTTGGGACAGAGGCAAAATAAGACTGAAAAGTTTATAGAATATTCACGTAACACCATTTTGGAGGATCAGGTTAATTGGTAACAGGGGAGGGTATCAGGATTGGCAATAAAAGGAGCATCCACTGAAAGCTCAGTCTTTGCAAGCAAGGATGGGTCGTGTCTCACCACTTTGTGCTAAACTTCATAAGAGAATTGTCAGTCAGTTCAAAAAGAACATTGCTCAACGCACGATTGCAAAGAATTTAGGTCTTTCACCATCTACAGTGCATAATATTGTGAAAAGATTCAGGGAATCCGGAGAAATCTCATTGCGTAAAGGGCAAGGCCGGAAACCACTGTTGCATGTGCGTGACCTTCGAGCCCTCAGGCGGCATTGCCTGAGAAATCGTCATGCTACTTTGACAAATATAACCACATGGGCTTGGGAGTAATTCGGAAAACCATTGGCACTTAACACAGTCCGCCACTGCATCCAGAAATGCAGCCCGAAACTCTATTACACAAGGAGGAAGCCACACATCAACCTCGAGAAATACTGCCGAGTTCTCTGGGCCTGAGCTCATCTCAGATGGACTAAAAGGCAGTGAAAATGTGTGCTGTGGTCAGATGAGTCCACATTGCAGCTTGTTATCTGGAAAAACAGACATCAAGTTCTCTGTGCCAAAGATGAAAAAGACCAACCAGACTGTTATAAGCGAAAGGTGCAAAAGCCAGCATCTGTGATGGTATGGGGGTGCATCAGTGCCCACGGCATGCATGACTTGCACATGTGTGAAGGTACCATTGACGTGGAGGTGTATATTGGGATTTTAGAGAGACATATGCTGCCATCAAGGCTACGTCTTTTCCCAGGAAGTCCATGGTTATTTCAGCAGGACAATGCCAGGCCTCATTCTGCATGTGCTACAACAGCATGACTTCGTAGACACAGAGTGCGTGTGCTTCACTGGCCTGCCAGCAGTCCAGATCTGTCTCCTATGGCGCATCATGAAGAGGAGAATCAGACAATGGTGACCAAGGACTGTTGAGCAGCCTGAAGTCTTGTATCAAGCAAGAATGGGCAAAAATTCCACTTGCAAAACTACAAAAATTAGTATCCTCAGTTCCCAAACCATTAAACAATGTAATTAAAAGGAAGGGTGATGTAACACAGCGGAAAACATGCCTCTGTCCCAACTTTTTTTTTTGTGTGTTGAAATTTGTTTATATTTACAAAATACAATTACGTTGGTCATTGACTATCTTTTCTTCAATATTGCTTAAAAGTATAAATATATGGAATAATGTCCATAATTATGATACTAATTGATTATTTAATGTATCATCTGTGCAAGCTTTAAAGTTTTAAGTTGGAGAAACAAGACACATAAACTGTATTATTGTCTTGTTGAATCCACATATAATGTCTGAAACAAACAAGCGAATAAATCCACAGATATATAAATGTATAAATATATAAAGAAAATAAATAAATGTCAGTAAATAATTAAATAATTAAGTAAATAAATAAATGTAATTATTTATTAGCTTTAAAACCCATTTTCTCTAGCTCATGTTAATATTGGTGGTAGTTGATATGGCAGCAATTAATGTTTGAAACAAAACTGCACACTGAGATTTGGAGCATTTTACTTCAAACATCTGGGAAATTAAAAAAAAAAAAAAAAAGTTTTTTTCTTCCTCTGCAGCAGTCGAAGGACTTCAGTTTGAAACTGTTTCTCCTGAAACGTTTAACTCCTTCACTATAATTTATTACAGAAATGCACTTTAGTCACTCATTTATTTTTTTTTTATATATGCCATATTCACAGCTCCCCACATTTCCCTAGGCAGCAGCAATTTGCTTCTTTTCACATTGCTTTTTTTTTTTTCTTTTTTTTAATATATATTTTTATTTATTATAATATATATATATATATATATATATATATATATATATATATATATATATATATATATATATATATATATATATATATACCAAAGCTCATTGGTAGGCTAGCCCATCTGGTCTGATCCCACAGAAGAGCTACTGTAGCACACATTGCTGAAAAGGTTAATGCTGGCTATGATAGAAAGGTGTCAGAACACACAGTGCATCACAGTTTGCTGAGTATGGGGCTGTGTAGCTGCAGACCAGTCATAGTGCCCATGCTGACCACTGTCCACCGCCGAAAACACCTACAATGGGCATGTGAGCATCAGAACTGGACCATTGCGCAATGAAAGAAGATGGCCTGGTCTGATGATTCATGTTTTCTTTTACATCATGTGGATGGCCAGGTGTGTCGCTTACCTGGGGAAGAGGCAGTGTGATGCTCTAGGCAGTGTTCAACTGAGAAACCTTCAGAGGTCTTGTGGAGTCCATGCCTCGATGGGTCAAAGCTGTTTTGGCGACCTACACAATATTAGGCAGGTGGTTTTAATGTTATGGCTGATTGGTGCATATACTTTTATACTTGTATATCATATATGCAAAACATGAGCTGAGACAAAGCAAAGCTCCCACCTGTTCACTTATTCAGCTTTTTTTTTCTTTCTTTCTTTTTCTTTTGCTGTAACGTTTAAGTAAAAACAAAAAAAAGAAAGAAAAAAATGAAGTACAATTAGCAGTTTAAACACTCAAATGAACCAGCCATTCAACTAAAGAGGCTTTTTAGCTTTGATTTACTTTTCTGCTTATTTTTAGGTTTGTGTGCACATATGCTTTTTTTCTAGCACTTTCTATAAGCTGAGAGTCATAACATCTTCATCATCATGATATCGCATGACTACTGCCAAAGTGCATGTTAATGATACAGTTAAAGAGTATGACATTCTTTAATAATAACATTTTGCAAATGTTAGCAAATTGCTATTTGATAAAACACTACGTTATAGGAAAGTAATCAACAGCGTGGTGGTGTGATGAAGTTACTGTTACTGTACCACCTCGAAGTTGATTAGTTCCCTATAACTGCATGTCCCAAAGTGTTTTATTCATCTTATACCACAGCAAATGAATAACGATTACAGTATTTTATTGATTTGTTTTTTTTTATCCATTCAGTTACATTTAACAGCCACAAAACTAAAAGTTGCAGTACTGTCAGAGCTGCTGTTACAGACAATGAACACTTTCTGAAGAGCAAGAATCGAGAATTCAGCAGTGCAGTTTCCACTGTAAGAATTATAAGCATGGTCATAATAAGTTAGCACTTTTTTTCCCTCACTGCATCTGCAGTTTTACGTCACGTCGCTCTGCGGAGTGACATTGAGCCACTTAGGAAAGAGACATCAGGTGAATTCTAATGTCACAAATGCCCTTTCCTAAAAATATGCATGGCATAGCAGGACAATATATATATATGTGTGTGTGTGTGTGTGTGTGTGTGTGTGTGTGTGTGTGTGTGTGTGTGTGTGTTTAATTTGAAGACCTCTACATTTGGTAGAACTGAATGATATGGATACAAATACTACATTTCAATTAAAGTACTTATTTCTAGGGATGAATCAGTAGCTTTCATATATGTCTTTGGAACTTGTCAATATTGATACTTATAGATGTTAAACATAACATCTTAAAAATCCTAAACCTGAGCATGCAGAGCAGTATTAGTAAACAGTCTTCAAATAAAGTGAACAGGAAACATGTTTCTCAGTGCTCGGTGCTCGCTGAAGTGAACTGCTCTCACATTCACATGCTTCTTTTCACTCTCCCTTCATTGCTCCTTGAATACCTGCAAATGCATTTGTGTGCATGTGATTCTCAGCACCTTGCGCTCATTTGTAATGATCACGCTCACTCATACTGCTCTGTTCGCTAAGGTCGCCGTCCTCACACTTTCTACTTAATTTACTGTTTAAATGCCGGGAAGATGTTTTATCAGGTTAGTTGTATTGTAGTTAGATGCTGTATTTCCTCCTTTTGATATTTTCACAGAGCGCAGTTTGCAGTCTGCTATGATTCGATAGGCATCATGTAGCATCATGGAGCAGGTCCAGATCACTGCCGATGTGTGTTTTATGTTCATTATTGTGACAATGTACACTAGGTTTACGTCACATGGTAACGGATGTTGTTATGCGAGCCTTCTTATAGAGTAAGATATCCAACCAATACCCAATACCAGTATTGATATTTAAAACATGTACATGTTTTAAATAGTAGCCTGCATTTATTTCGACCAAATATATGAGAGATATGAGCATTTGAAAGTCCAATGATATGAAAATCATCACAAAATAATATACTGTGCAGCTGTAGTAAGTGGAAATACTCAGCTTTTAGCACCATGTGATTTGAACTCATTTGCTTAAAAAAAAAAAAAAAGAATAATACAACGACTCCCCTTTCCCCATCATAATCCTTCACGGCTTACTGTGAGATTTCTCAGATATTTAGGAGGTGTAGAATATTAATAACGAGTAGGCATGACTTTTTGGGTTGTGGGTTTCACCTCACTGAACACGACACCATTGGAAATAGATTGCCTGTTGCCATGGCAATGCAACACCAAAAATTCATAAAGGAGGCAGATTTGGTTTCAAGCTGTTCATTTTCAGACACAATGAGTGGAATTTGTAGTGAACGCCTTATTCGAATTGTGTTTATCTGCATATACATTCACCGGCCACTTTAATAGGAACACCTCTGCATTATTTAATTCTTGTATATTTACAGACAACTCCAAAACTTTAAATATAAACTTTTAAATATAATGAACTGAAGAAAAATTAAAACTTTCTACTCAGTCAGTTGGAGAAAATACTTACCTTACTTCCAACAACAAAACAAAATCATACTCATGAGACATTCTTTAATAATTGTAATATACAGTATGTAAGGAATAAATGACGATGCGCCGTTGAATGTTTTGAAAATAATGCACACCCCGATGTAGTAATATGGGGTGTTACACCTTGGGTGTGTATAATTTCTAATTGTCAATTATTCTGCTTATACCACAGTCACCACATCTCAAGACATTGTTCAGATGTTTTATTTCAAGACATCGGTCAGGTTTTTTCTGCTTAAAATGCTTTTGTGTGTGGAACTAATTTATTATGCATCCCATCTCAAGTCTCCATTGCTAATTCTAAAATGTCATTTTAGAGCTAGTAACGGAGGCTTGAGCCACTGATATGCAGAGAGAGAGAGAGTTCACAGGTTTTTTTTGTTTAATGCTGATTGTCACTTAATGCAGGTGATGCAGAATGCAAGTGCAGTTAAAAGCTTTAATGAGAGGCAGGCAGAGAAATCCAAACGATGGCATGGTCAAAAACAGGTGTGGGTCAGGTGATCTACAAACGGGCATAAACTGGGCAAGGCTAAGTTCAAAAACGAGAAACTACGGACAAGATCAGAAAACCGAGAGATGAGGACAAAGGCTTGGTAAGGCTCTGGCGACAAAACACAGAAATGCAATACTTCGCACGGAACAAAGATACACAGGGGTTTAAATAAGCAAACTAATCAAAGGGCATAACACAGAACAGCTGAGACACATTAGGAAACAACCAATAACATTACAGGGGCGGAGACAGGACAGAAACCAAAACAAACACGTGTCACAGTAAATAAATTCTGACAACCGGAAGCGTGCGCTGTCGTGCTTCAGTCAGTTCAGTCGCGCTTTGGGCTTCTGAACATCCTGTTCGCTCCAGCACTCAGTGCGAGGGGAAATCTCTGACACTGATAATATAAAAATAGAACAAATAAATAAACAAATAAATATTGATAGGCCTACTTGTTTACAGGCTTTTTCATTTTTTATTACTGCAGAAAATACAACGAATAAATAAACAAACACTGATACTTGTTCACCAGCTTTTCTGTCTCATTACTGTAATTACACGCGCTCTCTCTTTCTTTTTCTTGCTCTCTCTCTCGCGCTCTCTCTCTCTCCAACAACTGTATCAATGACTCAATCCTCCGCATTACCACTTCGAGTGGGCATTATTTTCCTAATAATTCAACGGCCTGTTGTCAATTATTCCTTACATATTTCTGGAAAATCTGAATTGTCTGTCATTTTGTTTGTTGTTTGCTCTGTGCACTGTGGTGGACAGTAGGCTAACTTTTCCGTTAGTTCAGTTAACTCGGCGAAGTGATATGTGACTGTAATGCGGTCAAAACCTGACTGGAACTACTTTAGCCGTGCATTTACTGAACAATAACTGCACACCTCAGAACTCCTGTCAGCCAATCAGAATCAAGAATTCAACAAGTATAAGTGACAAATATATTCACACCCCTGCTGCATATTTCAATTAAATGTAATGCGGGCAATTTTGGCACACTGTCGTAGGTTGCAGTGATGGTTTTGGGACTGAAATTTGCACAAACAATTCACAAACATACTTTGTCCTCGGGTCTCCATCGGTGGACAGTTCATGACTTCAGCAGAATGGACTTCATGTTGAGACTGTGGTGAATTTCCTGACTACACGGTTCCACTTTTTTATCATGTAGCATACAGTTATAGAAAGGAATTACTTATAATTACACTATTCGATGTCACCCAGATGAGGATGGGTTCCCTTTTGAGTCTGGTTCCTCTCAAGGTTTCTTCCTCATGTCGTCTCAGGGAGTTTTTCCTTGCCACCATCGCCACTGGCTTGCTCATTGGGGATAAATTTATCAATTTAAAATTTAGATCCAAAATTTATGTATTTCTGTAAAGCTGCTTTGTGATGATGTCTATTGTTAAAAGTGCTATACAAATGAACTATGAAAAAAATCCATTTTTGAAAATGCTCTCAGGCTCCAGAAACTATATTGGTGCCTTGTACGCATGTAAAATCGTTTTTTCATCCATCACAATGAGGAAAATCAAACCATCTCATGTCAGGATGTATGGTGCTGATGAATTATCAGGATATTTTTTCCCATAGGCACCAGCTCTATGAAGTCTAGAGTCTAGTGTAGAGCTTCATGGAGAGTGAGCACAGATCCAATAATGCTGTCTATAATTCTGGAGAAAATAGATGAACTGCAGCTTTAAGAAGCTTGTAGTTAATGAAGTTTATTTTCAGAAAGCAAAATTGCATTGGCCATGACTATGATTTAGATGATTAGACTAGTTTTAACTCCATTTTGCAGTATATCAAGTTTGAACAAAGCTCAAATAAAAAAACAAACAAAAAAAACCTCAACCCCCAAACTGCCACAATATACCCAGAATGCATCATTCCCAGCTCATAATCACATGCTCTTTTCATATAAGCCTTGTTCTGAGTGTTGTGAAACACATTATTCCTTGAAGAAGGTACAGTTATATGTGCCTTAAGTAATTGCTACATACTGTAACATCCTGAGATGGGCCTGAGGTTTGATTTATGCTATCCGAGGACCTGTTTTACCCTAAGGGTTGTTATCAATCTTGATAATATTCTAGATCAGCAGTATTAAATCAAACTGAGGGTGATGTGGAGGGGGTTCGTGCAAACTCCGTACACGCAAGGCAGAGGTGGGATTCGAACCTCCAACCCCGGAGGTGCGAGGCAAACATGCATTGTGTAATTTGTTTTTAAGTATTAAGTTTAAGGAACTATATATAAATATATCGCTACTACTGTTTCATCAGAAATAAAAAAATGTTGCCTAGGCCATGCCCACAAGGAACATGTCACATGTTTTTTTTTTGTCTTAATAACTTCAAGAGAGAGGGGGAAAAATAGCTAAAGGAAGGACTGTTTAACAGGAAATAACTTGTTTATTAGCATTTGACATTACACAACATTAAATGTAACCACAAATGGTTAAAAAGTAGGTGAAAGTCAATAAAAAGTATTGTTCTGTAATAAATACAAAATAAAAAAAATAAAAAAATAAAGTAAAAAGATATAAAACACTTCAGTTTTAGGGAGGATGTTTTTTTAAAACACTGTTTTGTTTTAAAGTTTCAATTCAGACAATTCAATTCTTCCTGTCAGAACACTCAACACTCTTCCTCTCTGCTCTCCCTTTCTCTATTACAACAGCCATGTGTTACATGCACATGCTCAGACAGACAGATGTCTGACTGTAATGCCACGCTGATCTTCCTAAACCACTCAAACAGCGAAGATATAAAAATTCAGTTGTGCATCCAGATTTTCTCTGTGTATAAATCTTCATACCAGAAGTAGAAGCAATCTGCACTTGAAAGATTGAGTTTTAGTGTGAAATCTTGTAGATCTCAAGCTTTTCCACCAATCTTCACTGAAGGCAAACTAAGAGTGCCCATGAACTGTGAGATGGAGTGAAATGTAGCAAAGAGTCCCACTATTTCAATCTGTTGTAAATATCGCTTATGTAAGGAGTAAAACACTCTGTGGCATACTGTTATAGGAAAGGAATCAGCAGCAGGGTGGTGTAATGTAGTAAAGTAGATTTATTGTTCCACTCTGAAGTTGATTCTTTTCCTATAATAAAAAAGGGACAAATATGTGAAAAAAAATCAATCAGGGTTTGCTTACAAAAATATCCCAAACTTTGAACATCCTGCAGAGCAACATGAACTGAATGAATACAAACTTAATGAAGTGAAAGAATACAGCACAACCACAACACTGTCTAATGTAGGCTGTCCACCAAAAGTCAGTGACCTGGTTAAAAAACAAACAAACAAAAAAAACCAGGTACTTAAGACTTATTAGCCAAAGGGTAAGGGTAATGATCAACATGATGCTACCACCACTGTGCTTCATTGTGGGCAATTCCAGGTTTTAACAATACAAAATGTGGAAAATTTCAAGGCAATGAATATTTATGCAATCACTACTTTTACTTCTATACAGGTAGGAAAGGAAAACTATAAAAAATATTTAAAAAAATATATGATGTAAGGGACAAAAGATTGGTGGCAGAAACAGTACAACTGCTTATACAAGCCACTGTATAGCAATAATGAAATTATATGCTAATATCCTATAAGCTATAGCACCTTGTTAGAACATGGAACTCACCACAGTGAAACATGGTGATGGTAGTATCATGTTGAGATTTACTCTTATCCTTGGAGTCATAGTTGTGTGATGATCTTTCCTTTTTTAATAATGGATTTAATAGTGCTCCACAGGATGTCAAATTGATGTCAAAGTGCCATCAGGAGAAATATATCTATACCAATATATCGATATAGTGAGTTCTGTGGATTAAAAAAACACTGGGGACAGAAATATGGACTGTCTGTAACAATGCACTCTCACATTTCAGTATGTGAGCTCATAAACCTCAAAGGCAATGACGGACACCACGAACAAGCTCCAAAACCGTGTGCGTTCCACAACAGCGAGATGGAGGAAGCTTTTGAGATGCTGCATCCGACCTTGATAACATGCGGCGGCGATCTCTCGCATGTCTCACAGGGATGAGAGACAGTCATTTCCACCTGGAGCCTGTGAGAACCGAGGGCCGTGTGCTCCATAACCCTCGCTATGATTAGTGTTACTGCAGGATCTGATGATGGCAAGGATTTTGTTCAGCCTAAAAAAAACCCCATTCAATTCCTTTTCAAGTGGTGGAATTTACTCTGGTGGAAAAAAAATTGCTTCTGAAGAGTCGACGGTGAGCCTGCTTCATCGAGGAACAGAGAGGACCTCCTTACCGCAGAACTTGAGAACTTATCTGTCGAAATGAAACACTATTTGTAATAGATGGAAAAAAAAACAAACTCTGTGTTTGTGCTTGAATGTCTGGAATTTCATACATTTTTCCATTTTATGTCGACTTTCGAAGTTAATTTTCAGAGCACATGCTCTATCCTTTCCACTTCCTTGTCTCATATAATGAGAACTCACTGAGTTATTTCCTCTCATTAGAAGTACAAGCAATACAAGCAGGTATGTTTTACCACCTGACATTTGTACACATTTGAATGATTCATTCTTCTTCTTTTTATTTATTTATTTATTTTAAAAATCTGACGCCAGAATGGAAGCACCACCTCAGCAGAAGGAGAATGGTACAGTATATTTATGATTATTTAATGACTCACACACGTTCCAGTGGCTTTGTTAATATTTATGCCTATAGGGCTGAGCTGAACATCCCTAGAGTACCGGGAGTAACTTCACAGCTGCACACTTCTCTGTGTAGTGGCACTAGAGTCAGTGTTGGGATTAGCATTTCAGGCAGTAGGAAGAGGGATAGTCTTCATATGGCTTCATAAATAATGCATAGTTTACATGATCATTTATAAAGGCTTATTACAATAGGTCCCAGGATGTATTTTGCGGTTATATCTCTGAAGAGAACCAGCTACAACATGAGGTAGAGAGTATCATCATCGCTTTAAAACAGGGTGTCAAACATACGCCCCACGGTGCTGGACCTGCCTGATAAAGTTTCTAATCCGGCCCAGCAAATGAACTTATAATCCATGTTCTAAACTGAAATCTTCTTGTGGACCGTAACTGAATATACTCCTTGGTGGTTGTAAAAAGAAAAAAAAAAATAAATAAATATATATATATATATATATATATATATATATATATATATATATATATATATATATATATATATATATATATATATATAATAAAATGCATACTCATCCTGATTATAAAAAGACCCGAGTAGCCTAGCAACCTGACACTACTTGCTTATAATCTGACTGAAGAATCTATCAAGAATTTTATTTAGGAATCGGATTGGCGTTAGCTGAAATCTAAAATCAAGCTATTATTATGGATTTGCTCTAAGACATTGAGTACTGTTCAGCTAAACTAACACTTTCAAATATTGTACCTCTAGAAGATCCTTATGGCTTGCCATCCTGTCAGTGATGCTAGCCATTCGTGACCTAGCCTGCAACGACCGGACATACTGTATATACACATCCAAACATTTATACTAGTAAGAAATTGAACACATGCAAATATCTTGATGCTTACGACTTTGTTGTGGCATGCAGACATAATGTTTTATAATTACAACATCGAGGACGCTGTAGCACCAAACCAGATGCCATTTGTAAACTGAACAAAGTTAGCTAGCTAAACGTGTCCATTACAGGCAACTCCTTAGTAAGACCATAGGCAGTGGTAGCTCTGTGGTTAAGACGTTGGGCTACTGATCAGAAGGTCGTGAGTTCAAATCCCAGCCAAGCTGCTGCTGTGGGCCCTTGAGCAAGGCCCTTAACACTCAGTTGTATAAATGACATCAATGTAAGTTGCTCTGAATAAGGGCATCTGCCAAATGCTGTAAATGTAGTAAGAATGTGACCTAGCTATCTAGTGTCAGCGAGCTAGTTTCTTGATATAGATTTTAGATGAGCTACGTAGGTTTGTTAAAGCAATATATACAGTAAATTAGGCATGTTAGCTAACTAGCAAGCTAAGTCTGTTATATTTTCAGTTAGGTTGCTGATATGATGGCTAGCTACTTGGCTAAAATGAAATTGGTGCCACAAAGAAGGCACTGCTTGGACAAGTTATCCCTCCTGATTACCTGTTTTAACACATTTCCAATTCTGACACGGAACAGCACAATGCGACATTTTAGACGTCAAACCCTGACTTGCTTTTAAAACATTATATATCAGAGGCCCTGTTTATAATGTGTTATAAACAGTGCTTATAATGCATTCTGTTAACAATTTATACCTGCATTATAAACATTGCTATAAACCGTAATGCCTTTTTAAAAATTATTATAAATAATTATATAAAAAGTGAATAATACCTTATGAATGTATTATTGCAGGTGATTAATATATTCATAGGTCATTATACATATGAGCTTCATAGAAAGTGTTATCTTTGGTGAAACATGAGTTGGTATGTTTATTCAATTATAGTGCACTTTGTAACCTAATGTACAGTAATCATGGTTTATAAAACGTTATAACATATTATATGTGCTTTATAAGACATTGTAAATGCATTATGAAGATTATGTAGAATTCATATATCGTTTTACCACACATCTATTTTACAGTCTAAATGTTTTCTATAATAATTGTTCTCTTTTATATGGCTGTGTTCAGGAAGATTGCAGCTTTCCTCGGTGTGTGTCAAGAATGTGGTGCAAGTGGCAGCTGAATCTGCAGCATAAACGTGTTCTGACACTTCAGTTTCCACGTGCTAAATGCTTCATGAAGGTTAATTCTGCTGTGAGAAAAGCAGTCACGTAATTCAGAGAAGCTGTAAAAGTGTTTAACACACTCGCTGTACTGTCTTTTAGCAGGTACCACACAGTGAGAGGATGCGTTCATTCCCACTGCAGGCTGATCTAAACGCCCAAACACCCAAGAGCTCAGAGTCCCACGTTCGTTTCTGTCTCCGTGACTAATGGAGAGAATTTCAGAAAGCCGATGGAATAAATTTCCCCCAAACTGTATTATCTTCATCACTAAAATAAGATCACTTTATCATCAAATCTCTTTTGATGAAATTATCATCTCATAAGAAAAGCGCTCTTATGCACGCGCGCGGGTGTGTGTGAGATTATTCAGTCGTGATTGAAAAGCGTAAACTGCGAGAATCAGCGAGCTAATTAAATATAGATTGAAAACATGGAGGTGCTTCTTCAAACGATTTGCAATTAGGAGCCATGTTAGAAATGACGCTGATGATATTCGATCATGCTTTGAGTGATTTATATATATATATATATATATATATATATATATATATATATATATATATATATATATATATATAGTGTACTATGTTTTAGGCACATGCAAAGAAATGCTGTAGAGCAAAGATGCCTTCAAAATAATGAAATTATATGTTTATACATTTAAAAAAAAAATACCATAAAGAGCAGAAAACAGTAGTAAATGAAACAAAGTCAATATCTGGTGTGACAAAAAAATTAAAAATAGTACTCTCCTGTACACTTTGTGCAGTTTTATAAGGAAATGAGCTGGTAAGTTTTATTGAGCATCTTGCAGAACCAGCTCTTCTGGAGACTTTGACTTTCGCACTTGCTTCTTATTTTTGCAGCAAAACCCAGCAGCCTTCATTGTGTTTTTTTGTCTGAAAAGTGTCTCTTACGTAATATGCTAGAAACGTAATGTGCTAGAAAACTAATGTTTGGGAATCTAAAACATTTTTTTGTACTGACTTGATAATGTAGAAGTCATAAATAAAAAATCTACAACAAAGTTTGTACTAAAATATAGGATGCCTAAAACATTTGCACAGTGCTGTGTGTGTGTGTGTTTTCAAATATATATATATATATATATATATATATATATATATATATATATATATATATATATATATATATATATATATGTGTGTGTGTGTGTGTGTGTGTGTGTGTGTGTGTGTGTGTGTGTGTGTGTGTGTGTGTGTGTGTGTGTGTGTTCACGGTTCATAAAGCTAATAAAGCACACTAATAAAGTACATAAGTAAGGAAAACACTATCCTATAAACACCTAATCCTATAACAGCACACCTGTAGTGTTTTATTCCTTTTGTACCACAGCGATTTTTATTTATTTATTAAAGAGCAGAATGTAATACCATTATCCATTTATTGTAATACTTTTATCCATTTATAGTTACATTTAATGTTGAACATCCTCGAAACATGCTAGTTCCTGTTCTCACTCATGTTATAGCTGCTGTAAACAGTCAGTCTTCCACCAGCTACATATTTCTCACTCTTGAAGTTAATAAGATAAAACCAAAAATAAAGTGTAAACCATAAAACCATTTTGAATATTGGCAAATTTCTGTAATATTTCTTATTATGACATAATTTAAAAATAATTCTATGATCATTAAGCCTTAATGGTGTATTTACTAGTTTTAAATTGTCTTAATTGTCCTTATTTCAAGTATTTATTTCTTTAAAAAAAAAAAAAAGAGATAGAGAGGGAGAGAGAGAGAGAAAGAGGGAGAGAGAGAGAGAATTTGTCTGATCTTAAAATCTTTATTCATTTTGCTGTGTAATGGTTAAACAGATTTCATAAACATTGCATTAGAAATTAATTACAATTCCATTAAAGATCCAAAGCACCAGAGCTTCACTCCTCCTGTAGTCACCTTTGCCTTTCAGTTTCACTTTCGTGAAAAAACAAAACAAAAAAACGCCCCAATTAAACGAGCCCAACTTCTAATATAACACCATGTTCATTTACAGTCACATGCAGGATGAATGCTAAATGTGTTTCCAGACTGAACAAAAAAACCCACTCCCAACCCAAGCAAGAGTCTACCTCTACTACAAACACACTCAGTGATTTCCCCAGGTGATGCCGCTCACAGTTTCGTTCCCTCGTCTCACTCTATTTTGCCTCTCTTTTCCTTAGAATGTAAAGCTCTGAATAAACTGGCGATTCTTCACTGCTGTAAAGCGATCATGATGACTCACAGCAGGAGCTCCAGCTCTCAAAGTCTGGACGGAAATGTGGATTGAGGCGCTCAGGACCATGAGGGGGAGCTTTTCCCCCACTGCATTAGTTAGTTTTTGGTTGTTTTTTTGTTTTTTTTCCTTTTCCAATGGTGTGTTAATGAAGTCCCAACCTCGAGCACTCACAAATGGATAATAATATAGTACAAACTTTGAAGCAATGAGGTGTGTCTGCAGATTTCAGACCACAGAAATAATCATTGCAGCTCTAAAATCCAGAGGCTATAACACTTGATTAATGCTATAGAGATACATCTAGTGAATTTATTTATTTATTGATAATTTTGTAATAGGTTGTTGAGAGTCAACATACAGTCATCCAGCGTACACGCTATCAGCTTGTTTCAAACAGTTTTTGATGTACCTTTGTAACTTTTAAGTGCCTTTGATAGAGCAGATGTGTTTCTTGTCCTGAAGAGACTAACCCAAGTGGTCCAATACAAAAATTACAATTTTCCTAATTTTTTTTTTGTGAGTGACTACCTCTATGTATTGGCAAAACCACCATTATTATTATTTTTTTTTTTACTTGGGTTTACTACCATGGCCATTTTGTGTCATGGCACACAACAATTTTTGGTTATACAGCTGTTTACAGTAACCTCAATATCTCTGCTCAGGATGGGCCTAGATCCTTGGAACAAAACACTGATCTCTAGAGCACATTACAAGGTACATGGACATATATAAACATTTTGCACATTCTTGTTCCTTAGACTTAGAATTTAGGTCCAAATATAATGCTCAAGATTGCTCACAATTCCACTTTTAGGGTCAATTTATAATGGGAAGGATTCGAGTCTCAGTCTTATATTTTTATGGGGTACATTGGTAAGTATAGTGTGCATGCAGGACATTATAGTTTTGAAACATCTTTTATTTTTTTACGGGGGTGAGAAAGTGCAATTTTTTTAAAATTCCCCTCCTTTTCAGAGTGAATATCACTGGTGGGGGACTAGATACGAACCTGAAATTTTCACACTAATAAGTCCTCTGTAGTAGCATTCTGCTTTGAGTTTGAGATTCAAGCTGCCACTGACTAGTGCCTTGTTTTCTAATTCTGTGGTTCCAGTTCAGTGATTTCATTTCAGTTTGGCATGACTGCAACGCACTTATGAAAAGTAATGCAACTGGGAATTACATTCACTTCTGAAGTCTTTAACTATTTAAAAGACATTTCTCTGCTGATTGTCCTTCGCTGAAGAGATCAAACGGCATAAGAGCAATGCAGTGAAAGTTTTGCTTTTCAGTGTGGTACATTTTCTGTATGTCACTCCATTTCACTGTCTTCCACTGCTGTGATTACTTTTTCTATCTTGTACAGAATCGTACAGTGAAATGCAGTGCAGATTGTTTTTAAAGGTCTATCGCATTTGCTTCTGACAAAATACTTAAAAAGTGATCACCTCCTTATCAAGTGATGTTTCCTATAACAGCACGTACTGTCGATTTTTATTCCTTACCTGTTGAAGTCTTTACCAAATGTTCTGATATTGTAATCTTTTACCCGATCTCTGGCAAATCTCTACTGCAGTTTTCAGGACCAGATCTAAGCCATAACAGAGTTCCCCAATTTATTTCTCTTTCGAATCCAAGGGGATTAAATGGTGCTGAGAGATAAACAGGAAGGATGAATATACCACATCTGTATCGAATTCCATGACAACCTTGAAGTGGTCAGTTCGGGTTAGGCTGATTCGCTGGAGCCATGGCAACCTGAGCTGCTGAGTCGAGGTAATTAGAAAACACTTTCAAGACTTGTAATTGGGGTGATGAGTTTCACATTTTCTGTATTAATCCATTCCAATTTATCTATTTAATCTCATTCAAGTTCATAATCAGATAAAATTATGAAAAAAAAATCTGATGTTGTATAATGAGTTATCTTATCTACTGGAAAGTTCAGACTCTCTTTATTCATAAACTGTATGTATTAGCTCTTGAAAGTTCTTTGCATTATGCATCACAAGCTTCATTCCCATTTATTTGTTGTTCATCTGTAATAATATTCTTTTTTTTTCATGTGATTTGATGCAATTCTGGAATGAAGACTCGATCTGATAATGCTTTGTGGCTTTTTCTGATTTCCGCTTTTCCTTTTCCAAGTGGGATATTTTTGTCTCCATCAGTTACTCTGATAAAAGCCACATCTGGACCCATTAGTTAAAATGCTGCATCCTGGTTGACAAGCACTGGGATTTTTTGACGCATCGCAAAACAGTTGGAACGTGAACGTAGAGTGTTTATTTTGAGGTCAGATTGGACTGACAAATTGATGGACTGTGTCCACTGGGAAGATTGATTTGTTTAGTGGCGCTTTTTTTTCTGTTTTTTTTTTTTTTTGTTTTGTTTTGCACGAGTCACTTTGAGACTCTATGAGAAAGTTTCTGACTGAAAAACAAGAGACAAGCTGTATATTAAAATCCTGGTTGACTATTGCGTTTACTGTTTCATTCACAGCATCCCTACAACGATGACCCCAATGTCAAGACATCCTGAAAAAAAATTTAATTAGCTTCAGTTCTCAAAAAACGTCCTTCCACTGGTAATGTAGAGACCTCCATTAGGGACCTGAAAGCTAAAATGTCCTCAAATAATTTTCATGTGTAATGGACTGATTTTCTCAAATTTATGTATTTTCACATGTACGGCACATGGTTTCATTTTCTCATGCTATTTTTTTTCCCCATATGATCAAATTTTCACATGATTCTTCATGTTATTAATTTATTTTCACTTGTTTTTATATCATTTATTTATTTTTGTTTTCACACATGATCATTGTCACTTGGAGAATTTATTTTCACATGTAATTTTATCAAATCATTCATCTGTTTTTCATAGGTGATTTTCATATATATATATATATAGATAGTCGGGTCCATAAGTATTTAGACAGTGACACAATTTTCATAATGTTTCCTTTCTACACCTCCACAATGGATTTGAAATGAAGCAATCAATGTAAAGGTGTGATTGAAGTGTAGACTTTCAGCTTTTTTTTTTTTTTTACAGAGTAAGTACTTGGACAACAGACCAATAAGCAGTTTCATGGCCAGGTGTGGTCTGTTTCCTCGTTATTTCATGACAAATTAAGGAGATAAAAGGTCTGGAGATGATTCCAAGTGTTAAATTTGCATTTGGTAGTTGTTCATAGAAAGTCTCAATATACGGTCCAAAGAGGTGTCGATGCAAGCGGAGGAGGCCATGATTGGGCTGAAAAAACAAAAAAGACCTATCAGAGACATAGCAGAAACTTTACGAGTGGCCAAATCAACAATTTTGTACATTCTTAAAAAGAGGGAATGCACTGGCGAGGCCTGGAAGACCACGGAAGACAACTAAAGTGGGTGATCACAGAATTACTTCCTTGTTGAAAAAAAAAAAAAAAAAAAAAAAAACCCTTCACAACATTAAGCCAAGTCAAGAACACTCTGGAAGAGGTAGGCTCATCATTGTCAAAGTCTACAATCAAGAGACACCTTCATGAATGTAAGTAAAGACGGTTTACCTCAAGATGCAAACCACTGGTAACACTCAAGAACAGAAAGGCTAGGTTATACTTTGCAAAAAAAAATAAAAAAACTCTTTTAAAAAAAAACAAAACAACAAAAAACAACTTGACCAGTTCTGATGCAAGATTAACTTGTACCAGAATGATGGGAAGAGAAGAGTATGAAGAAGGAAGGGAAGAACTCATGATCCAAAGTGTACCACATCATCTGTCAAACATGTGGAGGAAGTGTTATGGCATGGGCATGTATGGCTGCTAATGGAACTGGGTCACTGGTGTTTATTGATGATGTGACTGCTGATAGAAGTAGCAGGATGAATTCTGAAGTGTATAGCCATACTTTATGCTCAGATTCAGTCAAAAGCTGCAAAACTGATAGGATGGCGATTCACAATACAGATGTATAATGACCCAAAACGTACCGTGAAAGTAACCCAAGAGATTCTTAAGGCAAAGAAATTAAACGTTCTTAAATGTCCAATGACCTCAACACAGTTGAGCTGCTTTTCACCTACTGAAGACAAAACTGAAGACAGAAGACCCACAAACAACCAGCAGAAGCTGAAGGCGGCTGCAGTAAAGGCCTGGCAAAGCATCTCAAGGGAGGAAACATTTGATGATGTCCACGGGTTCAAGATTTGCATCCAAGTATTAAAAATAATCCTAATATTTATGATTGTTGGTGTGTCCAATTACTTTTGAGCCTGTGAAATGGAGAAAATGGCTTTAATTAACCTAAACGCAGTTAATGCAGTATTTTTGTGAAAACCAGGCAGAAGGCAGAAGTAGGAAAATTGTGTCACTGTCCAAATACTTATGGACCTGACTGTGTGTGTGTGTGTGTGTATGTGTGAGACAGACCTGAGAAAAAGAATAAAACTCTATAAATAAACTAACTATTGATTTATTTTTCTTTGCTCCATCACTTTATATGTCGTTTGAACTCTGATGAGTAACTAAGTGTTGAAATCGGACCATCATGTCCTCCTACAGTTGAAAAGATGAGACATCTGGGTGCTAAAGGCCTAAATCAAAGCTCATATGTGAAGATCTGGAGGCAGCGATGAATCGATTTGCATTAGTGAAACACTTTAGGTCGAATTTATCCACCTACCTGCCATTTAGGCGAGTAAGATGAAAGTGAAAGCACCCTGAACTGACTTTTGCTTCCAAAATAAAGAGAGAGAGAGTAAAGGAAAAGAATATTAAGTGAAGGCAAATAAACAGCATGAGCAAAATTTAGTAAAGACAGTGCATTGTAGTGAGGATTTAACACCAAAATTCTGCACATAAGCATTCAGACATGAGACGTAACTAAAGACTTAGGCGCGATTCAGAGTTACATGCAATTCTGTCCTGCACCTTACGTCAGATTTTCTTGCATGACATCGGCTCGAGTGAGGAGCAGTGTTAAGTCCAGCTCCACTGTCTGACAGTGTATTGTAACCGCAATATGTCATACTGAAATTTAGGTTTTGATTGTCAATACACTCAAAAAATATTCAAGGCCAATATTAAATACATACACAAGACTATTAAATAAATATCAGTAGCGTCCCTTTAATGTCACTGAAAAGTTTTTTTTTTTTTTTTTTTTTTTTTTAATCGCACAGAAGACATTAGCAGAGACGCATCATAATCAGACATTGCTTATTTCAAGGAGAGAATTTTTTATGGATAACAATAAATTTACTTGAAGTGACACTGTAAGCATGATCAGCTTATCTTTCAAACCGTGGACCCTTCAAATGAACAAAAACACTGGCATTATTTTATGAAATTGACCACTCAGAATAGCAAATTGAAAAAGTGCGATAAAATAGTCTACATCGTGTGGACACATTACGATTGAGTAGCTCATGGCTTCATTGGGTTGTGCACACAAGTAACACTTGGTTCGTGGTATAAAAACAAAACAATAGAATGCACTGGATCAAGTTATTTTTTTTTATAAGCTAAAAGCTTTTCTCTTTTGAAGAAAATGCAGCTTGTCATGTTAGAGAGAAATCGCAAAGTGTAAACCCCTCTGTCCTGAAGACATCGAAAAAGTTACAGTTTTACCTCCAACTCTTACAATGTTGGAGTAATTGTGCTGAGTTAAGCGCTTAGTGGTGTTAAAACTGTGCACATCAGCATTCAAGCATCAAGATGAAAGTTCTTCCTCTCGCAGATATTCGCAATTCCAACTTTGCATTTGTAAGTGAATGTTTCTTGCTCAATATTCGGCTGTATTCCAGTCAGTCCAGCCTCACTGTCTGACTATGTACTGGAACAATTTTTGATTCACGTCTTGAAACAACGTGCAGTGTAAATACACACAAAACCTCTATGGAATGTCATTTGAAAACAATATTAAATATATATAAAAAAAAAAAACTGACATTATGCAATAAAGAAGTGGATGAATTGCCTACGTTTCTGCCGCAACAGCGTTTTTACTCATAAGCATCACTTTTTATTCTATATGATGCTGAAATACAGGATTCAAGAAACTGTAAAGCACAAAGTCACATAGTGTGTGTGTGTGTGTGTGTGTGTGTGTGTGTGTGTGTGTGTGTGTGTGTGTGTGTGTGTGTGAGAGAGAGTAGTGCCTGAGTGCAAATTGATTGTAAGATCGCCCGTTTCTTTTCTGTAATGTCCATTCAGAACTTGGATTCATTTTGCAAAATCATGCAAGTCCTTTCTTTCTTGTTGTTCGAATAAAGATAGGTTTAGGTGTACAGAAAATATTAGTAGAACTACGAAAATATAAGACTATGTGTGAGAGAGAAAGAGAGAAAGATAGTATTTTTGTAGTAACTTTTTTATCTAGTTGGTTTACTAACCCCCTAATGTGACCGTTAAATATATTACCATTGCAATAATTTTCTTGCCTTTTTTTTTTTTTTTGTAGGACATACTGTTTAGTGACTCACACACTCCTTCCCCCTAACACCTGCTGAGCAGTGTGTCGTTGCTCATGTTGTCCTTCACGTCGGTAGCGGCAGTAATTGCAGAGGGCATCACAGATGGGCATCAGGAGATGCCAGAGTTGATGTGGCCAATGATAGCAAGATACACAGAGGACTGATCAGCTTTTTTGGAGAAAGAACCAGTGGAAGAGAACAGATTAAGGTAAGCAGGCATGCAGAAACTTTTTAAAAAATTTTTTGAAAGATCTGTTGGAGTGCAAAGGTTTTGCAGCTGGGAGATTTTGCCTGATCACTAGAAAAAGCTGACTGACTGACTAATATTGATTAAGGGCTACATTCAGTCTGAGGATTTAATACAGAAATTGTGTAACTACAGACTTAAGCACTATTCAGAGATTTGTGTGAAAGTTATGCACGTGGGGTGGAGTTTTCCTAAAACAGAGGCGTGTCTCAGTTAGATGCGATTCTGAAGCCCATTTTTCTTATCAGCTTCAGCGAGGAACTCGTGTCACATTGAAATTCATGTTTTTGACTGTAAAAAAAACTCGGACATCGGACAACCTCAGAGGTCCGAACTATACGCAGCTGATTTTAATAATATCAATGGATAGAAACAAAAAGAAAATCAGGATGTGCATAACCCAGCTCTGAATACAAGGAACTTTCCACACCTAAATATTGATGTAACATTTGGAAGTTGCTGACTCTGAATAGTTCGATGGTGTTATATATACCTAAACCATAGAAATGTTATTTTTCTCACCTTATGAGCCATTATTAATCCTGCCTACTGCGTTAGGACTGGCCAGTAGATTATATTCACAATCTGTCCAAAGGCTGGATGATTAAAAGCCAAATGAATGAAAATGGAGATCCGGCAATTGGGGGGGGGGGGGGGGGGGAATTCATCTTCGATGGTTCTCAAGTTCCAGTCTTTTGCTGTGATTGCTATGGTGATCTGAATAACTTCTTTTAATATCCAATTATCTAATCAATGGACTCGACTTCCATTTTCTGTAGGGAAGAATGATTCAGGATTTGAACAGAGGTGAGAGTGCACTTAGGGATATTAGATTTTGGATCAAATATGGCTCAGGATCAATGGGGAAATTAGCAAAAACTTAGTGCATGCAGCTAACACATGATGTGTAGCTAATACATGACATGCTTGGCTACAGGTATGCTAGAAGTTCTTATTTCTAATAATTTCTGAGAAACAAAATGACTTACAAGTACTATGACAGCTATTTCGCATCGCCCCGGTGGCAAACAAAGTTGCTCGGCACCACAAAGGTGCCATTTGAGGATTGAATTGGCACTTAGCCAGCTCCCAGCTCCATTCTCTCCCTCTTCCCATATGGGACGTCAGCTGGGAAACCTGCAGCCCCTCCATTAAAAGTGACCACGGTGGACTGTGATTCATTTCACCCAGCAGAGTTGCCAGCGCGGCTCTCGGATTTATTCATTAATATGTAACCAAGGCTCTGTTACGGTGTCATTATTCATATCCTCATAGAATATTTGGACGATTTTCAGCCAAGGACTGTTTCCAGTTACATGTGTACACTTCATCACAGCAAACCTTTATTATATTGGTTATGTAACTGATTGATATCTAATGCACTGTAAATGTTCAGCTCTCTGATGCATGCATAACTCTGCAGATCCATCACATGTACCCTGAGTCTCTTTAATGCATCAGTTCTGTGTATGACTGATGAGCTGCTATATGAGGAAGAAGGGCTAAAGCACGCAGCTGCCGAGTGTAGCAGAGCATATTTTGTGAACCAGGTACCTCAGCGGTCTGGGATTTTTATGTCACGGTGGCTGCATGCAGGTAAATTACAGCAGCAGGAGTTGATGGTCTGCTAATGCCGACAGCCCAGGGGAAGCACAGCGCTCGGCTCTTAATTATCTCGCTTTAACCATGCATTTCAGATGGTTCTTTAAGATAGCCGAGCTGACCATGGTACACGCTTGTGCTGGCCTTTTGGCCCACAGCGCGGTTCATTTGAGATTGTGTTTCTGTCTGGTTGTGTGTGAAGAATGCCCGGTGGTTTTGACTGGGATTGAATTGATAAGTCTCAACATGAGCTGATATTGGATAAATCACCAAGGGCCACTGGGGCTAGCGTGGAGCACTTATCGCTTGGCTGAGACATGATAAGAGCCGATGGCTGCCTGCGGCCTGATGAAGCCTGTTGTCAGACTTGCCGTATGTCCAGGTTAACATGTCGTCTCAAGCCCAGTTCCTCAAAATAAACACACTGGTGCTGAATTGAATTCACGGTTTCTTCTTGTGGGATTGGCTACTAATGAAAATGTATTATATTACAGAAAACGTATATGTTTAATTAAATAATAGTAATTAATAAGGGGTATTATTTGAATGGCCTTAAGGGTATATTTATGCCTAATTTATCTCGATAATTAAACATAGAACATTTTAAATACTTGGAATACAATTTTATGCCAAACATATTTACAAAATTATTAAGGAAAAAAAAAATTGGGGATGATGTTGCTATAAGCAAATATACAGCAATAGAGTGGTGCAATAAAGCAGAGTTACTGTTCTCACTCCGGAGTTAATTATTTTAGATTATACCACAGTGCTGTTGAATACTCGAATCTCACTGGTCAGAAGATGTGCATTATTTTCATATAACAGCAGATAGTTCCAGCTGTAACATGAATGATAGGTTAATATTAATGGGCTTGCTCTAATATGTTCTATAGTAACAGCTCATACAGACGGACTTGTACCATGGACGCTCCACATATGCTTCTGATTGATGGGTTCGAATGATTTGAATTTGACTAATTTGATTGATTGACAAGTTTGACTCACTTGAGTTTATTTGACAAGTTTGAATCAATCAAATTACTGTCATGAGTTTGACTTTCTTAAGTTGAATTAATTTGAGTATGATGGACAAGTTTGACTCACTTGAATTTGACTCACTTAAATTTGACTCACTTTATGTTGATTACCTTGAGTTTAACTGACGAGTTTGACTCAGTTGAGTTTGACTCAATGAAACTTATGTCGAATGAGTTTGAGTATGATTGACAAGTTTGGCTCACTTGAATTTGACTAATTTGATTTATTGATGAGTTGGCCTCACTTGAGTTTGACTTACTTGAAGTTGATTAACTTGAGTTTGACTGATGAGTTTGACTCACTTGATTTACCTCACATGAGTTAGTTCACTTGAACTTGATTCGAGTTTGACTCATTCGAGTTTGACTTGAATTTGATTTCACTTGAATTTGATCAAAGTAATCTTTGTCAGCCGATTACTTTTATGCCAGTTGTCATGAAGGTCCTATGTATTGCAGGTGTAATTTAGCCCTATGAACGCTTCCCACTATATAAATTAATACCCTTTCTGGAAATTGTCCAAAATATCCTTTGCGTGTAATATTACAAAGGTCTCAAAAGATTGTTCTTGGAATTTTGAAGGCCAAATCCTCAGAACTTTTGCTCTCACCAGTTGCTTAATGAACCATGGCAAATTATCCAACAGGGCAGAACACTCTCTATCAAGTGCTCATAATCAGATATCGTATTCCTAGAGAAATACAATTTGCTTCTGTTTTATAATTAGCCTGCTGCCTTTGTATTTGCTGGCTGCTTGCTGTGTGTGGACTGGAAAACTGCTGGTCTGTGCACTTGTCTGAGGAGTTATACCTCTCCATTTCAATTATGGCTAAACAAGTGCTCACTCAGAGCTGGTTGTTCTCACACTTTTTTCTGAGAATGGCGATGGCTTTGTGATCTATGTAATGAACAACCATACATGAGAATGAGTGCAGCATGCAAATGTACCATACAAAGCAAATGTATCTGAGATGATCTTGTTCTCTTGAATAAAGACATTATTCTCTTCCTGACCATTTTTATACGTTTCAAACATACTGTATATTTGGGTAGTGCTTTGAGGGAGCCCTTGTTTTCACATTATTTTTAATGGTAAACTTTAATCTGGAAAGTTGAAAGTGTGAGTGGATCTTACATGAGTGAGGTATTTGGAAACAACATGAAAGTGGCTGTTCAGCATTCATATAGATGATGTGTTAATCACAGTCTTGACAGTCATAGGATCAAGGTTTCTACGTTAGTGACAAGCCCCCATATTGAATCTGCATAGCTTTAACAAATCCATCTTTTTGAGTGCTAGAGTACTGTCTGGTTTGTGATGCTGTCAATTCAAAGCCCTGAGCAACACCCTCTTAATAAAAAGGCATGCCTATGACTACTAACTTGTGACTGGCAAGAGAGCTACAATGATTAGTCTACTAATAGGATAATGGGCCAACTGTTGTATAATTACACTTGACTTGGCCCATTTAACTCACTCAGTTGGTGAAGCCTTCAAATGGCGTTAAATGCTTTACAGCACTGGATTGACTGCATATCTCAAGGCCCCTTATCCCATCAACAAATCCCTTGTAGTTAGAGGAAATGAAAACACCTTTCTGGGGGCATCAGACTGGGTTTTTCTACTATTAAACTTCCTGCCGGTTTCTTTCCAGCACCTATGGTTTCTTCTTACTCTCTATATAGAGAGGAAGAACTTGAGCCAAACAGGGGCCCAAAATTCTGTCCAACAGGCCACTGGATTGAGCATTTTAACATTTTCCATGCATTAGCCCATTCAATTAATTTATAGCGCATCGGTTCAGGCAGGTTTGTTAGCCAGGAAAATGCCAAACCATGCAGTGCAGTTTGCACCTGTGGTCTAATTGAAAACTGTATCTGAGCAGCCTGAAGCCTCCCAGGGCCTCACTGTGCTATTCTGATTAAACCATTGGAAGAGATGTGTTAGAGGGGTGTATAATAGTAGTATCATAGAATGTCTCTGGGGTGGTACACCAGAATACTGATACTACTACTATTAGTACTACTACTACTATTACCACCACCACTGATACTACTACTACTATGACTACTACTACTATTACCACCACCACCACCACTGATACTACTACTCCTACTACTACTACTACTACTACTACTACTACTACTACTACTACCAACACCACCACTACTACTATTAGGGCAGTGGTAGCCCTAGAACTGCCAAGCTGCTAATGTTGGGCCCTTGAGCAAGGCACTTAAACATATCTGCACCAGGGGTCCCATATCATGGCTCTCATCCCAACGTCCCAACAAGCTGGGCTATGTTAGAATAGAATTTCACTGTACTGTAATTTATGTGTGACAAATAAAGGGCTCTTCATCTACTACTACTACTACTACTACTACTAGTGCTGCTGTTGCTACTGTTACCACTGATAATACTTCTACTACCTCGAAAGTACTACTAATACTAGTATTGCTACTACAACTTTTAGTACCATTGATACTACTACAACTACTACTACTACTACTACTACTACCACTGATGCTACTACTACTATGAATAATAATAATAATAATAATAATAATAATAATAATAATAATAATAATAATAATATAGTAATACCATTACCACTATTACTACTACTACTGCCACGGTTGCTACTATTACCACTGATAATACTTCTACTACCTCGAAAGTACTACTAATACTAGTATTGCTACTACAACTTTTAGTACAATTGATACTACTACTACTACTACTACTACTACTACTACTACTACTACTACCACTGATGCTACTACTACTATGAATAATAATAATAATAATAATAATAATAATAATAATAATAATAATAATAATACCATTAAATGTTTTAGATCCATAGATGGGTAAGTTTGAGTAGCTAATCAGATTGCAACCTTCAAGGTTCTGAAGTTTGTGTCCACCTAAGTATAAAGAAAATATCCATCCATCCATAACACTCCATGAGACAACTCTGTAATGGACCTGTCTCTTGTCTACACGTTAAGAAACCTATATATACTAACCTCATTCCCCGCCAAGACATCCTTCTGTTGTAATGTGCATATTTATCCTTTTCTACTATTTTTCTGGCTTCTCACTCCCCTTATTTTGACCTTGCTGAAGGTTTGTGATTATAGATATTTCTGTGCTTCCAACCATGTTGCTTGTTCTGACAGCAATTTCTGGAAAAATCTTAATAAAACTACATGCTTTTTGTGACCTGACACTTATGTCTCCATATCAGCAAAAGTAATTATTTAAACTTTATATGGTGTTCAAAGTGTTATCCAAGCTTAATCAGCACTAAAACACTTAAAATGCTGTGAAATTATTCAATAATACCTAGAAAAAGTGTGTGTGTAGGGGGCGGGGTGAAATTGAAGTAGAGGAAAGACAAAAAAGAGATCCTTTTCATAATTAATTTGGATAAGAACTGAATACTCTCACTAAAATTTAATGAAACACGAACATGTTGAAATTTGTCTGCCCTATAAGCTGTTATAAGGCTAGTAAGTGAGTGTGTGTGTGATGAATATTTAAGGAAGGTGAATTTTATTTTGGCTGAAACTAAATCATCATCCCTCACTTTTATGTTTCTCTTTTAGAATATTCAGTAAGTCTGCACCAGATAAGTCTTGATTTTGAGCCAAATACATCAGGTATTGAAAAATGCACTAGACCACTGGGAGCTTAAAAAACATTTCAGAGCAAGTTTTTATTCTCAAGAGTATTACAAATCTGCACAATAATTCACAGTTGAGCAAACAAAAGTAAACTGTTGAGATTGGTATAACCATAGAGTGGACACTAGAGACGATTTAAATACTACTGGTGGAAATGTATCACTGGATATATTATTGCTCTGAATATATAAACCATTTCACCCAGGAAAAAAGATAGAACTTGAGCAGATAGATATAAATGAGATGGAAATCTGTGGTGGAGTGGAGACTGAAGGATTACACCAATCTGGCACCGGGGCTTTACAGTACAGTCATGATTATAGAGGTTCATCAGGCTGGATGAGAAACTAAGGACACTCAGCTTCATGATCTTCCTGGAGAACTCTCTCCTCACAGCATTTGCAGTTGCACAAAACCTTGGTGTAGGACAATTTGGTGAGGAATTAGCCACTTCTCTCTATGGTGACCGCTTGTTTAGTCTCTTGTCATCTCCAGATTGGACTACTGCAAGTAGCTCCTGGCAGATCTTCCCTTGTGTGCCACTGAAACCCTGTAAATGAGCCAGAATGCAGCTGTTTTGAATCTTTCCTCAATCTCACCCCATTGCTCAATTCCCTCCACTGGCTTCTTCTAGCCTCCAGCATGAGATTTAAAATGCTTTTCTGCAAAGACAAAAAAGGGACCAGCCCCCACCTGCCTCAAGACTCTGATCATCCTTTCTTCTGACTGGGCTCCTGAGTGATGCAACTGAAAAATGTTCACAAGTTTGAATCCTGATGATGCATGGCCATCCGTGGCTGGGGGTCCAAGAAAGCAATATTGGACATGCTCTCTGGGTGGGAGGGATGCTGTAATTTTCTCTTCTGTCAATCAGAGTGGCTGTCAATCGTGTACGCAGAAGTGGATAGTTAGTACTGTACTTTTTTTTCCCAAGTGTTCGGCTACCCTGTAAAGTAGAATGTTGGAAAATATGTCATGGCTTCACCCTCCCTGGTTGGTAGCTGTCGAGTAACAGGGGAGAACTAGCTGGTTGGCAGGAATTGGCAAATGACCAACATGGGAGAAAAATAGATTTAAAAAAAACTTTGTTCCGACTACCTTCCATTCAAGCCAGAAGCACAGCCCGACTTGACGTATCATCCCTCGATACACAAGGCAGACAAACATCAAGACTCTCTGTACAGGAACTAAGATGGACATCCTAACAGCAAAGGCACACACTGTACTTGACTTGTCCTAACTTGTTTTTAGCATAATGGTACTCTTAGATAGTATTCTGACTTATTTGTACTTACACAAGGAAGTTTACTGCGTTTACTCTAAGTTTGACTACTCTAAGAGCATCTGACAAATTATGGGAAAGTAAATGAGATTCTTTTAGTTCAAATCTAAGTCACAAGGGCAAAGGCCTTAAATATACCCTTACAACCAAATAATGGAGAGCTGTCTAAGACAACAAAAATGCCAATGTCTTATGACAGTCATCATTTGATGTATACTAGAATACTTTGGGTGGCTATGGGCGTGCGTTATATCTAAGACATTGAAAACAGGGGGCTTTTTCAACATGCTAGCAACTTCTCTTGCTTTGAAACTCAAATGCAATATGACATTTTGTCTTTTGGACAATGTGCAAGCAATGAGTTTCTTACAGTGGAGGACATAGAAGAACCCAAATGGAAGCTGAAACACAGCACAGAGAGAGGCAGGACCATATACACTGATGACCTCTATACCACCAAAAGTCATTATTCTGGAATCTATCAATAAAAAACTAGACGTACTCGGAATACTATGCCAAGGGCTAAAAGATTAAAGACCCATGATCCCTTTAGATCTTTCTCTTCCAACCTGCACACCTCAGGCAAGAATCGGAAGAAGCCCACATATTTATGAGACGTGTTTCGCTACCTAAAATATCCATGATTTCTCAATTCATTTCTTGAGATAAAATTACAAGAGCTGTTGACGACATGTCCAATAACGAATCACCAGAACCTGATGGATAACCAGCAGAATTCTATGAACAATTGTCAAGTAATTTCCATAATGTTTCAAAATGCCACATTACTACACCATTTGAATACTATCCTGATTGTATTCATTTTGAAACCAATAAAGACCCCAGTCAATATTCCAACTATCATCCCATATCTTTAATACACTTGTATTATAAGCAGAGATCTATCATTTAGACTAGAATCAGTAACCTCCACACTTACAAACACAGATCAAACTAGTTTCCCAATAAATCCCCAAGTAAATCCCGATTTATATAGCATTACTGGATGCCAAGAAGGTGTTTGATAGGGTTGAGTGGTCTGTTCCCTTCTCCTCGCTCAGTCACTTTAGGTTTGGACCATATTTCATGCAATGGATGGAAATACTATCTTCATTCATGGGCTGGTGTCCTTTCTGCAAAAGGCAGAACTCGAAGAGATGTTTGTCTTTGCATCATCCAAGGAATACCTGCAGCGTCTGCATACAAATCGGGGCTTTGTTTCAGATTTGTTAATTAAACCGCAAAATTCAGACACCTGCCTGCCGATGTTCGAACCACGCATAGTGGGCATCTGGATTTCCAACAGGGGGATTCAATCAGACTCGCAATCAATATTAACTTGTCCTGAAACGTCTCACAATCAGAGGCAATTTAGGCTAATGCCAGCTTTTATATCTGTATATAAAATGAATATTACAGCTGCTTCCTTCTCTTAGCTTTAACCCTATATTTCTCACAGCTCAGGGCTTTGCTCATGTTGTCTACAACATTCATGACTGGCATGTGGTACACATTGAAAAGAAAAGAAGCAAGGACTGCTGGGTCAATCATGGGAGAGGAAGTGTGTGAAAGAAATGCAGCCTGCTGGAGAGAGATAAAAATGTTTATTATTTTGAGAAAAAGGACCATGAAGTCTGTATGCATGCTATGTCCTTGAGCCAAGCATTTAACCTGAACCTGTTCAGGCAAATATCGAGCTGTAAAATATCAAGGAAATATTTTGCCAATCAAATTCCTAAGACAAATAAAATAACAATGTGACATGCAAATATATGAGAAAAAAAAAGTTGCACCCATTTAACGGAGCACCACAGCAACAAGTGTATTCGTTTTACTCTATTACAAAATAGTGTATATTTGTATATTTAATAAATTTGAATACCTCAAATCTGTTTGCATTATTAATTTTATTTACATGGATTCTATAAAACTTACCCATGATATTCTTCATCTCCAATCATTATATAAGTGTATATATTAGTAGAATAAACAAAACTATCAATGGCTTATTAATTTATTAACAGTTAATACTACTAACCCCATTTCCATAAAAGTTGGGATTTTTTCTAAAATGCAATAAAAACAAAATCTGTGATTTGTCAAATCTCTTGAAACTTTAATTAACTGACAAAAGTACAAAGAAAATATATTCAATGTTTTCACTGACCAACTTAATTGTATTTTGTAAATAAAAACAAATTTAGAATTTGATGCCTTCAACACACAAAAAAAAGTTGGGACAGAGGCAAAATAAGACTTAAAGGTTTATAGAATATTCAAGTAACACCTTTTTGGAGGATCAGGTTAATTGGTAACAGGGGAGGGTATCAGGATTGGGCATAAACGGAGCATCCACCAAAAGCTCAGTTTTTGAAAGCAAGGATTGGTCGTGGCTCACTACTTTGTGCCAAACTTTGTGAGAAAATTGTCAGTCAGTTCTCTGGGCCCGAGCTCATCTCAGATGGACTGAAAGGCAGTGGAAACGTGTGCTGTGGTCAGATGAGTCCACATTGCAGCTTGTTTTTGGGAAAAATTGGATGCCGAGTTCTCTGTGCCAAAGATGAAAAAGACCAACCAGACTGTTGTAAGCAAAAGGTGCAAAAGCCAGCATCTGTGAAATTATGGGGGTGCATCAGTGCCCACGGCATGGGTGACTTGCATATGTGTGAAGGTA
Organism: Cranoglanis bouderius; assembly: GCA_023630585.1. NCBI lineage: Eukaryota > Metazoa > Chordata > Actinopteri > Siluriformes > Cranoglanididae > Cranoglanis > Cranoglanis bouderius. The sequence goes on from CM042539.1 coordinate 26,375,671, forward strand.
CCATTGCTGAAGTCTTGTATCAAGCAAGAATGGGCAAAGATTCCTCTTGCAAAACTGCAACAATTAGTATCCTCAGTTCCCAAATGATTAAAAAGTGTAATTAAAAGGAAGGGTGATGTAACACAGTGGTAAACATGCCTCTGTCCCAACTTTTTTTGAGTGTTGAAGGCATCAAATTCAAAATTTGTTTATATTTACAAAATACAATTAAGTTGGTTATCTTTTCTTTGTACTTTTGACAGTTAATTAAAGTTTCAAGAGTCTTGACAAATCACAGATTTTTGGTTTTATTGCATTTTAGAAAAAATTCCAACTTTCATGGAAATGGGGTTAGTACTTATACAACACAAAATGTGAGAAAAGTGTAGTAAACCTGCCAACATTCATTCTCCCTTCAACTGAGTCTCCACTGAGCCAAGCTTGGGGTGATTTATTACCAAATTAAAACACTGAACTCGTCCATTCCTCAGTGTTCAGACCTTGTGCATCAGCCAAGCACCCTTGGGGTTTGGGTTTGTGGTTAAAAAGTCTGACCTAGGCATTAACATGTTGCCAAGCAGTATGTTAATGTGGAGAGACTGATGATCATAGCATTAGTGCAGTAATACTACATTAAAATCATGTCAGAATTAGTGTAATTATAAAAATTGTAAAAACATATAATGTCAAGAAAAAATTCCATGGGCAAACTTTTTTGACACCTCTGAAATGTCTGACAAAGTGGTGGAAGTATATTATAGGTTCCAACAAATTAGACAGCATAAATGTTCTTAAAAAAACAAAAAATTCTGTCAATCTCTCCCACCTCTATAGTTTGATGGAAAGCTGTGAATTTTTTTGACAGAAAGCTTCGTTTGCAATGCGCAGCTTTCAGTGCTGACAGAAGCAGAACTTTTCATCACTGCCTCATTGAAAAACATTGAATTCCTACCTTGCCATCAACCAAGTCTAAAAGGGGTGTGTATCATTACTAAAATATGTGTAGAAGTCATTTAAATAAAATTATCCTGATAGTACAGTGTTTGTGATTATGTAGCTAGTATTTGGACCGTCGATATTATAGCTTATAGTCATCATTTATTATTACTAATAATTTTATATAGTGTCTTTATGGAAGAATTAATTTTGTTGCTTGGGAATCATATATAGTTTTAGTGAAAGACACAGAATGTGTTTCTTTTGGTAAACTTATCATTTTCACTAAACATTTAACATGCAGTGACTGTTATTTGTGCATCCCCCCCCCCCCCCCACTTCAGACTCAAATACCTCTGGAAATTCTGTACTGCCAGAACCTGCTTTTTTCTTAAAAGTGTGATGCATTTAGGGCCCAAGGGCTTAGCATGAATACAAAACACTCTGACCACAGTAGACAGCTGAGCCCCAGAGGGGTTTTTATGCATCTTCTCAGACTGAGTCAGTGTGACTGCTTGAGGTGCTGCTTGTGTTCTTCTGCAGGAGTGTAGTGCATGGCCAGCAGTCAGCTGGAGGATAATCTTCCTTAGTGGAACTGTGATGGGAATGCATGATATTTTTTGGCGACTTGTATACCATTTTCTTTAGTTATAATTTAACTATTTCCAATTTCACTAGCAAGTTCTTCCCTGTCATAAAAAGTTATATAGATGGTAGGGCAACATTTATCATGTACTTCCTCCAAGATACATGGAGCTAGCCAACATGTTATTCAAACTGCTGCTCATGTACTGTCATAGGGTAGCTCAGGAGGAGTGCTAACTCTCTTCTCTCCATATACATGAGCTCACAGATCCCTAAAATAGGCTACTGATTTACATGGAGAGAAACCTTACAACCCAGAACACAAAGGCAATTATGCTCTCTTGGTTTTCCAACCACTAATGGGTATGGTAACTTGCAATCGACTGGTGATAGCGTCAATGCTTTTTACTTGCTGTGCCCCAATTGGCAGCCCCAAGTGCATGGAACTTTAAATAGTGCATTAAGTTACCCTGTCTTCTCCTCTGATGTTCTTCTGAGCACTTCTATTCTCCTCTGATTGAGCTACCACCTAAAGAGGCTCGATGCATCCAGTTGTGCACACTTAAGACCAGCGCCACCACTGGGGTATCTCTGTGTGCAGAAATGCTCTTGGGGCAAGCTTTTGGGTTGAGGGGTTAAGGGGCAAATGCCAAGATTTTGGCTGTTCCAAGGTTGAGATGAACAGAGACATCTGGAAACACCAGGAACTACTTCTTAGTGTTGTGTTAGCCTAAGGGCTTAATTTGAACAAAGAACATTTGACCACAGGAGACAAGTTGAGCCCTGCAATGGTTATTATGAGTGAGAAGGCAAAGGGAAAGGGAGGAAGTGTAGGTTGTGCATCTCCTAGTGTCGGTATGGCTGCTTTGTTAGAGGTGCTCGCTGCACTCTCTTGCAGGAGCAAAGTCGGCAGCTCAATAATGAGCCAGGGGGGCAGCCTTTATCAGCAGAAAATGTAATGGCTAAAAGGGATATGCATTTGTGCATAGTACTACTAACAAAAGGTGTATTGAGGCTCCCAGTCTTCTTCTCTGGCATGCAGTTCGTTTATTTTCATCTGGATTAGTTCCATTCCTGCATGATGATGTTTTTGTAATGCCACCGTCCTTGGCGCTAAACCATAGTGGTGTCAAAACTGTCAGCTTCAGAACCTGATGCCATTAAAACTGGAAATAACAATGGGTTTCCAGCTTGGAAAGGCACCACAGAAACACAGATGCTGCTATGGGCTGATGTAAACAAGGTGACACTACTCTACCAGCAACTAGCCTTAGGGATGGCAGGAATAGGTTACTTTGGCCAGCTACATAAGCTGCAAGTGTATTACAAGCTTAATGGTCATATACTCTAGACAAGTTTAAGCCTCTTTAGATGAGGCATACCTCTGTTATAAGCAACCAGTGGTTTATAACGGTGAAAGTGAACATAGAAACAGACCAGATGGCACACATGAGAGGTGTGCACTCGCGCAGTGTTTCTAAAAGACAGAAATCACAGATGGGTGGATCCTGGGATTTGATGCAAAGACTTCCCTCCACACATAGGTCATCCCAGTGGATGGCAGGAAACAGCTGCATCCCATACTGCACTAAGTGAGTGGGACGATGAGGCTGTTGGTGAATCAGCAGATAGCAGAATTGGAGCAGCACTGGCAGTCCGTGCAACAAAAAAACATAATGACGTTGCAGGAGAAGTCAGTGAGAGCAGGCAGGAGAACGCAGAAGAGCAGAAAGTTAGCATCAAAGCAGATTGCTGCATAAAACTATTTTTTTTTTCATGGTGGTGGCTAGCGGCAAAGAAACAGATGGTGGCATAAGTAGAGACTGTGTCCAGCAATAGGGGACAGATCAATGCAGACCAATAGATGACTCTCATTCAGCTGTTAGATAGAAGAAGGATGGCACACTGATTCTGTGTACAAAATTTTCAGATTTTGAAATTAATTTGCAGCAAATATTTGAGGGTACGCTTGGCCCCCTATAGCTTGGGCAACATTTAAAAGTCATTCACAACCTGCCTACTAATGCTTACATAGTCTACTTAAATTATCAGCTGGTTCACATAAATAATTTTGATGATTTATGGCTAGTATTTGAGGGAAAAACTCACTGTACCAATTTGTCACACAACCCAGGAAATTAGCACTACATAAAAAGATGGCATTCCTGGCTACATTATAAAACAGGGAAGAAACTGACTAAGCTAAGATCCAAGCCAAGAGCAGATGTCTGGTTCCAAGTGACTGTGCACCAGGTATACAGTTTCTGGGGATTGGCCTTTATACCATTACTAAGTCTAAGTCCCTCCATTGCTTAAAAAGGAAACTGAAATTTGTCTATGATTTAAAAAAAAAATAAAAATAGACTGATAGAAAATGCAGCTAAAAACAGCACACAACCTGTTAGTGTGGGTCTTGGCAATTTCTTTGCTTGCAGTATAATATACACAAACAAAAATTCGCATGTGGAGTCTTTTTGTGTAGCTACTACTAAATATAGTTGAGTGAGCTACAAAATTATTTCTGAGAAGCTGCATCTAAAACATAACTTCATACATTTAACATAAAATGAAAATCTCAAATATCTTGTGTTAATATGATCCAGTATTAGATTGATGTCATGTAAACAAGAAGATTAGCTTAGTTCCATAAACTGTTAACTATTTTCTGATGATATACAATAACAGCATTTTTTATCTGTCAGCCAGCTCCTGATAAATGACGAACTCCTTGTGGGAGGAATCTGGTCACTACATTCTCTGGTATCCAGCAGAAGGAGATTTTGTTGCTTGATGTAGACTGATTGCTTACATCTGTGACTCATTATTTATGGTTTACTTAAACCTAGAATTTGAGGCTATCACATTTGAATTTGGATATCACATTTGGTGGTAAATACAGTGGGGGAAAAAGTATTTGATCCCCTGCTGATTTTGTACGTTTGCCCACTGACAAAGAAATGATCAGTCTATAATTTTAATGGTAGGTGTATTTTAACAGTGAGAGACAGAATAACAACAAAAAAAATCCCTAAAAACACATTTCAAAAAAGTTATAAATTGATTTGCATTTTAATGAGGGAAATAAGTATTTGATCCCCTATCAATCAGCAAGATTTCTGGCTCCCAGGTGTCTTTTACACAGGTGCTGAGATTAGGAGCACTCTCTTAAAGGGAGAGTGTACCTGTAAAAAGACACCTGTCCACAGAAGCAATCAATCAGATTCCAAACTCTCCACCATGGCCAAGACCAAAGAGCTGTCCAAGGATGTCAGGGACAAGACTGTAGACCTACTCAAGGCTGGAATGGGCTATAAGACCATCACCAAGCAGCTTGGTGAGAAGGTGACAACAGTTGGTGTGATTATGGATTAAATGGAAGAAACTGTAAGTCTCCCTCGGTCTGGGGCTCCATGCAAGATCTCACCTCGTGGAGTTTCAATGATCATGAGAACGGTGAGGAATCAGCCCAGAACTACACGGGAGGATCTTGTTAATGATCTCAAGGCAGCTAGGACCATAGTCACCAAGAAAACAATTGGTAACACACTACGCCGTGAAGGACTGAAATCCTGCAGTGCCTGCAAGGTCCCCCTGCTCAAGAAAGCACATGTACAGGCCCGTCTGAAGTTTGCCTGAATGTTTCAGAGGAGAACTGGGTGAAAGTGTTGTGGTCAGGTGTGGTCAGATCTCTCTGGCATCAACTCAACTCGCCGTGTTTGGAAGAGGAGGAATGCTGCCTATGACCCCAAGTCATAACACCATCCCCACCATCAAACATGGAGGTGGGAACATCATGCTTTGGGGGTGTTTTTCTGCTAAGGGGACAGGACAACTGCACCGCATCAAAGGGATGATGGACGGGGCCATGTACTGTCAAATCTTGGGTGAGAACCTCCTTCCCTCAGCCAGGGCATTGAAAATGACCTTAATGACTTGGAGAGGATCTGCAAAGAGGAGTGGGACAAAATCCCTCCTGAGATGTGTGCAAACCTGGTGGCCAACTATAAGAAACATCTGACCTCTGTGATTGCCAACAAGGATTTTGCCACCAAGGACTAAGTCGAAGGGGTCAAATACTTATTTCCCTCATTAAAATGCAAATCAATTTATAACTTTTTTGAAATGTATTTTTCTGGATTTTTTTGTTGTTATTCTGTCACTCACTCTTAAAATACACCTACCATTAAAATATAGACTGATCATTTCTTTGTCAGTGGGCAAATGTACAAAATCAGCAGGGGATCAAATACTTTTTTCCCCCACTGTAGCAATATTTGTGAACTGATCCAGTGCCCAGGCTTTGCTTTCACTATTTTACTGATATCTGTGGTCAATATCATGGTGTTAGAGAATGGCTGAATTGATAAAAAATGAGAAGAAAAAAATGGTTCCATGGTGTTTTTTTCCAAAACCACCATTATGTCCAGCCATCTCCCCTCAACTATGTGAAAACGATGGAGAAAATAACCCTGGCTGTTATAAGAGGCTTTGCTGACCACCAACCACACACCAGTAACTTAACGTCCTGCAACTGTTCGTTCATCTGTTAGGCTGAAAATAAGAGACACATCTGCATTGACCAGAGAATCTCATTGGTTATGAAGATAACAATGCTGACCTCTCTGTATGACTTCATGACATCATGTTGCATCAGTGCACACAGTTATGATACAGCCCATGTGTGAGCAATTGGAGATCAAAATATATTAGTGTTATAAAAGTAAAAATAAAATTAATTTTTTTTCTCAATTCAGTTTTATGGAAAGCCTAATGCACTCACTATGGCCAAGTACCAAATGACCCAGTTGCAGTCCAGGGCCATGGGTTGGAAATCTCTACCCATTTTCATTAGCATTTGGATTTTTGTCTGTTGTTTTTATTGCCATTTCTACAGTACTGTGCAAAAGTTTTAGGCACATGCAAAGAAACGCTGTAGAGAAAAGATGCCTTCAAAATAATGAAATTAAATGTTTCTACATAAAAAAATACCATAAAGAGCAGTAAACAATAGTAAATGAAACAAAGTCAGAAAAATAAAAATAGTACTCTCCGGTACAATTTGTGCAGTTTTATAAGGAAATGAGCTGGTAAGTTTTATTGAGCATCTTGCAGAACCAGCCACAGTTCTTCTGGAGACTTTGACTTTCTTATTTTTGCAGCAAAACCCAGCAGCCTTCATTGCGTTTTGTTTTTTTTTGTCTGAAAAGTGTCTCTTACATAAATGCTGCTTTCTTTAATGACATACAAACATTTTTCTGTAACATTTAATGCTGTGCTAGAAAACGAATGTTTAGGAATCTAAAATGTTTTTTGTACTGACTTGATAATGTAGGAGTCACAAAATAAAAAAATCTATAACAAAGTTTGTACTAAAAAAATATAGGGTGCCTAAAACTTTTGCACAGTACTGTATGTATGCAATTTTGGATGTTTGCCTGAATATTTTCACTTGTTTTTTGTTTTTTCTTTCTATCTTGGATTCTGATCAATATTTCCACTGCTTTCATACTGGTGACCTGATTTGGATTCCTAATCTTGTTATTACCTCATAACAGCTAGACTGAGCCACATATGTTCCCCCCTCATTGTGAATACAATTGTGCTATTGACCTGCTTCCTGGTACCTGTCACCCCTGGGAAATAATTTCTTTTTTCTTTCAGACAGTGGGCTATTTATGTGGATAAAAACTTCAGTGAAGCAAACAGAGGTAATATATTTTCACCAATATGGACTTCTGTATCACCTGGTCCAAGAAGAAGATGAGTGGAATAGGGCCACTGTCAGTATCAGGGTTCTTAGAAGGTGCTTGGAGTACTTGAATTTGGCTTTTTGAAATGTAAGTACTGGAAAATCTTGAAAATAACCATTATTTTAATCTAGTGGTACTTAAAATGTGCACGAATAGAACAATAGAACATGAATAGAGCAAACACATGACAGCTCCAGTTCACTTTTTAGACCCCTTTAACAACTTTTTTTCAAACAAGCACCTAGTGACAAATCTAGCGTTTTTTGGGCAAACCTTAGCTACTTCCTTCCATAGAAGAGAGTCGCCACTACTGCCCCATGAGCACAATGTCCTGCTTGTATAGTACACAGTGAAATGAATCAACGCTCCTCCAAGACCATGATGCTACATAAAACAATAGACTAGCTACATGAGACGACATAGAAGTAATATGACCTACACATTTTTACATAAAGTGCACATGTAAACGTGTGCTAACACAAGACAGTACAGTAACTACTTTAACTTGTGTGTATGGTGATTTTGTCAGACAATGTCATGGTTATAAAATCAGGATTTTAGCAGTGCAGAGCATGCAGCTTGGAAATTGCTTGGAAGTGACTGCTGGTTAACACGTAGTCTTAATGGGCCATGTTTCAGTTATTATCTCATACTTGTTTGTTGTCTGATAACAGAAACAAGAAATATGTAAATTAGAACAGCTTTATTGGGAATTCTGCTGTAGTAAATATACAATATGTGAGCACAGAGAGTAAGAAAGAAGCAAACAAATGTAAAGGGCTGACACTAGGCAGAATGCAAATACGACGCGATAACGTAATGAATATGCTAATTAGCGCATAACATCATCTAGCGACATTTAACAACTTTCTAATGAAAGTTGTTGGCAGCAGTAGTCCTGTCACTCACCTGGAGTATATTGAGGTTATGGTGAAGATGAAGCAATGCCTGGGAAAAGCAAATTTAGTCCAGCATGGCTGGAAAAGGCACCATATATGCATCTCTTGTATAGTCCTTGAAAACAAACAAAAAATAGTGCTTGAAAGTCCTGGAATTTCTTTATGGAGCATCTGCATGAACCCTGCACTATGAATACATGGTAATACTTTTAGGATTATCTAATGCTCCAGCACCATTCTAAACCCTTTATGCTGTTAAATTTACTAACTGTTAAATCATGTACCTTCAGATAATGAGGCAGAATAAGTATGAAGCAATCCAATTTTATGAATTTCACTCAGTATATCTTTAAAGTTGGCAAAATTAGGATAAGACTACAAAACAAAACTGATGTTTTTTTTTACTATTTGTACTTCCCTTTTGCATATATCTCAACCAGAAGTAAAGTTCAAGGAGATGGAGAGCTGGGTGCCTGTTGCTACAAATCCATGAAATGTCTAAATAGTCTTGAAGCCATTTTAAGAAATTATTAATTTAATCATTAAAGTAACTTTTGCAGGATTTCTAGTTATTAACCATTATTATTATTATTATTATTATTATTATTATTATTATTATTATTATTATTATTATTATTATTATTATTATTATTTCACTATTGGTTATTTTTAATGTGTTAGCTTAGATTCTCTGTGGCTAAGAAACTGAGTGTATAACCCAAAATGCACTCACTTTTAATAGTTAAAAAATATCTGCCTAATGAATAAAATAAAAATACTGCCTAATAAACTAAGCAACCAATCATTAGAGTGCATATCTTCTTAGTATTTCTGTTAGCTTTATGCATCTTGTATAAGCCACTAATTATCCAGTTAGCTATGAGGCTGGTTGCTAGAGACTAAATATTCACATTCATAAACACTAAAAGTTATGACATTCCCTTCTCTTTTCTAGAAACTCTTCTGTTTGATACAACATGCATTAAATCTGTCACACATGACATGCTCTTTGAAATTCTTGATAGCTGTTACGTCCTTAAAAACAAACTGCTTGGATTTTATGTGGATCTTCTGATGAACTCATAACACACGGACCGTTCAGATGTCAGCAAATTATAACCACTCTCAAGGCAGGAATGTGTCGAGGATGTGTCTGGTTGTATTAATTAATTTATGCCTTTGCCTGATTTATGGAGGGACATGTTAAATGCTTCATCGACTTCCAGTTTAACCTCAATGCTCTATCATTTCTTTGTGTTAAAATATAAAAAGCCTGCTATGACTGTAGTTTAGATGTTTCAGCTTTATTAATTCAGCACCACGGACAGCTCTTAAGGGGCTCGCACTCTCGCTCATACTGAGTAGTTCATTAGTCTTTTAGGAATCAGTGTATTATGATAACATATGTACAGGATTTCTCAAATGTGCTGTGGAACATGAAACAGGAACATCTCTTTGGTAACATGTCTTCATTTCTTTTTTCTGAAGTCTACTATTTTTTATGTATTCTGTTACTGTGTGAGAGTTTGTTTGTCCATCTAGAATGGAGATACTACTTCCTACACACTTATTAGCTCTGAGCTTTTGATCCTTAAAGCTGTCATGAATCATTTCAGACATACAGCACTGTGACACATTTTCATTCATTCATCTCCAGGAAGAGTATTATGCACTGTATCCAGAGCCTATCCCAGGAACACTGGGCATGAGGTGGGAATACACCCTGGATGGGATGCCAGTTCATTGCAAGGCATCATGCACACACACTCGCTCAGTCACCTAGGGGTAATTTAGCATAGCCAACCCACCTTTGCCATGTTTTTGGGAGATGGAATCAAACCGGAGAACTTGGAGGGACATGGGGTGGACATGAAACTCCACAGAGACAACCAGAAGGAAACTGGGGTAACTGGGGGCCCTGGACCTTTTGTGGTTGCAAAGCTACCTGCTGCATATGGGACATAAATAGATTTTTTTTTTAAATGGCCGGTTCTCCAAAAGTGAACATCTCTTTCCCCCCCCACCCCAAAAAAAACACAGATTTGGAGTAAAATATTTACAGCAGACATTTTGGGTTTCTAAAATTGGTCAATCTTGACATGTATGGGATAATAATGAATATGTAATGTAGCATTTCCATTTAGTGCATATTGAAAATGTTCAACTTGAGATGGTAGTACCCTACAAAAATACAGGTACAGGTTGAGTACCTAGTGTAGGGTAAAAAAAAAAAGTTCCTTTAAGGTCAAGTTAAGTGTTCTTTGCTGTCTAATGGAAAACACTCTGTTGCAGGATTTTACATACTGTAAATCCTAGAGTTTCCCCAGAGGAACAAACTGAAGAACCCTTAAGAGTTCCACATTTAACATTTTCCTTTTTTATTAATTTTTTTTTTCTCTTTCAAAGACTGTAGTAACTGGAGTATAATTTCAGCATACTTTAAACTTGAAGATTCAGCAAGGGTTCACAAGGGTTCTTTTGGAGGCTTATTGGTTCTCCTGGTTGGCTTATTCATTCTAACTTTTTGTGAATGGGGAACCCTATTTTGTAGATCTCTACATAGAACCGTTAAGGGTTTCATAGAGTGACAAGACAAGGACTTTTTTCTCCTAATCTTACTGGAGGGTGATTTCAAAAATACAGTTCCAATGAAGGTTTACAGGATTTCATTCTTTGAATGGTTATTGGTTCTCCCGGAGGGGGGCATGGAGGCTATGTGGTTAGCACTTTGCCTCCCATCTCCAGGGTTGGGAGTTCGAATCCCGCCTCTGCCCTGTGTCCACGGAGTTTGCATGTTCTCCCCATGCTTTGAGGGTTTCCTCCAGGTACTCTGGTTTCCATAGTGTGTGAATGAGTGTGCAATTGTGCCCTGGGTTTCCTCCGCCTTGTGCCCCAAGTTCCCTGGGAGCTTCCCAAGCTCCAGGCTACCCCATGACCCTGTGTAGGATAAGTAGTATGGAAAATGGATGGATGGATGGTTCTCCTGGTTGGTTTATTGGTTCTGTTGATTGGATGCTTTCTAAAGTGGCTTTACTTCAATGGATTGTACATAGAACCTTTAAGTGTTCCCTAGAGGGACAAGCTGAAGGGATTTTCAATGGTTATTGGTTTCTAAAGTTTGTTTTCTGTATTCTAGAAGTATGATTTCAGTATACTTTGAAAGTATAGTTTATATAGTTTATATAGGCAGTGGTAGCTCAGTGGTTAAGATGTTGGACTACTGATCGGAAGTTTGTGAGTTCAAATTGCAGCAATGCCAAGCTGCCACTGCTGGGCCCTTGAACAAAGGCCCTTAACCCTCAACTGCTCAGTTGTATAAATGAGATAAATGTAAACATTTAAGGAGGGAAAAACTGAAGAATTCCTTAGGGTGCAAAATTTGTTTGTTTGTTTGTCTGTTTTTCCTAGTAATTTCATATGTCTTTTAAGATTGTTTGTTGTCACACTGTACAAAGTCCTAATAAAATGTTTTCGCACAGTGTGTTACAGAACTCTATCACAGATAACGTGTGCGATAATGTTTGTTTTCCAGATTACATGTTGAAGATCCTCTAATGATAGACCTGCAACGAAACAAAATTAAGCTGTGTGCTTAAAACGGGCTTGCAGAAACTCAAGCATTCTTCAAATGGAGCTTGAGGTAATCAGGATCATTTCTTGTCCATTAGTATGTTTTGTTTATGTTTCTCCAATGCTGCTAGCATATTTGTAGCTGTGTCATGAGTTTGTCATCATCCTATGCGGTCCTCTTATTAGTGGCTATTAGACGAGCATCATAGCAGCTCTCACAGTCTGAGACTTTAATCAATTTCTGACACTCTGCTGTCACAGTGGCACTAAATTGATTGCCACATTTTGCATTCTAAGATCAACTATCTCACCTCACGAACAAGAATACTTGGTGTTGTTTTTGTCTGAGGCCGCAAAATGTGTAATTGTGGTTTAGAAGTAAAAAACTTAAAGTTCTTGTTGAAGATTGTTTTTCCAGGAGGCAATCAACCTCTAAAAGAGCTTTTGTTTTTAGATAGCAGTTTGTGTGTGTGTGTGTGTGTGTGTGTGTGTGTGTGTGTGTGTTAGAGAGAGAGAGAGAGAGAGAGAGAGAGAGACGTCTGAGTTGCTTGTATAACCTACAGATGGCAGAAGACTCCAACCTAAATCGCACATTTCACAGCACGCTTTTAGATCAGAACTCGATTTCCATTCTAAGCAGACTCCACAAATCCGCGGCTAGGAAAAGTTGCATGCTTATCACACGCACCAAGCCTCGCGTGCTCCGAGTTGCTGCTTTAACACGTCTTCTCGAGCTTCTTTAAAACGTGTCAGGAACCTGCGCGCGGATCAGACCTTGGAGCATTTTTTTGGGTGTGTGTGTGTGCGTGCGTGCGTGCGTGTGTGTGTGTGTGTGAGAGAGAGAGAGAGAGAGAGAGAGAGAGATTGTGTGTGTGTGTGTGTGTGTGTGTGTGTGTGTATTGAGCGCTGATTAAAAAGCGGTACCCACATGCTGTCGGGTGGTCGGCTCGTGCCGAGGAGCTCCGGAGGCGCGCGCACTGCACTCTGTTCCCCCGTCGGCCGAGATGGTTGAGTCCCGTCCCCGCGTCTCGCGCACCAAATCGCCGTAACGCCGCTCTCTGATCACTCAGCACCAGCCTCTCCGCGCGGGGGGGAAACAGCCCGGCTTTTTTTTTTTCGTCAAGACGCTCCGACATGACAGAGGCTCGCGGTGGATTTGTACTCCTTGCCGACGGAGGATGCGTCCGGTGCTCTACTCGCGCGGACTCTTCTCGCGCCAAAGCGGCCAGGATCAAAGGCGGATTTGTCATTTGGAACGTCGTGTTTTCGCTGATGTGCACCCGCGCGCACGGTAAGCGGGCCACGGTGGCACCAGAAAGGGCGCTGATTTGCACCGACCTATGGTCGGTTATTGTTATTACGCATCTTTAAATAAAGGAATTCACATTGCGGAAATGATTAAGAAAATAAATGCATTGCCTTAATTATTATTATTATTATTATTATTATTATTATTATTATTATTATTATTATTATTTTGAATTCAGTGCCAGTGATCTTGTGCATCTCTGGAGCCCTGTCTGCATAATGCATTAACACCTTATTGGACGTGCTGGAGGCTGATGCGCAGTGTGTTTTGCAGTGTTGAGCAATTTCATCCAAAACTCAGCAGGGATTTACTGCGTTTATTAGCAGTCGTTTCCAGGGCCATGGTGGTGTTGTGGATGATAAACTTACGCCTTATGCTTCGGGTGTTCTTCTGTCCAACATGTCAGCGTCTAAACGCGTTTACACGGTTACCAAAATTGATCTGATTATAAAGTTTTGCACTGAAAGGGGAATTTAGTTTGCAATCACCAAAACCACCCTAAAACTGCAATATATAAAAATGAGTGCTGTTTGAAAGTTTTAAAGGCGCACGGATGAGGAAAGACACTGAAGTTTTGGAGTTTGGTTGATGGTGATAGATGATGCTGAGTGGAAACGGAGGATGGGGCCGCTCTCTTTGAACGCGAGCAGCTGTGGAAGTAAATTGTTGCGCGCGCATGCGCAGACGCGTCTGCGTGACAACGCAGTCCACACAGGAGCGTGAAATACGACACGAGATTTAGTGTTTAGAAAGCAACTGAAGCTCTCTGTTTCTCCATTTCTTTTGATCCCTCCGTATGGCACACTTCCTGTCCATCCTTTCAGCTGTACGAAACCTTTTCATTATTAGGTTATATTATTAATTATTCATGGTGCATACCTACTTCTTGTGCATGCTGCATCATGTAGTCCCCATCATCTCTGTGACTGTCTTTACATGACATCTGAGATCAGGCCAAGCTTGGCAAACGTGCAGACAGGTTAACTATTCACCTGGCCATGATTCTCCCCACCCACCCCCCATATGATTATTCTAGTCATTATTTCCAGTCACATCGGAAAACACGGCCCATATTTGAACTAATTTTAAAGTGAATTTTGTGTTAGATGTGACCAGGACCTGTGGCAGATCATCCAAGTGGTGTTCAGTTGAGTATTTAGTCATTTATGTAGCCTATAATGTGTGCACTTTTAATATTTTAGTCGCAATGTGTCCATTACTTCTTGTCACATTGATCATGTGTGAGCTAATTTTGAAAAACAGCATATGTGAGTGTTTGTAATTCTTATGGTAGGCCAGCTTAATTTTTTACTTTTTTCATTAGTGGCAGAGTTGAATTCCATATGGCATAATTTCTTGGTTTCAGAACGTAGGTGTTTTGACCACTTCTGCATTATCTGACCTTACTCTTAGTCATAAAGCACAAAATGGCAGAGCTGAAAAAGTAGTAGATCAGTGTGAATAGACCAGAAATCTGTGACAGGATAGTGTGATGTGCCATGGCTTGAAGAAGAGTTACTCCAAAGTTGATTATTTCTCAATAAAAGCATGAACAGAACTGTTTTATTCCTCTTACACCACAGCAATTTACAAACAAATTTCATTTTATTCATGAACAACATTCCATACATGTCATCTGTTTATAGTTTAATGTTTTAATGTTGTGGAACAGGTTCTCAGGAGTTCTTAAACTTTTCCAATCAGAGACCCCCTTTACCTGTAAAATAAATTTCACAGACCTCCTTTGAACATAGTCCACATTCACACACATGTACACAATAATATTTTATCTTTTTATCCCAGCTCCAGAGCTTTTCATTCCACTTTGAGAATCACTGCGCTAGGCAAGTTAGTTCCTGTTCTCACTTATGTTAAAGCAGCTATAAACTGTTGTTCCCTCGCTAACCTCTCTTTCTCTCTCTCTCTCTCGAAATTAAAAGGATGGGGGGGGACAGCTTTGTTATGTTTTAGAGAATTCACTTTATGTAATCTCATCTGTCCTGAAGACTTTCCCATGGCGGAAAAACGTACTGACTGTTACAAAGCGCTGACGCTGGAGACTCCTTCCATAAATGTTAAATAAACATCTCCATATGGAAAACATAATCATATCAGTGATTATAATTTTTTTTTGGTTTCCCTGCTGAAAAACCAAAAAAAAAAAAAAAAAAAAAAAAAAAACTCCTAGACTTTGTAATGGTTTTAATGGTTATAATAGCTATTGTATTGGTTTGAATGGAAACTGTATTGGTCCCTGTGGGTCTCTTCTGGCAATTTGTTGCCGAAAAATGGTATCATATTACATCTAGTGGATACTATTAAGGTCCAATAATGGTAATGGTTTTAATGGTTAGCTGATGGTTTGTAATGCTATTTGTAGTGGAAACCATTAGAATCTCTGTGATGGTTTCTATTGTTTGTTTTTTTTTTTCAGCAGGATTGGTTTGGTTATTATTATTCTTAGATTATGTCTGCCATTTGTCTGCCATAGAAGTCCTGTGAATTAATTATTGCTATCAAAACAAAAAGATATAATAATGCTTATCACAGCATAAATCTCTCTATCATGAAGACTTTCCAGTGGCAGAAGTAGCTTTCAAATGACATTAGCCCCAAGCTGCTGTGATCTACAGTGCCCAAGGTAGAGCTAGCAGAACCCGGGCATTTTAGCTGACTTTGGAGCTCTATTTCCCGTCAAAATGCTGCTATGGGGCTCATTATGTTCCCATCGATCATTTTTCAGTCATAATTTTTCTTCATTCAAATTTTATTTGAAATAGTCTGGAGAATCAAATGAAATCAAATCATGACCCAAGTGTATCGTTACACCTCGACTTCTGATCAATCAGAATTGAGAATTCAGCAGCGCTGTGGTATAATGCTGCAGTTCCACCAGTCTTACTGAAGATATTGTTCCACTATTGAACAGTCCACCCAATATAGACTGTAATGCTCTGCAAAATCCATCTTAGAGTGTCAATTATAATGAACAAACTATAATTAACATTCTTGTCTGTGCAGTCTGGCTGTTTGGCATGATGTAAAGTGTAAAATCGAAGTAAATTAAATTAGAATTGATGCTCATGCAAGTTCTGTGCATTTTATCATAGTCATATCGCAATTATTTGAAAGACAAACCACAGACTGTATAGGTTTTGTCCTTTGCTGAAGAACACCTTTCATTAGCTTTCACATTGAAATTCATTTTGTTTGTTCTAATAAAACAAACATTAATTAAGAGCTAAACAACATCTGTCACTGTACTTTGTCTAGTGGCTTTCTAATTTGGACGATAGTCGTGCCAACTTACAATTTATCAGCAACAGTAATCTGACCCTGAAATGTTGGATGTAACACATGAATACGTTAAAACAGACAGATGAGGCATGCTGATGCGGAGCAAAACAAATCTGTGGAGTGTGAAGAGTGAAACTGAGAATAGCATTCTCATGTAGAGACAAAAAATTATTTGTGCAAGTTAAATCAGATAAAAGTTAGATACTATAAATAAGTTAATAAGATTAATAAAAAAGCAACAACTTACTGTATATATTTGATTTATACAACAGTGCTGTTTGAATTCTCAATTCTGATTGGTCGGAAGGTGTCAAGTCATGTTCTATCACAGGTTTGTACAGCATTATATTATATACAGTGCCCTCCACTAATATTGGCACCCTTGGTAAATATGAGCAAAGAAGGCTGTGAAAAATTGTCTATTGTTTAACCTTTTGATCTTTTGTTTAAAAAAAATCACAAAAATGCTCTCATGGATATCAAACAATTGCAAAAAAACACAGGTTTATCCAAAAACAAAACAAAACCCATCTTTGTTAAATATAGGTGTGCAACAATTATTGGCACCCTTTTTGTCAATACTTTGTGCTACCTCCCTTTGCCAAGACAACAGCTCTGAGTCTTCTCCTATAATGTCTGATGAGGTTGGAGAATACATGGCAAGGGATCTGAGACCATTCCTCCATACACAATCTCCCCAGATCCTTCAAATTTCAAGATCCATACTACTGGACTCTCCTCTTCAGTTCACCCCACAGGTTTTCTATGGGTTTCGCGTCAGGGGACTGGGATGGCCATGGCAGGACCTTGATTTCATGGTCAGTAAACCATTTTTGTGTTGATTTTGATGTATGATTTGGATCATTGTCCTGCTGGAAGATCCAACCATGGACCATTTTAAGCTTTATGGCAGAGGCAGTCAGGTTTTTATTTAATATCTTAAGAGCCACCACTATATTTAACCGTGGGCAAGAGGTACTTTTCCATATGGCTACCTCTCTGTGTGTGCCAAAACCACCTCTGGTGTTTATTGCCAAAAGGCTCTATTTTGGTTTCATCTGACCATAGAACCCGATCCCATTTGAAGTTCCAGTAGTGTCTGGCAAACTACTATGTTTTTGGATAAGGGTAGAGGCTTTTTTCTTGAAACCCTTCCAAATAACTTGTGGTGATGTAGGTGACTTCGGATTGTAGTTTTGGAGACTTTCTGACCCCAAGACGCAACTAACTTCTGCAATGCTCCAGCTGTGATCCTTGGAGATTTTTTGGCCACTCAAACCATCCTCTTCATAGTGCGTTGAGACAATATAGACACACGTCCAATTCCAGGTTGTTTCATAACATTTCCAGTTGACTGGAACTTCTTAATTATTACCCTGATGGTGGAAATGGCATTTTCAATGCTTGTGCTATTTTCGTATAGCCACTTCCCATTTTGTGAACCTCAACAACCTTTTGCCACACATCACAGCTATATTTCTTGGTCTTACCCACTGTTATGAATGACTAAGGGAATTTGGCCTATGTGTTACCTCATATTTATACCCCTGTGAAACAGGAAGTCATGGTTGAACAATTTCCTGTTCCTAGTCACCCAGGTGTACTAAAAAAAGTAAAGTATCAATGGGAATATACTATACTTCAAATATATTTTTCTCATATGAATTTATAGGTGTGCCAATAATTGTTGAGTATTTTTGTGATTTTTTTTTTAGCAAAAGATCAAAAGGTTAAACAATAAAGACTTAAGACAATTTTTCACAGCCGCCTTTGTTCATATATTCTAAGGGTGCCAATATTAGTGGAGGGCACTGTGTGTGTATATATATATATATATATATATATATATATATATATATATATATATATATATATATATATATATATATATATTCCCTTGTTCTAATACCTCATCATTTCTATAGTAACAAGTTACTATTTATAGTGAAAACTAATAATAAACCCATAATAATTAAACTAATAACAAACATGTTGCTGTTTAACAAAGAAAAACACGTATGTTTTCTGTGAGGATTTATTCATTTAACATTTATGAAAGGAGTCTCCAGTGTCAGTATGTTTTTCAACATGTGAACATTTACAGGACAGGGGAGTTAATGCTTTGTTGTTTGTCAGTAACAATAACATGACAAGCTTTGTTTATTTTCTTATTAACTTCAAGAAAGAGACTTTTAATTAATATTTATGGAAGGAGTCTCCATTTTTAAAAAGTTTTTGACAATTTTTTTTGTCTTATTAACTTCAAAATAAAGAAAAAAATAGCAGCAGGTGATGGAACGACTGTTTAGAACCTATAGCGGTGCTTGAAAGTTTGTGAACCCTTTAGAATTTTCTACATTTCTGCATAAATATGACCTAAACATCATCAGATTTTCACACAAGTCCCAAGAACCCAATTAAACAAATGAGACAAAAACATTATACTTGGCTATTAATTTATTGAGGAAGCCGCTCACAGATATTACATATATGTGAGCGGCAAAAGTATGTGAACCTTTGCTTTCAGTATCTGGTGTGACCCCCTTGTGCAGCAATAACTGCAACTAAATGTTTGCGGTAACTGTTGATCAATCCTGCACATCGGCTTGGAGGAGTTTTAGCCCGTTCCTCAGTACAGAACAGCTTCAACTCTGGGATGTTGGTGGGTTTCCTCACATGAACTGCTTGCTTCAGGTCCTTCCACAACATTTCTATTGGACTAAGGTCAAGAAGGTTGTGAAGATCAGATTTTGATAGATCCCTGTTCTTTAAATAAAACAGGGCGCTCACTCACACCTGATTGTCATCCCATTGAATGAAAACACCTGACTCTAATTTCACCTTCAAATTAACTGCTAATCCTTGAAGTTCACATACTTTTGCCCCTCACAGATATGTAATTTTGGATCATTTTCCTCATTAAATAAATGACCAAGTGTGATATTTTTGTCTCATTTGTTTAACTGGCTTCTCTTTATCTACTTTTAGGACTTTGTTTTAGGTCATATTCATGCAGAAATATAGAAAGTTCTAAAGGGTTCACAAACTTTCAAGCACCATTGTAAGTGATTACTTGTTTTGTGGGTGTTCAACAACATTAAATGTAGCTATAAAAGGATAAAAAGTACAAATACATAAATAAAACATTTAATTATTGTGTTAAAATCCGAAGTGTTTTATTCATCTCCTACCACCACAATTTGCCAATACTATCATTTGTTATTTGGTAAGGAATGACATACTGTACCTTTTAATCATTTATAGTTACATATAGTTAATGTTATCGGACATCCACAGACTTGATGATTGTAATATCGCATCAACAGAGCCGAAATTTTGAATGATTTTACATCATCCTAGATTCATCTGCATTCACCTTGCCCATTAATTGAGCCACAGACAGACACTTTCTTTGAGCTTGATGTGTTTTCTTCCTCCGATACTCTGTTTACTCAGGTTGTTTACTGAGGTTACTACTGAGTTCAAATGTGACATGAGTCACTCAGATTGCTGCAGTCCTAACAAGTGGAGGTGGATTTACTGATTTCCGTGTAGCGTTTGCTGCTTTTTTTTGTTATATAGACAGTGATGTTGCTTACTTACATTCAACTATACAAGAAAAAATAAATAAATACAGAAAATGTGGATTGGGAAATTATTTATTAGGTTGTTAATTAGGTACTTGTTTGTTTGTAGGTTTGTAATTTTTCATGACTATTTATTTATTGATCTATTTTCTAAAAATATAACAAAAATATTTGTTTGCTTATTTATGTATTTGTAGTTATTTTTAGTTGTTATTTAGGAACGTTTATTTTTTGTTTGTTTATTCTACTTTGTCTTTATTTATTTATTACTGTGTTTGTTTGTAGGTTTGCTGTTCTTATTTATTTATTTATTTTAATGTATAGCTGTAATTTTTATGTATTCATAGAAAGGTTGTTATAAGTATTAGTTGGTTTGTTTATGTATTCTATTTTGTCTCTATTTATTTATTTATTTATTTATTTATTTATCTTTGTAAGGTTGGGAAAATATTGTAAGATAATCTGAGAAGGAAAAACTCTGGCACTCTGGTGTGGGCGATATGACAAAAAATATCATAACATGATACTTGTAATCATATATATAAATAATTTAGTTAAACTGCCAACAAAAAGTGCTGCATTAAAAACTGTATTTTAGTAAAATTACTTATGTAAAAAAAGAAAAAATCTATAAAAAATCTGTACCATTTAGTTTGTAATTATTTTTTAAAAATGACAAAATTATATCACGATACCGACAGTGTTAGGTCGCGCAAGAAGCGCGACTTCAATTCCCAGAACTCTTATCCACACACTCCACACTACACTTCCCAGCAAGCTCGGCGGCCTACAAACATGGCCGCCAGGGACTACAACACCCACACACTACCTCGGTCACAATCACCCTCGTTCTAATCCCGCGCACCTGTCTTCTATTTCACTAACACGTTATTTAAGGACTTTTGTGTTACAGGTCTAACGCGAAGTATTGTTTGTTTTTTCCCAAATCTAACCTTACTGAGCTACTGCAACCTGGACTGATTCTCACGGCATTTGACATTAAGCTAAGTACTCTGGATTCCGATTTCCTCTCAAGCCCTCTTCCTATTTTACACATCTCGGTGATAGGTTTACTTGCACAAGTGTTTGATTTTCTGTTAGCGCTAATAGTTTGCACACCTTTTGTAATTACCACTATTTTGTTGTAAGGGTTCATTGCTGGATGCTGTTTTTGTTCGTTTTTTCCTTCCGTGGTTAAGTGTGTGTTTTTTGTACTGCTAGCGCTAATACTTTTGAGAGTGTGTACAAGCTCTGCTTCAATATCCTGCGAAGACTCGAAGCCTTCTAAAAGCCTGTTGTTTGCCCTGTGTCCTTTTCACATGTATGCTGAATAAAGTGACGAAGTTTTTGACCGCAACTGTGTCCAGCCTGCTTCTGGTATCGTAACAGAATACTTCGCCTCGACATGGACGCAGCGGAGGAAATTCGTCACGCAATCGCAGCCCACGGTCAAATTATCAACGCGCAACAACAACGCTTGGGAGAAATGGATCAGAGTCTTCAACTTCTCTCTCAAGTCACGGCTACAGCAACGCAGCGCGCCGCTCCCACATCCTTTTCTACACCTCGACTGCCTATGCCCGTACCCGATAAGTACAACGGTGACACTGGATTATGTAAGGGTTTCATCTTACAATGCTCCTTATACTTTGACTGTTGTGGGGAAATGGGGGATCATGAGAAAGTGGCGCGATTCATTTCCTTATTAACAGGCAAGGCTTTAAGGTGGGCGGCGGCAGTAAGGGAACGAGGGGGAGAAACGGTTGCTTCCTATGACACCTTTGTCTCCATGTTCCGGCGGGTGTTTGACCACGCCCCCGATCACCAGGAAGTCGGGGAACGGCTCCTAACACTGAGGCAAGGCTCACTTCGAGTGGCGGATTACGCGTTAGAATTCCGGACTATCGCTGCGGGTAGCGGCTGGAATGACGTGGCGTTAAAAGCGGTCTTCCGTCAGGGCCTTAATCCCGCCATAATCACTGAGATGGCCTGCCGCGATGAGCCTCTTAACCTGGATTCGTTAATTGATCTCGCCATTCGCCTCGATCAACTTCTCTACAGCCGTAGGCATTCATCTCAGCACCCTGAATCAACCCGACTCCCCGCTAGCGACGAACCCATGCAGATCGGCCATGCTAAACTGGACCCCGAAGAGAAAGAAAGGAGACGCCGAGAGAATCTGTGTCTCTACTGTGGCCGCGCTGATCACTCTCTTCATTCCTGCCCTGTCCGCCCCACAAGCATACCTCCGACGAGGGGCGGACAACGCACCCGTTCAACCCCGGTGAGTCAGATTCCTGATGTTACTTCATGTTTTTTTACTCTACCCGTCTACCTTGAACATTCAGGTGTCTGTACTCTTGTTACAGCCATGCTCGACTCCGGAGCAGCGGGCAACTTCATCGACGAGGAAATAGTGTGTCAGCTAGACCTAGACACTCGTCCCCTACCTCAACCACTAAAGATTCAAGCCATCGACGGTACGCCCATCGGAAACATCACCCGCTACACACACACCCTGGGGCTTCGGGTCAGCGCTCTCCACCACGAAGAATTATCCTTCTGGGTTATCAAGTCTACCCGATACCCCGTGGTTTTGGGCTTACCGTGGCTGAGAAAACATAACCCTCACATCTCTTGGGCCAACCAGCAAATACTTAACTGGTCACCCTTCTGTCACCAACAATGTCTTAACACCCTATCACTCACTGTCGTGACTACATCCGTTGAAAGCCCTGAAAACGCACCCACCGTCTGTATACCCCACGAGTATAGCGACCTCAAGGAGGTGTTTAGTAAACTCAGGGCTAGCGGTCTTCCACCTCATCGTTCATATGACTGTTCCATAGACCTCCTGCCGGGTATGACTCCGCCTCGTGGACATATATATCCCCTGTCCCAAGCAGAACATAAAGCCATGTCCGAATACATTCAGGAGGCTCTCCAACAGGGATATATTCGTCACTCCACCTCCCCGGCAGCAGCCAGCTTCTTTTTCGTGGCCAAGAAGGGAGGCGGCCTTCGTCCTTGCATTGACTACCGAGGGCTCAACCGCGCCTCGGTGAAATATCCCTACCCCCTTCCACTTGTCCCTTCCGCCTTAGAACAACTTCGTGAAGCCCGATATTTCACCAAGCTGGACCTCCGTAGCGCGTACAACTTGGTGCGTATCCGGGAAGGGGATGAGTGGAAGACTGCCTTCAGCACAACAACAGGTCACTACGAATACCTCGTAATGCCGTATGGGCTAACGAACGCGCCCTCAGTATTCCAATGCCTAATTAATGACGTGCTGAGGGACATGTTAGGAAAGTTCGTGGTGGCCTATATTGACGACATTTTGATTTACTCCCCCAACTACAAAATCCACGTATCTCAGGTACGCCAGGTTCTCACACGCCTACTGGAAAATGGACTATATGTAAAGGCAGAAAAATGTGAGTTCCACACCAATACTACGACTTTCCTGGGTTACGTCATTAGCCCCGAGGGAGTGGCCATGGACAAAAGTAAGGTCACGGCGGTAACACAATGGCCCACTCCCACTACCATTAAGGAGCTCCAAAGCTTCTTGGGCTTCGCCAACTTCTACAGACGCTTTATCCGGGGTTTTAGTTCGATTGCTCTACCCCTTACGTCTCTGTTGCGGGGCGGTCCTCGCCGTCTGGTTTGGAACCACGAGGCAGAGGGGGCATTTTCCAGACTCAAAGCGGCGTTCACCACGGCTCCTATCCTCAAGCACCCAGACCCTTCTCGTCCCTTCGTAGTAGAAGTAGATGCCTCTGAGGCGGGGGTGGGGGCCGTATTATCCCAACGTCTAGGGGAAAAACCAAAACTTCACCCCGTCGCCTTCTTTTCAAAAAAACTATCGCCGGCAGAACAGAATTATGACGTGGGAGATCGTGAACTACTAGCTATAAAATTAGCTTTGGAGGAGTGGCGACACTGGCTAGAGGGGGCAGAACACCCGTTTACCGTTTTCACTGATCACAAGAATTTAGAATATCTGCACACAGCCAAACGACTTAACCCTCGCCAAGCACGTTGGTCTCTGTTCTTCGCACGTTTTCAGTTTACCCTTTCTTATCGCCCCGGGTCCAAGAACCACAAGGCGGACGCCCTTTCCCGACTCCACACTAGGGATTCACCACCTTCCAAACCCGACCACATCCTACCTCCCTCCTGTTTTGTCGGTAATGTGCACTGGGAATTCGACAGTTTACTTCACAAATTCCCACGTAAGTACGTACCGTCTGCTTGTCCTCCCACAAAATTATTTGTCCCTTCCACCTATAGAACCCGATTAATAAGATGGGCTCACACGGTTCCCGGTACCGCTCACCCCGGTTCCCTACGCACCTACCACCTTTTGTCCCACAAGTACTGGTGGCCCAATATGGCCCAAGAAATACAACAGGCGGTCAAATCTTGTGACACCTGCGCCCAAACCAAGGCACCCAGAACCTTCCCTGCCGGCAAACTCATGCCACTACCCACTCCTCAACGACCTTGGTCACATCTCGCAGTAGACTTCATCACAGACCTCCCCAATTCTCTGGGTCACACCACCATTTTTGTTATTTTAGATCGGTTCTCCAAATCCCTCCGTCTAATTTCCTTGCCCAATCTACCCTCAGCCTTCCACACAGCAGAACTGATATTCTCACATGTATTTCGTTATTTTGGGATCCCCGAAGACATAGTTAGCGATCGGGGACCGCAGTTCATATCTCGCGTATGGTCCGGTTTTATGGGTAAATTGGGAGTGAATGTGAGCCTTACGTCAGGATACCACCCCGAATCCAACGGGCAAGCGGAACGGGTTAACCAAGAAGTCGGAAGAATGCTCCGTTCGTTTTGTCACAAAAATCCCTCTGATTGGGCCCGCTTCCTGCCATGGGTGGAATACGCCCAGAACTCACTCCGCCATTCTGCCACTAACCTGACCCCATTCCAATGCGTGCTAGGATATCAGCCCCCTCTGTTTCCGTGGGACGCCACGGCCACGGACGCACCAGCCGTAAACGAATGGTTTGACCGCAGTGAACAGGTCTGGGCAAGCACCCATAGAAGACTAAAACAAACAGCCTCCAAATCAAAAGCCCAGGCGGATCGCCACCGACAGGTAACACCACGCTACCAACCCGGTGAACGGGTATGGCTCTCCACCCAAAACTTGCACCTCAAACATCCCTGCCAGAAGCTCTGTCCTCGTTATCTCGGCCCCTTCAAAGTCATCAGGCCCATCAATGAGGTAACCTACAGACTAGCCATCCCCAAACACTGGCGCATTTCCCCCTCGTTTCACGTTTCTCTCCTGAAACCCTTCCACACAGGCATCCTCACCTCTCAAAACCCTTCTAATCCACCTCCCCCACAGGAAGTTGACGGACAACCGGCCTATCAAATTCATCAGATTCTAAAATCCCGGCGACGTCAAGGTAAACTTCAGTACCTCATTGACTGGGAGGGGTACGGGCCCGAGGAACAGAGCTGGGTGGCGGCCAAGGACATGCTGGACCCTGAAATGGTGGACGAATTTCACCGCATCCATCCAGAATACCCAAAACCTAGACCCAGAGGTCGACCCAGGCAAGTAGAGGCTCCCGGAGTGAGCCCTTTGGGGGGGGGCTCTGTTAGGTCGCGCAAGAAGCGCGACTTCAATTCCCAGAACTCTTATCCACACACTCCACACTACACTTCCCAGCAAGCTCGGCGGCCTACAAACATGGCCGCCAGGGACTACAACACCCACACACTACCTCGGTCACAATCACCCTCGTTCTAATCCCGCGCACCTGTCTTCTATTTCACTAACACGTTATTTAAGGACTTTTGTGTTACAGGTCTAACGCGAAGTATTGTTTGTTTTTTCCCAAATCTAACCTTACTGAGCTACTGCAACCTGGACTGATTCTCACGGCATTTGACATTAAGCTAAGTACTCTGGATTCCGATTTCCTCTCAAGCCCTCTTCCTATTTTACACATCTCGGTGATAGGTTTACTTGCACAAGTGTTTGATTTTCTGTTAGCGCTAATAGTTTGCACACCTTTTGTAATTACCACTATTTTGTTGTAAGGGTTCATTGCTGGATGCTGTTTTTGTTCGTTTTTTCCTTCCGTGGTTAAGTGTGTGTTTTTTGTACTGCTAGCGCTAATACTTTTGAGAGTGTGTACAAGCTCTGCTTCAATATCCTGCGAAGACTCGAAGCCTTCTAAAAGCCTGTTGTTTGCCCTGTGTCCTTTTCACATGTATGCTGAATAAAGTGACGAAGTTTTTGACCGCAACTGTGTCCAGCCTGCTTCTGGTATCGTAACAGACAGTATGTCATGGCATCCTTTATCACAATATCGGTATTATATCCTCATATTGCCCAGGCCTATCTGAACTCACCACAGTATCATGAGCAATTTGTAACTCACTGAAATAAAGTTTCCTTCTTGCACTTTTCACATATTCTGTTCTTTTGTAAATCACCTAGCTTCCGCACTATTTTGCAGTATTGCTCTTTACCTGGGATGTTAGTAAATCAGGAATTTCTTAAAGAAATCGTGCCGCGCTGAATGAACTGTGCTGAGAGGAAGTGTTTGGTAATCAGAACTCACTGCTGAAGGACCTGAACATTGAAACTGAAGGATTTAACAGTGTGTTACTTTCAAACATCTGCTGAGTGCTGTATCGCAGAAACTAAGCGAAAGCGTTTGGGTGTAATTCTGCTTTAGAAGAATGACTGTAGCCCAGGCAATACAGAAGCGTCAACATTTACAGTTTAGCCATAAATTAGCACTTACTATGTCTTCTATAGTGACAAGAGACACCTGAAAACTTCACTTTTCTGCTTTTTCCAGCTAAATCAGCAGTCAAAACAAATGAGAATAAAATCCGCCCAACAGAAAAGCATGATTTAATCATTTAATCATTTTTATCATATTGGCCTCCTATAGGAAAGGGATAATTATTTGATACTCTTCCCACTGAGACTTGTTAAAAATCTTAAAATAAAATAAATGAATCTTATATTTCAACCAAAATATAATTTCAAAGTATGAGAGAATTGGAGATTGTTACTTCTTTATTAACCCCTTGTTCACTTGATCAAGGTGATCCATTTATTTATTTGTTTGTTGTCTTTCCTGTCTATTTATTTATTTTATATTTTTATAACCTATTTTATTAGGTTGTTATTTAGGTACCTGTTTGTTTTTAGGTTTGCGATTTTTCATGCCTATTTGTTTATTTCTTTGTTTATTTATTTATTTATTTTATTTTGTGTTTATTTATGTATTTGTTTGTTTGTAAGTTTATTGCATTTATTGTCTGTTTGCTTATTTATTTATTTGTATTTATTTATTAGCTTGTTATGTATTTGTTTGTTCATTTATTCTATTTTGTCTTTATTAATTTATTTAATAATATGCTTGTTTGTAGGCTTGTCTTTATTTATTTATTCTATTTTATCTTTATTAATTTATTTAATAATATGCTTGTTTGTAGGCTTGTCTTTATTTATTTATTTTTAATTATCTGAATGTATAGCTTTTATTTTTACATATTTATTAGGTTTTTATAGGTATAGCAGTCCCTCCAGGGTTTCGCAATTTTGCGATCGCATCATACTCGGAGGAGCTTGCGATTTCGAAAAATTCCAACAGATTTTCCTCTAAGACGTGTCATGTGACGTCATCACAACATGCATTCAGCCAAAGCCCGCTTTAATTCACGTGCGTCGAACATGAGCACAGCTAAAAGGTCTCATTTACCAACTAACATCACTGCAAAAACTATTTCCTGCAATTGCAGTTTTGCCAATTCAAGTAGTTTTCTGCAACAAAAGCACAGAAAACGCTGCATGCAGCAGAATCAAGCATTTTTGCCCGTAACAGTAACAAACAAAATTCCAGTGAAATCCTGTACGGATTGATGTAGGTATTGCTGGTTTTTTTATTTATTTTATTTTGTCTCTATTTATTTATTTGTAGGTTTGTTATCCTTCTTTACTATTTCTTTATTTATTTGTTTGATTATTTGTTTGTTGTCTTTCTTGTCTATTCATTCATTCATTCACTGAAGGGGAAAGGACAGGGGAAAGACACATTTGCTTCAGTCACTTTTGCTTGACGCTGAATCTATCTAGATGAACTTTGACCTGGACTTTGACACAAGGCTGTGTGTTGTGAGCCAATAGAAAACAAGAAATCTCATCCAATGGTGTATGTTAGTGTTTTTGCGGAAAAATGATTTTTTTCTTTTTAGCAGTGTTGGCACGTTTGGAGTTCTGTATCTTTGTGTTCGTGTTTGCTGTATCGGAGGGGTTTCAGGAGAGGAATCAGACAGGAGGAAGTTAACTTTGTTCCTGCAGTGTGATGTAATAACAGCAGGAATGAGATGAGCCTTATCTAGCATGAAGAGATCATGTGAAAACATTTTCTAGCACAGAAGAAACCTGCAGGATGTAGTGGAACATGTTATTTGCTCGACAGCAGCGATGTGGATATTGATGGAAGGCTCGAGCATCAGACAGTATTTTGTAGGCAGATCAATTCCACCTTGTTAGAATTCAGCTTCAGGTCCATGTCCAGGCTAAGCCATCATGTCAGGATCTGGATGCAGTTTGGATGAAGGTGGAGAGCTAGAGCTGAGCGACGTAATATGATATAATATTGTAATATAGAGTATTATATACATGGTATACATATCCTATGTATAATTTTATATCAGGATACATTTGTTATGTGAACTATCAGGAGTATTATGTGTCACTGCTTTTCTAACCTCACTATTATTCGCTGTTAACTGATTGGACATTTTCTATCATTTTATTTACAGCATTTTAGCATAACATTTTCCCTCCTTGTCCTTACTAAACAATACTTTTCTAAATGTTCGATAATAAAAAAATCTCTGAATATATATTTTATTTTTTATAAAATGCATTCACAGTTTGTTAGGGAAATGAAATATCCCCCTGCATATCATGTCGTAAACAATTAGCGCAATCTTTTTGCCATATTGCAATCTATAGGAAAAGAAAATATAATATTTCAGAGTTGTATCAGACATTTGAAGATCATTACTTCTTAACTGTAAAACTTTACAAACCCCTTATTCACTTGATTGACTGATTGATTGTCTTGTTTGTTTGTTTTTTCTTTCTTCCTTTGTAGGTTTTTTGTCTATTTATTCAACAACACTAAAAATTATTTCTCCTTTTTATTTTCCTAAATAAATCTCCTAAAACATATTTATTTATTTATTATCTCTTGTCTTTATTTAGTTGTTTGTTTGTAGGTTTGTCTTTCTTGTATATTTCTGTCCTTATTTGTTGTTTTTGTCTTTCTTGTCTGTTTATATATTGTTTAACAAAAATCTAACAATGCTAAAAATGATTTCTCCTTTTTTGTCTGTATTGTTTTTCTTTCTTTATTTATTTGTTCGTTTGTTGGTTGTTGTCTTGCTTGTCTATGTATTTATTTCTTTAGTCGTTTACTTAATTTTCTCTTTCTCTTTACTTATTAGCTTGTTTGTTTGTAGGTTTGTTGTCTTGTTTATTTATTTATTTATATATTTAATTATTTAACAAAAATTTAACAATAGTAAAAATCTTTTGTTCTTTCTTTCTTTCTTTCTTTTATACTCCTGTAGATCCTAAATCCTAAGCCATCCTGAAACATTTCTCCTACTTAATGCACCGTTTTATAAAACATATTAATGAGATTCAGGAAATTAAAGCCGTCTACCTCCGCCTGTACACACTCAAATCCCTGAACATGTAAATGTGCCTCTTTTTCTAAGTATTGTTACTATTGCTAATGGCTGAGCTGAATATAAGATGCACTATATGGCTAAAAGTATGTGCACCCCTGACCCTCACACTTGAATGCGCTTGTTGAACATCCCATTCCAGATTTATTCCCCATTGGCTGTTATAATAAGCTCCACTCTTCTGGGAAGGCTTTCCACTAGATTTTGGAGCGTGGCTGTGGGGATTTGTGTTCATTCACATTGTGTTCAGGTAATGGTAGCTCAGTGGTTAAGACATTGGCCTACTGATTGGAAGGTTCAAACCCCAGCACCGCCAAGCTGCCACTGTTGGGCCCTTGAGTGAGGCCCTTAACCCTGAATTGCTCAGCTGTATAAATGAGGTTATAAATGAGGATAAATGTAAGTCGCTCTGGATAAGGGTCTCTGCCAAATGCCGCAAATGTAAATGTAACAAGAGCGTTAATGCGGTTGAGGTCACACGCTGTGTGAGGAGGCTCCAGTTCATCCCGAAGGTGTTCAGTGGGGTTGAGGTCAGGGCTCTGTGCAGGACACTCGAGTTCTTCCAACCTTCACACACCATGTCTTCATGGAGCTCGTTTAATGCACAGGGGCATTGTCATGATGTAACAGGTTTGAGAAATGTGGAATGAAAGTGAAATAGATGAAAAATGAAACAGAAGGAGACGAAACACATTATAATTATTCTCTTTCCTGATCTACGCACATTTTGTTTCTGATTTTAACAGTGTTTGCAGTTTCCTTCTTTGAAATGCACCATGATGTTAAGACGTGGGTTAAAACACTGGCAGATATGACTTTGAAGTAATTTCCAATATTGAAGGCTTATCCTTGTCCAAACAAACAGTGCTGGAAATGTGTCCCTCCTGATGCATTTTTAATAAGTGGCACTCTTGCTTCGAAATTTGGGCAGTGGGTAACTGAAGGAATGAGAAGAAATAACTTTTCATGAGATTTGATTCTATTGACCGGCAGCTCCTTTGTTGCCTTTGCTGCCGGCTCTGTCTAATGATTACACCCCCACCCCTTTTTTTCACCACAGCTCAGATTCTTCGCTGTCAAAATAACTTCTCAGTGAGGAAATGCTTATTTCCCAGTTTGCACTAACATGCCTGAACACTCATGATTGTTTTTATTTTATTTAATTTATTTTTTTTATCTTCTCCCAAGCACGCTAATTGTGTTAAACTAGCTGTGTCCCAGACGTTTAGGAGTAACCGTGCGGTCTTTATTTTTGTCTTTTGTTCTTTCTTTAGCTCAGATGGCAGCGTGCGGCTGCTGTGTCAGTGTGTGTTTCTGTGCCGTGATAATCAGCGACTCATTGAGCATAATGAAGTGTGTGAAATGGTTGCTCATTGCATAGTTCTCAGCACTGTGGGGGATCATTTTTTGGAGACAAAATCAGTTGTATTGAAACTTTTTGACATTAGTACATTTCATCGCAACATGTTGGGGGTGTGCTGTTATAGGACAATAATCAGCAACAGCATTGATGTAGCTAAGTTACTGTTACCACCGTGTAGTTGATTATTTTCCAATAACGGCGCATGCTGAAGTGTATTTCTCTTAAACTACAGCAATATGTCTTATTTTCACACAAAAAAGTGACATTTTGTACTTTTTATCCATTTAGAGTTATATTTAATGTTGTGGAATTTCTAAGATACAGGTTAGTTCCTTTTATTGCTTACGTTATTGTGGCTATAAACATTCGTTCCATCTCTTTTTCTCTCCCTTGAAGTTAATAAGACAAAAAATGACACTGGAGACTCCTTCCATAAATGTTTAATAAATGTCTCCTGATCAACAGTTTGTTAAATCTGTTTACATAGAGTACAGCATGGCACGTCCAGCGTACAAGTCCCTGGGTATGTAGAAATGATAACGTATTTGAATGAGTGCATTCATATAAACCTGCAGCTCTTAGAAACTTGACCAACAACTTCTGACCAGATCAGAATCGAGAACTCAACATCTCTGTGGTGTAAACTGAAAACCACTCCAAGCACTACCCAAGGTCACAAAGTGTTTTTTATTTTTTTTTAATTTCTGTTCAAAGTAGCGAAATTTTACAAAAGGGGGCATTATTATTATGCATTATTCTTTTAAGCCAGAATAATGTAATGGATCAACTTTAAACATGAGATGAAACAGAAGCGCACGCTTGGATTCAACGCACCTTTTTAAAGGAGACGGATTTTAAAGCGTGCCCGCATTATCTACAGGAATGTGTAGTAACTCGGATGAATCTGCAACGTTTAAAATAATGTTCTCCACCAGTTACAATTTACGTAACAAATTAAAAGATGTTTAACACGTTTAAATGTATTCTCCAATTTATGTAAGGAATTAGCTTGAGTGGCGTGAAATATATCTATATATCTAATCAACGCGTGTTGTGACCAGTTATAAATATACATCAGCCATGAAAGGGAATTCATGTATGTGCACATGTACATATAGATAATTAACTACAACGGATTATAATTAATTATGACTATGTATGTGGCCTAGATCAGCTTTATGAACTCTAAAGAGTGAGTTTATCCTTCTGGCCAGGAAGAATTAACTCACTAAGTTTGTTATTAAAAATTAGAGCGGGTAACAGAGATCTTATGCAGCGTTTAATGGACTCATCACGTGACCAAAAACAGAGAAAATCAAGCGTGGGATAATAAATTTTAATAGCTATATGTGACTATGGATACACACGACTAACTCTAAGCAGAACATACATATATACACATCTATATACAGGGAGAGAAAAGGGATAGAGAGAAAGTGATGAAAGAAAGGGAAGCAGACAAAAACACAACTATTTAGCCTTTTTCAGAACCAGCACGAACTTAATTCTCCTGTAACACAGGGGTCCAATCTTAACGCAGATATAGGTCATTAACTATACTTGCATAGCCTCAAGGTTGAGAGTTTGTGCGAGGTCGGGTAGAGTTCGCTGGTTCGTTGTTGTTTGAAAAGGCGTGAGCCCGGAGGTAGTTGCATCTTGTGTCCGGAGAGAGAGAGATCCTGGCTTCCTCTTCCCGGGGCACGTGGCCCCGGGGGAGAGAAACCGGAAGAAGTGAAGTTGAGAAGTGAAGTCAAACTCTGAAGTCTAACTCTCAAATCCTCCTGAAGTGAGCGTGGTGTTGTTTTAAAAACAACACCAACGCACACGCCTCTTTGGGCTATGGGCCAATCAGGAAGTTGGGTTTGCATGTCCGGATGACTCTCTTTGTCTGGTCTCGGACCCTAATTTAAATGTTGAGGGAGGAGCCGGTCTATACCGTGTTATAAATGAAATTAAAGGAAAAACATGAAATGATGTATCCCATTGCAATGTGATATGCATAATCAATCCGGGTATCTCGAGACGATTAACTACATACCAAATTCGATGGATTTGTAAAGAATATTACAAATAAAACCTGGTTACAGACATTTAAAATGATATGCTAGATTAAACTATCTAAAGTCATTACGGTTAGTTACATAAACACACAATACATGTAAACAAAATAACATCACACTATTTAGACATGGAATAATTACATATAATTACACGTTACATTGAAGAGAGAGGGGTTTCTCCATTGTGTGTGTAAGGTAAGTGTGGGGGTGTGTGTGTGTGTCGTAAAGTAAGTGTGTGTGCGTGTGTGTGTGTGTGTGTGTGTGTGTGTGTGGTGGATCCCTGCTGACGAACTAATCATGAAGTTTCCCAGACGTTCAGTCATCAAAGGTTTCTTTTATTGCAGGGGTAAGTCCTGTGTGGGTCCCAGAGAGACTTTTTGCATTCCAAAGGTGCATCTGGTCAAAGGAGGCCTCTCGGGGTTACTCTATGTTTAGTTTGGGTTAATTTAGAAATCAGTTTGAGCATAGATCATACGCTACATCAACCATGAAAGCAATCAAAGCACTAACCATACATGTACACCATTATCGAAGTCCTATGTCATTATTATGAAGCGTTTAAATCCTGCTGACTGTCAGGATTGTCATCTTGCCCGTAAACAGGGCTCTCTTCCACAAGTCTAATGATTTACACGAGCTGATTATCTGCTCCTCTGGCTCTTGATTATGAACCCAACAAGCGTGAGGTGACAGCGCTGCACTGAGCCTCATTCATCCGTGAGAGCAAATGCACACGATGGGGCGCTTGACCTTTCAGAATAAACACACGTTACTGAGAGTGAATGAGAGTGATGGTGAGATTATTACAGCCATAACGCCAATGGCACGATCATCGCTTTATTGGTTATGCAAATGCAGGCGGAATTTTCTTAGCATGTGTTTCTTTTTTTTTTTTTTTCCCGGTAGCTGAGAATTTCTACATATGGCTCTCACTACAAAGGAAGTAAGATGATTATAGATGATCAGTATGATTTACAGTACTGTGCAAAAGTTTAAGGCACATGCAAAGAAATGCTGTAGAGCAAAGATGCCTTCAAAATAATGAAATTAAATGTTTATACATTTTGTTAAAAATACCATAAAGAGCAGTAAACAGTAGTAAATGAAACAAAGTCAATATTTGGTGGAACAAAAAAATAAAAATAAAAATAGTAGTCTCCGGTACAATTAGTGTAGTTTTATAAGGAAATGAGCTGGTAAGTTTTATTGAGCATCTTGCAGAACCAGGCGCAGTTCTTCTGGACACTTTGACTTTCACACTTGCTTCTTATTTTTGCAGCGAAACCCAGCAGCCTTCATTGTGTTTTTTTGTCTGAAAAGTGTCTCTTACGTAATATGCTGCTTTCTTTAATGACATGCAAACATTTTTCTGTAACATTTAATTTTGTGCTAGAAAACTAATTTGGGAATCTAAAATGTTTTTTGTACTGAGTTGATAATGTGTATAATGTATAATGTATGTAAGTCATAAATTAAAAAATCTATAACAAAGTTTGTACTAAAAAAATAGGGTGCCTAAAGCCTTTGCACAGTACTGTGTATGTTAGGAATAAAACACATGGGGTTGTGCTGTTATAGGAAAATTAGCAACAATCACAAAGTGTGATGAAGGTACTGTTACCACCCTCAAGTTTCCAATGACAGCATGTTTTATTCATCTTATATCACAGCAATTTTCCAACATTGGCAATATTTTTTATTACTAAAGAATGATATGCACTTTTTATCCATTTATAGGTACATTTAATGTTCAGGAATGTCCATGACACAAGTGAGCTCTTGTTCTCACGTACGTTCTCACACACAGCTAGAAATAGTTGTTCCCACACTAGTTTTTTTTCCCCCTCTCTTTTTAAATTAGACAAAGACAAAACAAAAAAAGCAAACAGACAAAATAAACAGACAAAATAAACAAACCAAGAAACAAAAAAATGCAGCTTGTTATAGCTAGAAATCAGGAGGTGTAAACTCCTATTCTGAAGACTTTCCCATGCGCAAAACTTAGTTACAATACTCATCCGACCATACAAAGCAACAAAGTAACAAGAATGAGCTGTTACTATAGAAACGGCACTTTGTGTGATTTTGTCTGCCCTGCCGTTATAGAAAATTAATCAACACCTTCTGACCAATCAGATGGCAGGTAGAACAGCAGTTAATTACATGAAGTTTCTTAACTGTAGAAGTGCTAGCAGTAAAAACAAAGTTAAGTCCCAAAATAATTTGAGGGGGCAAAAACTGCACCTCTCTTGTAAAGTTTGTCACAAAAAAAGCAAACTGAAGAATTCGAAAGCTGTGGTATAAATGAAAACAATGTAATATTCTAACTATGTAATTGAGTGTAAGTGGGAAGCGAGGGGTCTCAAAAATAACAGTGTGTGGAAGGGCTTAGGGGTCAAAACTAGGGTGGACGTGACAA
The DNA here is from genome assembly GCA_023630585.1 of Cranoglanis bouderius. Taxonomy (NCBI): domain Eukaryota; kingdom Metazoa; phylum Chordata; class Actinopteri; order Siluriformes; family Cranoglanididae; genus Cranoglanis; species Cranoglanis bouderius. Next base: position 26,411,190 of record CM042539.1, read on the forward strand.
TTGCTAGTTCCATTCATCCTCCATTATTCCAGGACTAATTGCACCATTCTGATTACAAAACCCTAATTAGCTCGGCAGGGTAGAAATAAATGGAAGTGGTGGGCCTGGATGAGCGTGCGTCTCCGACCTGCTCAGTTATTCACGCGTAATTGAGTTGTTGCAAATATTCCATTTTAAATTTTAAATAAAAATATTGAATGCGAGATAGAAACACATATGCAAGTGAAAAATGGAAGATGGCTTGAGTAAATAACAGACCGTGCTACAGCCTGAAGCTCTGAATTACCGTACAAGCTCTGCAAAGAAGATAAATGCACTGGGAAAGTGTGTGTGCTTTTAATGAGTTGTAATGTGTATGTACTGCAGCATTTTCTTCCAGTTCATCGTGTTTATTCCTTTCCGCAGCATATTTACACAGAGTGTGAATGTAATCTAAACCGTTTCTATCGTCTGTGTTTGGTTACCGCTGTGCGTGTTGCGGTGTACGTCTCACCTGAGACCTGAGGTCTGAGATCATGTTGACTGACGCAATGCTTGAGCTCATTACACACCTCTGTGGACCGATGGAACGTCTCAGGCCCAAATTTAACCTTGGATGGTCATCATTTATCAAAGCAGCAGACACTAAAATCACAGCATATCTGTGCAAGACAGGAAATGTTCTTAATTGGCTGTGATTGTGCATTATCATTCGTGTAACAGTGTCCGATTTAATGTTCCTGAAGACGGCTGAGAGATTTTCTAATGATTCAAGTGCTCTCGCTTATCTTTTACTCAGACTAATGTGCTTTTCCCTTCTTTTTTTTTTTACCCCAATGTAACCATGATTGACTTTTACGTTTTTCAAGATTTGCTGGTTAAACTGGGTGGCTGTATTTTTCGCAGATCGAGCTTCGTAACAAATCACTTTTAATGAATTCAATCAGAAAAGATGTAAGAAAAGGAAAGAAAGACATGAGGAATGAATGTATTTACCAAATGAAACACCACGTCACTCACTGAAGTGTGACTTTAAAGTGACTGTAGTGGATTCACTCATTGATGACACGTCTTCCAGCTGTAAAACAACTGGGTTGTTGTAAGTGTACAGTATATCACATGCTTAAATGTTGACATTTTGCCTAAACAAAATTCTACAGCTCGGCGTATTGATAGACTTTCATGTAAGGATTTGTAAGTCATGTTTGGTGTATGATTATTGTTATCAGGGAATAGAAGTCTGTTTCACCCAAAATATGATATTTCTGGTGGTTTAGTGTGAGTTACTGGAATGTATAAGCACAAACAAAACAAAATGTCACATGCTGCGAAACGCTGGAATGTTACATGGGCCGCTATCTTGGGTCACGTTTTTCCTTGGCACAATTCTGAATTATTCTGCTCTCCAAAGCCTTGCCTTCTATAGGTAACATAATTTTCATCCCAATTTGGTCATTTTGCAAATCCCCACCCTAGCTGGCTCTCCACGTTCACACAACAGCCACCGATCAGTCCTTATAGGATTTCACTGAGTTTTTTTGTGATTGTTGCAGCCAAAAATGTTTGTTTTTGCAGCGGCTTTTTTCAAATTTTTCAAAAGTTTTTCGTGCTTTTTTTTTTTTTTAAGAAAACTTCTTGAATTGGTGAAATTGCAATCGCACGAAATTGTTTTGCATGGTCTTTCACAGTGATGCTTGTTGGCAAATGAGACCTTTTAGCTGTACTCATGTTTGACGCACGTGAATCAAAAAGAGCTTTGGTTGAATGTGTGTTGTGATGATGTCACATGATGCGTCTTGGCCCAAATCTGCAGAGAATCTGCGGTAATAGTTTGCTTGATTTTGCATTAGTCTCTGCAACCTTGGGGGTACTGACCAATTGGCGAGGGTGAAGAAACGTGAAGCCAGTCATTGTATTTTTTTTTTCATCTTTGCTACGTCACAGGGCAGTTGAATGCTTAGTCAGAGGAAAGTGCTAACTGTACTAACTACTGTTGTACTATTGTAGTGATTACTTTTGTGTTTATGGTTATCCTTGATCCAGAAGCTTTCTTTTATTCCTCATTGGTACTTCCTCAAAGATGGCGGACTTCAGTTAGTGTTTTGGGAAGCACCCATTATTACCATTTCTCTCAGACATATTCACTGACTGGCCTTTTTTTTATAGTGGGTGGGCTTTAGTTGTCCCAACAGTGACAGTTACAGCCCTATATCTGATGTTTTTTGAGATATACCATATGTAATAAGATAGATGAAGATTCAGACTCAGTCATACAGTTCCTGGAAATAAAAACAAGAACAAGATAAACATACTATCTTCACTGATGAGTACCACTGTAATAATTTCATGTTTCCTTATTATAGTCTGCCATTATACCCATGACCTGTCACATGATCTGTTCCACATGACAGACCTTTCTTTTGAGTTCCTTCAACAACCCTCGTCCTTTTAACAGGGACTGAAAGAGAGCGACAAGCATCTCAGTGAAACAGTTCAGCACTGGAAATGAGGTCAGTAAAAACCTTATGAGGAATATACACACAGTGTTGATCAGCTCCTCCATGAACATGATAAGATCATGGCTTGACCTTTTTCTCTACCTGACTGGCTTCAAAAGGCTAGCGGTTATGCTTTGATCGATGCTGTTTGAAGTCGGGAAAGCCTGCTGGTTAACTCCCGTGCTACAGTGACAATCGACAGTGAATTTTGAATTAAAACAGCCTGGACACGGCATGGTGTGCAGAAATTTTTAGCTGAATGTTATGAAATGCTACGAATAGGGAGGGATATTGTTAGTAGTCTTGCTTTGTATGAAATGCAATTCCTTTGCAATTGGCAAAGTTGTTGCCTTCAATTGAAAAAATTCTATTTCTTCACTTGCATTGAGACAATATAGCTGGTGGAGAAAAAAAGAATGAATTTGACCTAATCGTGTAACAAATGGAAAAGATTGTATTTGGAACTGGAAATGTTTACATATAAAGAGACTTGGTTGTTTTGTTGTTGTTGTTTTTTGTTAGGACTGATTTTTATTATATTTGTACTTTATACTTGATTATATCTATCCATCCATCCATGTTCCATACTGTTTGTCCTGCGCAGGGCACAAGGCGGGGCCCATTGCAAGGCACAATCGCACGCACATTCACAAACTATGGACAATTTGGAAATGCCAATCACCCTACAATGCATGTCTTTGGACTGGGGTAGGAAACTGGAGTACCCAGAGGAAACCCCCAAAGCACAGGGAGAACATGCAAACTCTGTACACACGGAGCAGTGGCAGGATTTGACCCCCCAACCCTGGAGGTGCGAGGCAAACATGTAACGTGTAACGTATAAGTGCTTCAGTTTAAAAAAAAATCATTTTAAAGCTTAGTGGTTTTTAAAGAAATAACTAATTGACTGGATATCGATATCATCTGATGCACAAGGTTTCAGTATTGTGCTATCATGCCATCTCGAGTTTTATTCCTTACACAATGTTATGAAGGTATTCCCTTGGAATTCACACAGCGTCATTCCTCCAAATCTCACGACAACCCTTCTTAAATGTATGATTCCCTGAGCATGTGGAATTTGTCAGCTGCATGTGTATGGTTTAAAAGGATGGAGCTCTGCTGCCATCTTTGTCCCTGCTGCTCTCACACTACAAACAAATCATTCTTGATGGCTCTCCATACACCAGGTTCAGTGAGCGCCAGGATTTCAGGATGGAGTGTATCTGTTTAAGCGAATGCAGCAGCTGGGCTCCGTCTCTAGCTCGCGTTCTCTGCTCCCTGAATGAGATTGATGTGTTTAGATGCTGATTCATATGACCGACCTGCGCTCTCCCGTCCACCATGCCTGGTGTGCACTTAATACTGTTTCTCTTCACGATTTATGGAGGCCCTGTATCAGCCATCGTGTTGTCAGCTCTGGGAATGGCAGCGTGTAATCATGGTGATGGGTGGATAAGACGGCACGGTGCATCATGAAAGAGAAATAGAAATGGGTCCCACTAATAAAAAATAAATAAATCAATAAAAATGAGACAAGTTCATGCTTTTAGTTGTTAAATGTCTCTGAAATCTGAACTGTTCCATTACGGTGCATATGCAGAGATTTTTTTTTTTCTTATGCCATTTTCACTTAGTGCTGGATTAAATACAGCGGCTTTAAATGTTCGGGTACAGAAAAGGAGTTATTGTGTAACAGGATGGATAGGAAACATAAAGATAAAAAAAAAGCCATAATAGGTCCGTTTGCTAATGTAGAACAGGGATAACCTTGGTTCTAGACAAACAATAATTTATATTGAATGCAATCCAGACTTACAACAATTTCTAGCCCCAGACATGTTTGCAATCTGCATTTAATTATTACTTTTGTATTTTTGTTTTCAATTTGTCTTTTATTTTCTTATATGTCTTATTCACTGGTTGAATGACTGGTGAGGGAACATCTGTTTATATATGTGCTATAATGTAAGTGAGAATATGAACTAACATGTTTCGTGGACATTCCACAGCAGCGTATCTATAAATGGATAAAAAGTTTTTTTTTTTTGTCATGAAAAAAATGTGCAGCAGCTGAGGGAAATGATAACAGGAACTTGTTCTGCAGACGTTCCACAACATTAAATGTAACTATAACAGGATAAAAGTAAAACGTATTTGTTAATTGATAAAAAAATAAAAAATAAAAAAATATATATATTTATTGTTGCAAATTGCTGTGGTATAAAAGATACAAAACAACACATGGGACATTATTAACATAGTTATTATTACTCCATTGTTGATTATTTTCCCATAACAGCATGACACAGATTGTTTTATGCCTTACTTAATCCATTTTGGCCATTTTCTCAGCTGTGTGGCCAAAATCCTTATGAGGACGAATCTGCATACAACCTACAAATCTTATACACAGTCTATAATGTGCACAAATATTTGAGGCTTCTCCTCAACGTGACATCATGGTGCAATCACGTATCTGTATGCGATCATAATTGCATCGTACCGTATTAAAAGTGGTAATGTGGTAACGTTAATATTGGCAGTGTACTAATTTGAACTTACAGTATCTCACAAAAGTGAGTACACCCCTCACATTTTTTAAAAATATTTTATTATATATTTTCATGGGACAACACTGACAAAATGACACTTTGCTACAATGTAAAGTAGTGAGTGTACAGCTTGTATAACAGTGTAAATTTGCTGTCCCCTCAAAAAAAAACTCAACACACAGCCATTAATGTCTAAACCGCTGGCAACAAAAGTGAGTACACCCCTAAGTGAAAATGTCCAAATTGGGCCCAATTAGCCATTTTCCCTCCCTGGTGTCATGTGACTCGTTAGTGTTACAAGGTTTCAGGTGTGGGGAGCAGGTGTGTTAAGTTTGGTGTTATCGCTCTCACACTCTCTCATACTGATCACTGGAAGTTCAACATGGCACCTCATGGCAAAGAACTCTCTGAGGATCTGAAAAAAAGAATTGTTGCTCCACATAAAGATGGCCTAGGCTATAAGAAGACTGCCAACACCCTGAAACTGAGCTGCAGCATGGTGGCCAAGACTATACAGCAGTTTAACAGGACAGGTTCCACTCAGAACAGGCCTCGCCATGGTCGACCAAAGAAGTTGAGTGCTGCCAGCATTGCTGCAGAGGTTGAAGGGGTGGGGGGTCAGCCTGTCAGTGCTCAGACCATACGCCACACACTGCATCAAATTGGTCTGCATGGCTGTCATCCCAGAAGGAAGCCTCCTCTAAAGATGATGCACAAGAAAGCCCACAAACAGTTTGCTGAAGACAAGCAGACTAAGGACATGGATTGCTGGAACCATGTCCTGTCGTCTGATGAGACCAAGATAAACTTATTTGGTTCAGATGGTGTCAAGCGTGTGTGGCGGCAACCAGGTGAGGAGTACAAAGACAAGTGTGTCTTGCCTACAGTCAAGCATGGTGGTGGGAGTGTCATGGTCTGGGGCTACATGAATGCTGCCGGCACTGGGGAGCTACAGTTCATTGAGGTAACCATGAATGCCAGCATGTACTGTGACATACTGAAACAGTTCCCTTCGGAAACTGGGCCGCAGGGCAGTATTCCAACATGATAACGACCCCAAACACACCTCCAAGATGACCACTGCCTTGCTAAAGAAGCTAAGGGTAAAGGTGATGGACTGGCCAAGCATGTCTCCAGACCTAAACCCTATTGAGCATCTGTGGGGGAGTGCAAGGTCTCTAACATCCACCAGCTCTGTGATGTTGTCATGGAGGAGTGGAAGAGGACTCCAGTGGCAACCTATGAAGCTGTGGTGAACTCCATGCCCAACAGGGTTAAGGCAGTGCTGGAAAATAATGGTAGCCACACAAAATATTGACACTTTGGGCCCAATTTGGACATTTTCACTTAGGGGTGCACTCACTTTTGTTGCCAGTGGTTTAGACATTAATGGCTGTGTGTTGAGTTATTTTGAGGGGACAGCAAATTTACCCTGTTATACAAGCTGTACACTCACTACTTTACATTGTAGCAAAGTGTCATTTCTTCAGTGTTGTCCCATGAAAAGATATAATAAAATATTTACAAAAATGTGAGGGGTGTACTCACTTTTGTGAGATATTGTATATTTAGCGTGTTAGTTTGCGATTTGGGATTAAGTTGTGTTAATCGTGCTAACATTTTAATATGACCTTAGATGACACACTATTTAAATCTTATGACATCAGCGTACAGAAATCAGAGAAGAATATCTTTCACATGGTGTGTAATGTCTAACAGAGTGAAGGAGGTAAAGATGGAATCTGGAATCTTCCAAAAAAATTGAGTCAGCTAACATTACATAAGTTAGCTAGCTGTCTACAGCTCTTTGTCAAGATCTCTTTGCTAAAAATGAGCGAAGGTGAATAATGTGAATAACGTTAAACTACTGAGAGAAATCTCAACAGAAGGGCAACATGTTCATTAGAGTCGATTAGTGTACCTAGTTAGCTGTCTGATGCGATATATTTGATCAGTATTGGTAAACACGTGTTGAGATGTTCATTTTTGTAACATCTTTATTTTTATATTAAAAAGATCAGCTAAAAAAGGGATCAAAAGGGAACATTTTAGTTAGTCGCAATGAATTAATGCTTCTGCACCGTATATCAGCAATCTAGCGTAGTGAAGGGTTTTATACTACTCACACATATTATAAGCCAATACCGATCCAGTAACTAATAAACTGGCCACTCAGTGTATATTCATCCTCATTCTTATGCCATGAAATAATAAAAGAGGCAATACAGACTGAAACACAACATTGGTACCAGGTGAATTCAGTTTATCAATCAGGAATCATTCTGCACACATTTCTGCAACGTTCAGATGCTTATAAATGTTTGAAAAGATCAAATCTTATGATGGATTTAACCAAAATGTCCAGAAGTAAAGAAAATAGTGGGGAAAAATCAATAAGGAGGAAAGGGCCAAAAATCACTTCCCTGACTGGGTGCTGATTGCAGAGGAAAGAGCACATACACACACGCACACGTGTGCACACACACACACACACACACACTCCATCAGACTCGATTTTGTTGGCCTGTACACTGTCATTTGATGTTGTTGAGACTTTTATCAACGTCTGCGTTTCTGTGCCTCAGAGTCCTGTCACAGGGCTTTATGTACTTGTAAAAATGCTACAGGGCCGTCGGGCCAAACCACTTTATAAAACACGCCATCACTGTCACTGTCACTGTCACTATCAGTGATGTGAATTTAGCTGTCATTCTGCACATGTCAAGCAAATTTCCAAAATGTTTGCATTTTTTTATTATAATTTTTGACATTATAAATGATGGTGTGATTCCATTAACAAGCGTAGTGTTAAATATTCTGAAGAGGAGCAATGAGAGTGTCTTGATTGATTAAAGCACATACAAATAGAGGCACAGACACACACACACACACACACACACACACACACACTGAGCTTTTATGGATGAACAGGAAAATCGTGTAACGCAAGCTGAGATACCAATAAAAATTTCAATAAAAAAACCCCAATATAAATATCAATAAAAGTGTTAACAGATGAAAGTTTTATCACTGTTATCACATCGTACTCTTTACCGTCACACCGACTTTTTAAAAATTTTTTATTGCATTTGTATATGATTTCCTCTGTGGAAATATTACATGATAAAAAAAGAATGATTAAACCCTCACTACTGTGATGTACAGCATCCCATCCAGGGTGTTTTCCCACCTCATGCCTGGTGTTCCTGGGATAGGCTTCGGATAAACCGCAACCCTGACCAAGATAAATTAGTTACTGCAGACGAATGAATGAATGCTCACTATAGTATCAATGTGTACTGTATATCCACCAGCAGAATAATATGTGATATTAGATAGATATATGATTGGATGGATGGATGAGCGGATAGATACTGTAGATAGATCGATAGATAGATTCATGGATGGACTCATTGGATTCATGGTTAGAAAGATGGATGAATAAGCAGATCATCGCACGTTGTGTTTGTGTGTACATGAAGAGAGAGATGCCCGTAGTTGTCTAGCATTAAACTGACAGATGGATGGATGAATGGATGGATGGACAGATTCATGGTTTCCTAAATGGACGTATAACTAAAAGAGCACTACCTGTGATTATATGTATACAAAGAGATGGATGTCCATGTGACTAACATTGCAATAACTGGATGGATGGATGAATGGATGGATGGATTCTTGGTAGGATGTTTGGATGGATGAATGAGAAGAGAACTAAATGTGTTATTATGTGTTATGTGTTAAATGTGTTACTGTGTATTGTGTATCTGTGTTAAGAAACATGTCTGCAGTTGGCTAGCTTTGCAAATGGATGGTTAGATGGATGGATGGATGGATGGATGGATAGATGGATGAAAAAGGAGAGCACTGTGAGATTATATGTACATGAAAAGAAAGATGCCCTCAGTTTGCTAATGTTACGCTCATGGATGGATGGACTGATGGATAGATGGACTGATGGATGGATGGACTAATGGATAGATGGACTGATGGATGGATGGATGGACAGATGGACTGAAGGATGGATGGACTGTTAGATGGATGGTTGGATGGATGATTGAGGAAAGCACTATTATGTATACATGAACAGATGAATGCCCATAGCAGGCTAATGTTATGGTACCGGTCAGACTAGAGAAAATGATCTATCATTAACACCTGACTTGTAGATTGACATTAAACGGTTTCTAAACTGTTGGACAAAGATGAACATCCTGTGATTGGTTTTCTGGATAAATCGCTGCTATCTGAAGTCAGCTATCTATGAGAAAAATTAGTCAAATCACCTTCCGAATGAGAAACCTCAGCAGATCTCCATACATCTCAATAAATTTCTGACAAGTAAGTTTATTAAATATATAGAACATATTAAAGATGTCCTTGAAGAAATACTGATGCTGTCATCATTTCTGTATCATCAAATTTGAGTTTATTACCTAAGATTATATCCAGGTATTTGTAATATTTAACAACTTCCACTGCTTCACCATAAATTAATATCCTTCCAGTTTCCAATTGCCTTTGAGGAACTAACAGCGTATTTTTCATTTTTATGACATTTTCCTGCAGATTAGATTTACATGTACAGCATTTAGCAGATGCCCCTCTCTAGAGCGAGTTATAGAAGTGCTTTGTATTCTCTGTTAAAAAAAAAACAAGGAAACAAACATATTCTCATGCTAGTGCAAATAGATTTGGGGTTCAGGATTTCAAAAAGCTAAAACCCTGTTAAAGGGGAGAAAAAAAAAGAATGCAAATCAAGACTTTTTTATTCTCAGGTTTACTGCTGGCTAAAGTGTTTGGTGAAGAAGAGGTTTTTCAGTCTTGGTTTCAAGACAGCCAGGGGAAGTTATTTTCACCAACTCGGTGCTAGAAAAGATAAGATTGTTGATGCTTGTCTCTTACGAGTCAAGTCGATGGTGGTTCAAGTTGTTCTTGTGGCTGGAAGGTAACATGCTGTTACAGGAAAATAATCATCAACAGGGTGGTGTGATAAACCAGAGTTACTCACAGTGATTTACCATTGCTACTCATTTTTATTCATTAAAGTGTGACACGTCAGATGTTTTATCCGTTTGTAGTTACTTTTAATGCTGTAGTACAAGTTATCACTCTAGTTACAGCACATATAAACAGTCCTTCCCTCACCAGCATCTCTTTCTTGACTCTGTCTTGAAATTAAAACTGTAAAGCACAAACTCCTCTGTCCTGAAGACTTTGCTGTCTAAGCAACAAGACCCTGTCTAAGTTGTTACTATAGTAGGGCTGTAGTCAAGACTGTAACTGTCGAGTCCAAGACCATGACTAGCTGGGATCGACTGAAGATTGGATTATAATGGGGTTAAGACCAAGTCAAGGTCAAGTCTGAAAACCATTGAATCTTTTTTGAGGCCAAGCCTTTACTTCAGTTTCATCTATGCAAGAACAAATTTCTGAAATTCTCTTAAGATTTACTGAGAAACCTGCAGAATCATTCTGGGTTACAACTAGATTATAACACAAACATAATTTCTATAAACTCTCAGTCGAGATCAAACCCATATTTAGCGAGAATCGATGCCCAAGATCGAGGGAAGTCAATACAGACAGATGCACTCAGTTGCCAATGTTACACTGATGGATGAATGGATGGATGGATGAATGGATGGGTGGACTGATGGATGGATTTATGGATGGATGGATGGACGGGTGGTTGGGTGGGACTGAGGGGGATGGATGGATGGGTGGGTGGTCCGATGAATGGATGGGTGGACTGATGGATGGATGGACTGGTGGATGGATGGACTGAGGGATGGATGGATGGATGGACTGAGGGATGAATGGACTGATAGATGGATGGTTGGATGGATGATTAAGGAAAGCATTAACAGTGCTGTTATGTGTACATGAACAGAAGAATGTCCATAGCTGGCTAATGTTATGGTCACTCAATATAGAAAATGTCTCGAGACTGGACTTGAGTCCTACATAGTAACAATAACATATTAGAATGAGCATATTAATATAAACCCATGATTTGCTGGTTTGTGTTTGCTTGAATCTGCAAGGTGTGAAGCTAGTTTCAGGATCAGTAGCTCAGGGGAAGACATGTCCAGATCGCAGATTGGAATTTGAACGTGATCTTGTGCATGATGGTTAAGTGAAGATGTCTTCTGCATATACAATATATAGCAGTAGTGATAGTATGTACGTATCTGTCTAGTCAAGTGATGTAATCGTTTAAAAAATCGATCGGAGAAGCATTGCTGCAATTAACATCAACAAACAACGAAGAACGCTTAACCTATTTTCTTTTACCGATCTAGAGGACTCACCTAATGCTCTTTTCTCACAAGTATTTAAGCGTCAGTGTAATTGCTGCTGTCTCACACTCTCCCCTCTGATGTTGAAGACTACTAATCAAGGTTAAATGCAAATCTCATTGACCGGCACTGTAAAGACTCAGCCACAAACACTATTGGATTTTCACCCTTTTACGTTTGAGTGATGTTTAAGGAGAGAGTGTGAGAATGTGAAGCTTTGCTCAGATTATACACTGGGAAACACACTGCTTCATGATACTGTTTCCAGCTTTTAAAACCCTTTTGGGATCGATGAAATGTTTTGGCAGTGAAAGTTTTGTGAGCGCCCACGCCAGTCCAAGTATTAAAGAGCAAATTATTTTAAATTCAAAATGACCGAATTCTTTAAATGCTCATTTTGTTGCCTTACTCAGTGTAAAGCGTGATTGTAGACATACAGACATTTCAGAACAGTTGCTGTATGTGTGTGAAAGAGAGAGAGAGAGAGAGAGAGAGAGAGAAGGCTCGCTGTGGGTGGCTGTGAGTCAGCATGATCCTTTAAACCTGAAATTATCCTTTCTTGAGAAAGAGAAAACGACAGAGAGAGGGACAGACAGAGAAAGTGAGCAAGTGACAGACAAATTGAAAGAGAGAATGAGAAGGAGAGAGGGAGAGAGAGACATACACAGAAAGAGATAGTGAGACAGAGACATAGAGATGGAGAGAGACAGAGAGAGATAAAGAAAGCAAGCAAGATACTGAGAGAAGTAGAGAGAGAAAGAGAGAGAGAGAGAGAGAGAGAGAGAGAGAGAGAGAGAGAGAGAGAGAGAGAGAGAATGAGGGTGAGACAGAGCCAGAGAGAGAGAGGCAGAGGGAGAACAAAACAAAGAGAGAGAAAGGCAGAGAGAGGCTGAGAGAGAAAGCCACACAGAGAAAAAAGAGAGAGAGACAGAGAGGGGGAGAGATACTGAGAAGGAGAGAGAGAGAGAGAGAGAGAGAGAGAGAGAGAGAGAGAGAGAGAGAGAGAGAGAGAGAGAGATACAAAGGGAAGCAGAGAGAGGTAGTGAGACAGAGATAGAGAGAGAGAGAGAGAGAGAGAGAGAGAGGAGAGAGAGAGAGAGAGAGATACACAGAGACAGACAGAAAGAAAGAGACAAAGATAATGGGACAGAGACAGAGAGGAGTAGGAGAGACAGAGTGTGTGAGAGAGAGAGAGAGAGAATGAGAGAGAGAGAGAGATAGACAGAGACAGACAGAAAGAAAGAGACAAAGAGAATGGGACAGAGACAGAGAGGAGTAGGAGAGACAGAGTGAGAGAGAGAGAGAGAGAGAGAGAGAGAGAGAGAGAGAGAGAGAATCATACCATTCTCCTACCATCACAAACACCCACCCACTCTAACCCCACCTACCATCACAAACACCCACCCACCCTACCCCCACTTACCACCATAAAGACCCACCCATCCTAACCCCACCTACCACCATAAACACTCACCCACCCTAACCCCACCTACCACCATAAACACTCACCCACCCTAACCCCTCCTACCATCAACACCTTGTCCCGGTGTTCCTATGTTACCATTAATGTATATGATGTTGCATCTAGTTATTAATTTTTGCTACATATTTTTCTTCTGCATATGTAACATCTGTTTATTCATTTATGTTTTGCTCCTATTTTTGTTTTTTAATTATTATTATTTTTTTAAACAATGTTTACTATGTTTTGTTCAATTCCTACCTCTCTTGCTCTACTGTTGTATATTGCTTTGGCAATACAAAAAATATTTTGTCATGCCAATAAAGCACACATTGAATTGAATTGAATTGAATTGAATTGAATTGAATTGAGAGAGAGAGAGAGAGAGAGAGAGAGAGAAAGAGAATGGGACAGAGACAGAGAGGAGTAGGAGAGACAGCGTGAGAGAAAGATGCAGAGAGAGAGAGAGAGAGAGAGACAGAGATGAGAAAGAATCTCTTGTCTTCCTGCAGTAAAAGCTAATTACTTCTTAAGGGAAGTGCTGAAGGATAAACAGAGAAGCTGGATTGATGCTGCTTGCTGTTGCTGGGTGATTTACTTTACTGTCACTGATAAAAGCCTCTCCTTCACCTCTCCCTGGCTGTGAGGTGGATTTTCCTCCACTGGCCTTTTGCTGAACTGTGAAGGAGAAAAAGTTTTCATTTCCATTCAAATCACAACCCATGAAATGAAGCCTTCAGCATCACCAAGAGTCATACGTTTCCTTCTTCACTTAAACATGGACGCTAAATGTAGAAGACAGGAAGCTGATAAAATGACTGTTAATGATCCGATGCTCTTGTCTGTCTTTCTTTGTGTTTCAGGTTTCATTTACACATGTGGTGGGATGTTAAAAGGAAAAAACGGGACCATAGAAAGCCCCGGATATCCACACGGATACCCAAACGGAGCGAACTGCACTTGGGTTATTGTAGCTGAGGAAAGGAATAGAATTCACATAGTTTTTCAATCCTTTGCCGTGGAGGAGGAATATGACTTTTTATCTTTATATGATGGGCATCCTCACCCCGCCAACTTTAGAACAAGGTACGTGTTTTTTTTTCTTATTAATTTGCTCTTCTTTTATGTCATGCAGACAATTTCAGATACAGTCTACTTCAAGCTAGTGAAATTGTATAAAAATTGATGCTATGATGACTCTATAACACACCATTACAGCTTATAACCGCACCTTTTCATAGATGATGGGACATGATACATTACAGCAGCAGTACAAATAATAATATGGTTAGAGAAACTTCTACAACTTCTCACTTTCTGCTCAGTAATACACTTTCTATGAAGGCCATATGTATGTATAATGACTTCACATGTTATAATGCATTCATAAGGCGTTATACACATCATTATAATTATTTGTGAAAAGCATTACCGTTTCTAGCACTGTTTATAATGCATTTATAAATTATTGAAAGAAAGCATTATACTGTATATAAGTAGTGCTTATAACACATTATGTCACCATTATATCCTCTCATAATGTACTTGTCAAAGTGGGGCTTGGTGATATAAAGTGTTATGAACACTACTTATGTATCATGCATCATGTTAATGATTCATAATCTATAATAAAGATATCTATGTGATATAAGTGTAATGCATTTTCATAAATAATTATAACACTGTGTATAATGCCTTATGGATGCATTATAACATGATCATGGATGTGTTCATTGTTTATTACAGATATGACCTTGGAATATTTCGTTAACACTGTACTTAATGTTCATAAGGCTGAATAACACCTGCATAAGCCCTTATTACAATCAAATCTAGCAAAAAAAAAAAAAAAAAAAAATCTTTATGACAGCTGGTACTTGAAGGAATAATCATGAATCTTTATGTAGGTTTTATTTATTTATTTTAATGAAGGGTTTATGTAGATACTATGTAGCCTTGTGGTGGGAAAAAATCTTATCATGCTATACTCTACCACATCTTACACCTGTATTATGCCATGTTCTGCACCATTATAACATGAATTATGGGACTGAATATGAGTTATGGAAGCCTCGTGTTACACCAATGGCCTTATTACTGCGAGTTCTCCACCAAACTGATTTTTTCTGCTGCGTATTTTCAGCAACACTGTCACCCAGCCTGCCAGATCTAAGTTCCAATTTGGAAAGTTCCCACACTTCTCCGTACAAGGAAAGGTCAGCAGGTGAACGCACACTAATGTGGTGTGATGTTTGAAACCATAAACTGTCCCTGCACACTAATTGGTCTCCTGCTGAGTCAATTTTTGAGTTGAGTTTCAGAAACTGTGACGCAAGCGCAGGAAGCGCTGCCAACATTCTGATCCTTACCCATAATCACTAATCACACTAATAAAACCCTCCCGCTTTGAACCGGCCTTCAAACGTAGCCATTTTCAGACTATATTTAACTTGTGTGAGTGCTAATTATGAGCCATGACCTCTGCAGGTGAATATTCAGTGTTTACTGAGATGCAAAATCTGCAATCCAACATCCGCATAACAAAATTCAGCATCTCATAAAAGATTTATGCTAGATGTTTTTGCTAATAATTCTTAGCAATATCTTTTAGCAGCGCTCCAGCACAAAAAAAAAAAATTACAGCAAGTAAAACGTTTTCTCCTGGAACGAAATCCTTAAATATGAACACTTAAAAATCCACGCTCTTGAAAACAGCGACATTTCCGCCGCAGCAGCGAATTCCCTCCTAATTAGGGACCAATGTAATTACGGTTAAGTCTTTTATGGCAATAGGACTTTACACCAACAACGAGCTGAAAGAGGCCCTGCATGTCCTGTATCACAAGCATTAACAGGCCACTAATGAGGAAGGAAGTGCTGAGGTGAAAGAAGGTCCTGGCTGTAAATCAGCCTGATCAGATCACTCTGTCCACACGCTGGTGCTGTTGGAAGGTAATTGAGTTTCTTTTGTGTGGATGTTTGTTTGTCAACCCCTAATCCATGCTGGTAAACTCCGAAGGAAGCCACCATTACGATTGGGAAATGAGTAGTAATTTTGGCGTTTGGCGTCAAATTCTACAAATGAGTTTGTCTAAAATAGCCCTGTAAAAAATTTTTTATGCTTGACGTCACTGCTGAAATAGAGCCAGAACTCCTTTTGTATGCAAGTCAGCTCGGAATGTGTCACAGCAACCTTACGTCACTGGACTCAAGTGTTACATCAACTTGAGTTGGCAAAAGAAGCAATCTGACAGCTGACACCTGAAGGAATAAGCCTTTGACAACAACACTGGGAAAAGAAGCAGTCTTTATGATAGCTGACACCTTAAGCCTTTATAGATGTTTTTTGTAATGTTATGTACATATGGAAGTCATCTCGGAAAGTGTCATAACAACCTTATGTCAAGTGACCCAGAGGTTTTATCAACTGGACTTCAAATGAAGCAGTCTTTATGTCAGTTGGCGCCTTATGGAATAACCCATTACATACTGTACCTTTATGTATGTTATGTATTCAGAATGCCATTATGCAACCTTAAGTTAGTTCAGAAAGTGTCATAATGCAACCTTACATCAGTTGATTTGGTTGTTATGTCCACTTGACATGAACGTTGGCAAAAAAAGAAGCAGTTTGACAGCTGACACTTGAAGGAATAAGCCTTTATAGATGTTTATGTATGGTATGTATGTAAGTCAGTTCAGAAAGTGTCATAAGTTTATGTCATTTATTTGGGTGTTATAGGGGGGCACGGTGACTTAGTGGTTAGCACGTCTGCCTAGCACCTCTGGGGCTGAGGGTTCGATTCCTGCCTCCATCCTGTGTGTGCGTGGCATTTGCATGTTTTCCATGTGCTTCGGGGATTTCCTCCGAGTACTCCAGTTTCCTCCCCTAGTCCAAAGACATGCATTGTCGGTTGGTTGGCATCTCTAAATTGTCCATAGTGTTTGAATGTGTGTGCGATTGTGACCCGCGATGGGTTGGTACCCTGTCCAGGGTGTCCCCCATGTTGTGCCCCGAGTACCCTGAGATAAGCTCCAGGCTCCCTGTGAACCTGTGTAGGATAAGCGGTACAGAAAATGGATGGATGTTTATGCATTTTATACGGCACCTTAAGCCAGCTCAGAACATCTCATCACAACCTTATGTCACTTGACTCAGGTGTTACATCATCTTGAAATTAAAATCGACAGACAAAACAGCTGACATTTACAGTGTGTATGTTGTGTACATAAGTCAGCTTAGAAAGCGCCATATCAACCTTATGTCACTGGACTCGTCAACATGACATCAACACTAACATCAAACCACACCGGTGCTGTTGAAATCGAATTAATCTAGTTTCTTTTGTGTGGATCTTTGTAGTCAACTCCTAATCCATGATTTTTAAATGTCAAAGAAGATCACGTTTATGAAATCAAAATCACAATCAGGAAATGAATAATAGTTTCATCAAATATAAACTTCTCAAAAATAGATAGATGATGTTCTTTATACGTCATGCTTACTTTAGAAACTGGAGGTGCTTTTGGAGGTGTCTTTTACAGATGACAGGTACTTACTGTCGTCTAATGGAGATAAAAATAGAACCAGAGCTCCTTTTTAATGTCTGAGAGCTAAATAACTTTAAAATGAAAGACTGAGGCTGGCTAATCTGTTACTTAAAATCCCAGCTTGGTAGGATGTGCTATTCATCACAACATGCCAGATATTAATGGAAAAAAATAGAAGTATAGAATGCTAAAAAAAAGAGAAAAAAAATAAATAAAAGAAAAAGCGCCTTTCTCAGTCCTCAGATGAATGTAGTAATGCAATCGACCTTGACCAGTTTGGAGATGATGAAATTGCAGCGGACTTTAAAATGTACACAGCACATTTTTCCAAATGTATCTAATGGATTTAAATGTGCTTTATTAGCTTGGCTTTGCATAAATTGATATTTCCTCCACATTTAAAGTAAGTGTGCAGTTCATTATTAGATATCATATTATTGCATTTGTCTCTTAAAGTGCAGGGGAGAATGCCAGCAGCTGTGCTTCTGATCTCATGTAGATGTGATTCTTGGCTGGATAACTCTTTTATTTAAATGGAATGATTTGTAAACATTTTAGAAGCTCTAAAAGTGCTGTAAATTGCTTGAAGGCTGATAGAAGTTGTACTGTGGCTGTCACTGCCCATAATTCTTAATATTTATTTTTCAATTATACTGTGTATACAGTATATTCATACTCCAGCTATGTTGAATTCTCGATTCTGATTGGTCAGATGGTTCCAGAGGTTTCTATAACAGCAACTCTGACAGTAGTTCCAGCTGCAAATCCCAGGTTAATATTAATGCGCTGCTTAATAAGAAACATGTTTACAAATGTTTTCATATTCTACAAAAACGACTGTATGGTTGTTAATATGGTAAAGTATTTTATTTTTTTTTCCATTTGAACTCCAGGTAACACTTTTTTTTAATGTCGGACCTATTCATATATAATACCTACAAGTACATTCATAACCTGTCATAATGCATTCATAAGGAATTCTATACTGTACATAATTATAATTATTTATGAAAAGGCACTACAGTTACATTATAGTCATGTTTATAATGCATTTATAAATTGTTAACTGAATGCATTATAAGCAGTGGTTATAATACATTATATCATGCTTATTATCTTTAACTGTAGACACGCTGACAAATTCCTGGTGAATTACTTGACAATAAGTGGTCACGTTTATAGTATGGTTTCCTGCTAATCTCTATGATATCATTTATTTAAGAAAAAATCAGTACAGGTCTATACAATACAATAGGTGTTTGGTTTTGTTAGTATTGGTGTTATAATGTGTTATGAACACTACTTATAATACATCATGTTAACAATTCATAATGCATAATGAATAAGGATAGCTCTAACCTGTAATGCGTTTTCATAGATAATTACAACAATCTACTGTATATAATACCTTATGAATATATTATGACATATTGATATAAATATGTTCATAGTTCATTATAACTATGACCCTCGTAGTCGGTGTTACGATGATATAATATGATATAAACACTGATTATAATGCATTCTGTTAACAATTTATACGAATGATAAGCAGTTGTTAAAAGTTCTTATTCCGACAAATCAAAGCCAAGTGGCAGTTTCTTGGAGTCGACTTGTCTTGAAGTTTTTCCTCCAAGACTTGTTCCTTTAAAGAGTGTGGATCACCACTTCCCTTAATTGGTCTTCTTCAGGGGGAAAAAAGGAAAAAAATTGCAATGCAGAAGGGATGGTGTGTCTAATTTCTGGTGCTGAACTGATTTACTCTTATGACTAATGGTGATTGTCCAGTGACGGGCTGAAATAATTCACAAATAGACTAAGCTGTGTTTTGGAAGCATCTTAAACACAGGGTGATTTTAAAAATAAGTGTTAACATTTACAGTATACAGTATATGTTGAAATGTTCTCAGTATTTGTAACTGACAGACCTTCATCCATGCTGCTACCTTTCTACTTTGGTTTAACCTCAATCTGGTAGCCATTTCACCAAAAAAAACCCACACAAAACAAACCCAAAAACAAGCAACACCAATACTTAAGAAAATAAATCTGTAAAGAAAAATGTTGCTGGAAAGTGTTAACATTTTCAGTCACCTTGTACAACTGTGTGAGTAGAACTTTTTTTTTATTGCCAGTTGAGATGACCAAAAGCTAATGGATTTGTTCTGAGGCTGTAATGGATGCACATAATCATTGGTAGCAACTTAGATTATTTTTATTTATGTTATTGTTTACAGTTGGGTTCAAAGGTCCGAGGCCTCAGACTGCTTTACTAAGGCATTCTTGCAAGCAGTTGGATAGTATCGAGCACATTAGATAACATCACTGAAGGAGGCAAATAAATAAATAAATTTTAAAATTCTCCATTTCGTGACCCAGCATTTCAGGCCCTCTTCAGGAGAAAGCTATCCATCAAAGAAATTCAGACAGATGCTCCTGACACATTGCTTATCCAATAACTCTCTGACATTGCAATTTGTCATTCTTTCCTTTTTCCAATGGCAGCACCCAAAATAGCGTTTCATCGGCATCACACAGAGCGGAGACCGATCGAGCTCAAATCACAGTCAACCTTCCACTGACGTTTTTGTAGAAATGTTCACTAAATCGTACATGTCTAATAAAGCCACCCGTGCTTCTAATAAAGTGTCACATTGTTAATTGTGTTTTTTCCCCCCCTTGCTCACTGCGAGAGAGTTGATTAATTGATGGTCCATGTTGACCCGCAGTACTTATTAAATTTAAATGTCGTACTCTGGCAAACATAATATCTCATGATATGTCAAAGCGAATCAAGCAAATTAATCACATTCTGTTGTTTTGGTGGGCGAAAGGGCGACTTTCAGAGCTGTACAAAGCTAATTATATGGTCCAGTGCTACTCATGGTGCAGCCACACTGTTCGGTTTTACTTGAAATGTACTGTATGTATACACATCACTATTATTTGCGGGTAGCAGGTTGAAATGGAAAAAGACAATATATCGAATATACTGTACACACAAGAGTCGTTGTAATAGTTCAAGTTCAAGTGTATAATTCTTGCAGTGAAATTCTTAATTGCGAGTTCCTGAGCTGTGCAAACATCACAAGGAGCAGAGACGTTAGGTACGTAAGACACATACAGTACTGTGCAAAAGTTTGCGAAGAAATGCTGTAGAGCAAAGATGTCTTCAGAATAATGAAATTAAATGTTTCTACATTTAAAAAAAAAAATACCGTAAAGCGCAGTAAACAGTAGTAAATGAAACAAAGTCAATATTTGGTGTGACAAAAAAATAAAAATAAAAATAGTAGTCTCCGGTACAATTAGTGCAGTTTAATAAGGAAACGAGCTGGTAAGTTTTACTGAGCATCTTACAGAACCAGCCACAGTTCTTCTGGAGACTTTGAATTCCGCAATTCGATATTTGCAGCAAAACCCAGCAGCCTTCATTGTGTTTACTGTCTGAAAAGTGTCTCTTACGTAATATGCTGCTTTCTTTAATAACATACCAACATTTTTCTGTAACATTTAATTTTGTGCTAGAAAACTAATGTTTGGGAATCTAAAATGTTTTTTTGTACTGACTTGATAATGCAGAAGTCATAAATTAAAAAATCTATAACAAAGTTTGTACTAAAATAAATAGGGTGCCTAAAACTTTTGCACTGTACTGTATGTGAGACATTCTGCACTGATGATACAACACAGAGACAATGACAATAAATATCTTTGTAGAGTGAGCAGAACGACAGTGTCTTCACAATGAAATAAATATTTCAATTCTTAAAACATCAAAATAATACATTTTTGGCTTTAACAAGTATGCAAAATTATGCAAATGTAATTAGAGCTCCTTTGGACAAATAAATGTCTTTTTTTTTTAAAGTTACAATTAATACCTAATTGTAAGAACATCAGAACGTCAGCGATCATCTGGCAAAGACTGGTTGTGATATTTATTGTTTTTTGAAAGAAGATCATTGCCTTAAATACCTTATTTAATTGCTAATAGTGGATAAGCAGTAATAAAATGTAACATTCACTCACCAGGAACACCTGTACACCCGCTTATTTATGTAATTATCCAATTAGCCAATGCAATAAATCATGCAGATACATAAAGAGCTTCAGTCACTGTTCACATCAAACATCAGAATCATCAGAATTCTGACCGTGGTGTGGTTGTTGCCGCTGGTTTGAGTATTTCAGAAAATCTCCTGGGATCCTCACACACACAACAGTCACAGAATGGTGCAAGAAACAAAAAACATCCAGTGAGCGGCAGTTCTGCGCCGTTATTGTTGAGAAAGGTTGAAGGAGAACAGCCAGACTGGTTTGATCTGACAGGAAGGATATGACAAATAACTATTATTAATAGTTATAATTAATAGTCAAATAACTATTATTTACAAGCACAGTGAGCAGAAAAAATCTCACAACACGCCGAACCTTGAGGCGGACGAGCTACAAAAAAAGTGAAGTAGTAAACAGCTGAAATAATTCAGTAGTAAGTTCATCTTGATTGGGTGAATTCGATTAGTGTCTGAATGATATTACAGATGAAGGACACTTTACATCAAATTATGATCATTGAAACACTTCGAAAATCATATTACGTTTGTGCATTGTGTGAATCCATGTGATTGAGAAATCCTGTTCCATGAGTTCACTGTTATATGTTATGAAAAATGTACATTTTCCTTTCATTTAAACTTTTCACATTAACCAAATTTCCTCAAGATCACTGGAAGAAGAAAGATTTCTCATTCTTTTATCTTTATTTTCAATAATATTGACTGATGAGCTCACTTTGAACGTCGATTACTAAATTATTAGAAAGTCCTTAATGTGTTTATGACATTAGCATGGATGCTAGTGAACCACATTTTAATAGCCTGTTTAATAGCCAAATGCAAAAAAATAAAAAATAAATTCAACACTGAAAATGATTTTAATAAAATGCATCACAATTGTGGATAACTTGGACAAAAGAAGCATTTAATTTCCGGAAACCCGTGTTCATGTCATGTAAAGTAGCAATCATTATAGCCTGAGCTTAAAGTCCATAATCCCAACCACATCGTGCGCTAGAGTGCTGAGGTGGCTCATGATGGCCAGAAGAAGCGAGCACATGAAGCGTCTTATCGTGGCTGGAGAAAATGTGCAGCTACGAGATTAGGACCAGTGAAAGAAGTGGGTTATGAGTGTGTATGTGCATGTTCTGTGGATATTCATGATGCTTTCATAGCTAAGCTCCAAATCATTCACTATATAACAGTTTTCATTTGTATTTATTTCCCGAGTTCCTGGCAATGTACTCTATCGCTCCAGATGTGCACTGCATCTGGAATTCAGTTTCAGAAGTAAGAAAGAAACTTGGTAGGAATATATTGCATTACTGTCTGGTAAGAGACTTATACCGTGTCCCAGAAATGTCTTCGAATGCTAGAACATCACGTCTTAATAGTTATTTTCGAAGCCAAGGGAGTGTTTATATTACCGTAATGCACTTAGGGTCACATTAAGAGTTGAGTAAGGTGAGGATTTGAATGCAGAAATTGCGCACGTCAGTATTCAGACCTCAGTCATAGCTACAGGCTTAAGATACTCAAGAGTTACACACGCAAGGCAGAGTTTGCTGAAACCAGTCATGTACGCTTCTACGTGAGAAAAACCTGGCAACCTCGGAGACCTCGACTCCATGCAGGTGATTTGCACGATCACAACGTGGAGACCAGAAACGTCACTTACAAGCAAGTGCGTAACCCGACTCTGAATACGAGTAACTTTCCCATTGTAAATATTAACATAATGTTTTGTACTTAAGTCTGAATACACTCCTATTATGCTTACACCAATATTAACACTGTAAAGTAATGTTCAAATTATGTGTGTGTTTGTGTGTGTTTGACTTTTAATTAGCACATTAGCTTGTAAGTTGTATAATAATAGATTATTTACAGCTTTACAGCATTTATTTTGTTGATGGCAGAGCGATATGATGATATAATATTGATATTGTGATAAATTACATCACAATACAGTTTTCTGTAATATCGCAGATATAGTGATGATACGGTTTTGGGGGGAGGTTTTTTGTCAATAACAATTGCCAACACTGATTGGACACAGCAAATTTAATGTCAAAATGTGCTGAATCTTTAAACTTTAAACTAAAATGTATATTGTAAATGTTTTTAAATAATTTATTTTTGTAGACACTAAATTAAAGTACCATTGAACTTCTTTTAAGTATGTATTTATTTTATTAATTTAACACTACTAATTCCTGGGAATTTGTTTTAAAATATGTGTGTAATGTGGATTGTAGAAATGTCTACAAAAGGCATGACGTGATATTTTTGTCATATCACCCACCACTAGTAACACATTATTTGATATATTTCTATTCTTTTTTTATTTTATTTTATTTTATTTTTTATTAATAATAATTACCAACTTTGATTGGCTGCAGCTAGTTTGATGTAAAAATTTTGCACAGAATCTTTAAGCTTGTTAAATATAAACTGTAGAATTTATGGGTTTTTTTCTCCTTTTCAGTGGTTAATAATTTATTTTGTAGACACTAAATGAAAGTATCATTGAAATCAATTTTCTGATGTTGTTTTTTTAAAATTATTTTTTGTTTTTTATTTGGTTTATTCTTTAAGCAACACTATCATTTCTTGGCATTTCTATGATCCATATACATATATGTATTGTGATAAAAAGGACTGTGATATGATTAAAAATATCATATCACTCACCACTAGTAAAAATAATAATAATAATAATAATAATAATAATAATAATAATAATAATAATAATAATAATAACAATAATTATCTTTTTTTCATCATTCAACCAACATGGAACATCCCTTCTGAACTGGGCCACATGTACAAAAACAACTATAGCACTGATAACAAAGTGAAACTGAACATTTTCATGAAGTTAACAACAGCAGAATGTACTATTTCAGCATAACAGGACAGTAAATAAAATTATAATTAATAATAGTGTTTGGGTAAAACAGAAAGTGTTCGTTCAGAGATTTTATCAGTTATATGGTGTGATTTTTGGTGTTCACACTGACATGACAAAAAATAAATAAATAAATAAGAACTGTGTCATGTGAGGAAAAGATTGAATCGGTGCACTTTTTTTCAGTGAATCCAGGCTTAGAGTGTATTAGCTGTTTGTGGAGGAGGAGATACAGTATTTTCACACTTCACCAATCCCATTGTCGTATTAACTTGACTGAAAGCCATTCCAGAATCTTGCTCTGAAACTACTGAAATATCAGTGTATATAACCCTAATTCCTCACACATCTTGTCGGCTGTGAGAACTACAGAGCAGGAAGAGTTTGAGAGACGAGAAATCTCATTTTGTCTTCTCGTCCCTGCCAGCGATGATAATGATGTCCAGCAATTTCAATATGTCTCCCCGCACCTTCTCTAATAACAGCGAGCAGGAAACGGATTAGTGATCTGCAGAATGACTTTGGGTAAAGACTTGTAACCTAATTGGAAAGTTCTGGCAGCTTCGTGCTGTTCATCTATAAAGTAGAGATCTCTAATAGGAGCTGTATGAAAAACGGGAATTGAGTAGAATCACTGATGATTTATAACAGAGATAATCTTGTCAGAGTTTTGTGTTGGAGAGACTCTTATTTACAAACCTGTCAGAACAATATCCCACTAATTACATAAACCTGGGTCAAAACTCTGCATGTGTTTCATTAATTGGCTCCGTTACATCATTTCAGCCCAGGAAACTCAAACTGAAAGGATTCAAACAGTAGAATCAGATTTTCAGAAGTTTCTGAAGTCTGAGTCTATGTGGGGGAAAAAAAAAATTGTCCTCCTTGTCTTGTAACAAAATCCACATTCTTGGAATAAATAATTATAAGATCAAAATAAAATAACCATAAAAAAATAAATAATTAAAAGATAAACCAATGTGATAAACCAGTCATTGGATTGGGTTAAGCAGGGAAGAGTATCACCGAAAAACATTATTTAAATGAAAGAAAAACTAAAAAATATATATACAGTACTGTGCAAAAGTTTTAGGCATCCTAGTTTTTTTTAGTACAAACTTTGCTATAGATTTTTTATTTTATGATTTCTACATTGAGTACAAAAAAATTTTCGATTCCCAAACATTAGTTTTCTAGCACAGAATTAAATGTTACAGAAAAATGTTTGTATGTCATTAAAGAAAGCAGCATATTACATAAGAGACACTTTTCAGACAAAAACACAATGAAGGCTGCTGGGTTTTGCTGCAAAAATAAGAAGCGAGTGCGAAAGTCAAAGTCTCCAGAAGAACTGTGTCTGGTTCTGCAAGATGCTCAATAAAACTTACCAGATCATTTCCTTATAAAACTGCACACATTGTACTGGAGACTACTATTTTTATTTTTATTTTTTTGTCACACCAAATATTGACTTTGTTTCATTTACTACTGTTTACTGCTCTTTACGTTTTTTTTTTTTTTTATACTGTAGAAACATTTAATTTCATTATTTTTGAGGCATCTTTGCTCTACAGCATTTCTTTGCACTTTTGTAGACTTTTGTCTACAAGACTTTTGTACAGTTCTGTATATACAGTGGGGGAAAAAAGTATTTGATCCCCTGCTACTTTTGTACGTTTGCCCACTGACAAAGAAATGATCAGTCTATAATTTTAATGGTAGGTGTATTTTAACAGTGAGAGACAGAATAACAACAACAACAAAAAAAATCCAGAAAAACGCATTTCAAAAAAGTTATAAATTGATTTGCATTTTAATGAGGGAAATAAGTATTTGACCCCTTCGACTTAGTACTTGGTGGCAAAATCCATGTTGGCAATCACAGAGGTCAGACGTTTCTTATAGTTGGCCACCAGGTTTGCACACATCTCAGGAGGGATTTTGTCCCACTCCTCTTTGCAGATCCTCTCCAAGTCATTAAGGTCATTTTCAATGCCCTGGCTGAGGGAAGGAGGTTCTCACCCAAGATTTGACGGTACATGGCCCCGTCCATCGTCCCTTTGATGCGGTGCAGTTGTCCTGTCCCCTTAGCAGAAAAACACCCCCAAAGCATAATGTTCCCACCTCCATGTTTGATGGTGGGGATGGTGTTCTTGGGGTCATAGGCAGCATTCCTCCTCCTCCAAACATGGCGAGTTGAGTTGATGCCAGAGAGATCTGACCACACCTGACCACAACACTTTCACCCAGTTCTCCTCTGAATCATTCAGGCAAACTTCAGACGGGCCTGTAAATGTGCTTTCTTGAGCAGGGGGACCTTGCGGGCGCTGCAGGATTTCAGTCCTTCACGGCGTAGTGTGTTACCAATTGTTTTCTTGGTGACTATGGTCCCAGCTGCCTTCAGATCATTAACAAGATCCTCCCGTGTAGTTCTGGGCTGATTTCTCACCGTTCTCATGATCACTGAAACTCCACGAGGTGAGATCCCCAGACCGAGGGAGACTTACAGTTTCTTTCATTTGCGAATAATCGCACCAACTGTTGTCACCTTCTCACCAAACTGCTTGGCGATGGTCTTGTAGCCCATTCCAGCCTTGTGTAGGTCTACAATCTTGTCCCTGACATCCTTGGACAGCTCTTTGGTCTTGGCCATGGTGGAGAGTTTGGAATCTGATTGATTGATTGCTTCTGTGGACAGGTGTCTTTTTACAGGTAACAAACTGAGATTAAGAGCACTCCCTTTAAGGGAGTGCTCCTAATCTCAGCTCATTACCTGTGTAAAAGACACCTGGGAGCCAGAAATCTTGCTTATTGATAGGGGATCAAATACTTATTTCCATCATTAAAATGCAAATCAATTTATAACTTTTTTGAAATGCATTTTTCGGGAGTTTTTTGTTGTTATTCTGTCTCTCACTGTTAAAATACACCTACAATTAAAATTATAGACTGATCATTTCTTTGTCAGTGGGCAAACGTACAAAATCAGCAGGGGATCCAACACTTTTTTCCCCCACTGTAAAAAAAACAAATAAAATGCCCAAGGCCTGCGGTCTATCTGCATCCAAAATAAAGCTTACTGCTAAAATAGGTAAAAAGTGACTGGCATGAATTCTAAGTACTTTACTTATGTAGCCCCTTACATTAATATGCAGCTCAAAATGCTTTACAAGAAAAAAAGCAAATACATATATATATATATATATATATATATATATATATATATATATATATATATATATATATATAATAGTAAATAAGTATATAATGTATAATATACTACTATTATAAAATAATAGTAATAAAGTATATAATAGTAAATAATTATGAAATAATAGAGGTACAGTACCATAACAATAATTACCTGATAAAGAAAGTAAGTAAGTTAGTAAAGTAAGTAAAGCTGAAAAGATAAAAAAAGAAAAAGCTTTTCAAAATTGATAAATAGCGATGAATCATAACCATAAAAACAGTCTTTTATTATACTATGTTCTTATAGACACACACACATACACACACACACACACACACACACACACACACACACATACACTTTGTATTCAGACAGAGGATATTTCAACTGAAAGTCTGTTTTTTTTTGTTGTCATGAAATTCTTCATCATTTTTTTCTTGGAAATCATAGCACATGGGACTTTGGGTCTGACTGACTCTGTTCTTGATTGATGTGACCTTCAGCATGACCCTGAGCAGCAGCTGAGCTCTTGCAATGAATGAAATGAAAGAAATGGCCATCAGGGTATCGGAGCCATCTTTTTCTCCCCGAGATCCTGAGGATATTATATGTTACACTCATATTGAACAGGAAATAATTAAGTCAGGAGATCTCAGAAATACACCGGGGCATTAATGGCTCAGCTTCATTTACCTGTCCAACTAACCCTGACTCTTTTGTGAGAACAGGAACTGGCTTGCTTTGCGGACGGTCCACAACATTAAATGTAACTATAAATGGATAAAAAGTACGACATCTCGTTCTTCAAGACATGAAAAAATGTAATAGTTGGAAAAGGTACTGTGGTGTAAGAGGAATAAAACACTTTGGGACGTGCAGTTAGTGGAAAATAATCAAAACAATCAACAACAGCACGACCCCAAACGTATTTATTTCCTTAATACCTTTTTTTTTTCTCACAGATAACACTGATTTCAGACTGAGAAAGAGGGCGGAGTGAAGGGCTGTTAGGGAGTGTCTAGAAAATTACTGACATAAGGCCCATGTAAACACAAATTTGCATTCCGCACCATAATGCAGTTTTCCAAACTTGTTTTCACCGCCGGTTAATATATTCATGCTAAGCCCATGGCTTAAAGCACAATTTTTTTTATCATGTTCTACATATTTTTCTATGTTATTTGTACTAGTGAAAAATGACTATTGCACCTTTAAATTCAGCCGTGGTTTTAGTGTTAATGTATGTACTGTGGTGCTTGAAAGTTTGTGAACCCTTCAGAATTTTCTATATTTCTGCATAAAAATAACCTAAAACATCATCATGATAAAAGTAGACAAAGAGATCCCAATTAAACATTAAAAATGTTTTCCTTTCTCCAAACATAACTCTTCTCATTTAAACCAAAAAGTTCTATTTTGTTCTCATCTATCCACAAAACATTTTTCCATTAGCCTTCTGGCTTGTCCACGTGATCTTTAGTGAGAGAGGCCTTTAGTTGCTTAGAAGTTACCCTGGGTTCCTTTGTGACCTCGCAGACTATTACACGTCCTGCTCTTGGAGTGATCTTTGTTGGTCGACCACTCCTGAAGAGGGTAAAAATGGTATTAAATTTCCTCCATTTGTACACAATCTGTCCGACTGTGGATTGGTGGAGTCCAAACTCTTTAGAGATGGATTTTTAACCTTTTTCTGAGGTCCTCAGAAATCTCCTTTGTTCGTGCCATGATACTCTTCCACAAACATGTGTTGTGAAGATCAGACTCTGATATATCCCTGTTCTTTAAATTAAACAGGGAGCTCACTCACACCTGATCCCATCCCACTGATCCCGTCCTATTGATTGAAAACATCTGACTCTAATTTCACCTTCAAATTAACTGCTAATCCTTGAGGTTCACATACTTTTGCCTCTCACAGATCTGTAATATTGGATCATTTTCCTCAATAAATAAATGACCAAGTATAATATGTTTGTCTCATTTGTTTAATTGGGTTCTCTTTATCTACTTTTAGGATTCTGATGATGTTGTAGGTCATATTTATACACATACAGTATATAGAAAATTCTAAAGGGTTCACAAACTTTCAAGCAGCACTCTACAGTATGTATGTGTGTGTGTGTGTGTGTGTGTGTGTGTGTGTATATGTGTTTAGTGTTTATGGTGTTCCAGAGTATGACTGCTCTCTCTGTGGACTCACAGCCTCTCACTGTTTCTCGGCATTGCTAATGAATCCCACAGTGCATCTGCTCACATCTTATTAGTTTATTTTCCAATTCTCATCATCATTTAGTTAATAATATTTTATCAAATCTTTCATCTGACCTGAGCAAACAAATTTCCTTTCACTCCAGTAAAATGCTAAGATGAGGTTTGCTAATATGAGGCTTTAATGTATCAAACCTGTACCAAGACTAATTGATGTGTTGTGAAACGCCAATAGATTTACATCAAATGATCTAGACATGTAGATGTATTATGTAGCAGTGCTGAAGTTTGAATTTTGATTGTTCAGAAGGTGTTGATTAATTCTCCATAACAGCGGCTTTCTCAGGTTTGTATTAATGCACTTGTTTAAATAAGTTTCTAATAAGTAAATTGTTTCTATATGAACAACATATGCAGGGGCACACAAAAAAATTATTTAGCAAATAAAAATGTATATGGTGCAGTTTTGTCTAAGGAACTGTTTATGTAACATTTATAGAAGGAATCTCTAGTGTCAGTGCTTTGCAACAATCAGAGGTAAAGTGGTAACTTTAAGTTTTCCGACTGGAGGAGTTTGTTTGTTTGTTTGTCTGCTTGTTTGTTTTATTAAGATTAAAATAAAGAAAAAAGAGAGGCTGGTGAGGGAACAACTGCTATAAGATACTGTAAGTGATTATACAACCCAACTTGTTTCATGGATGTTCCACAACATTAAATGTAACTATAAATGGATAAAAAGTGATGCATTGTTGTTGTTTAAAATAAAATTGTAATCATTTTGCAAATTGTTGTGGTGTAAGGGGAATAAAACACTTCAAGACGTTGCCGTTATAGGGAAATATAGGAATGTCAACTTCAGGGTGGTTCCATCCATACTGTTGGTGATTATTTTCCCATAACAGCACACCCCCAAGTCAGTTATGCATTATTACATTACATTTATGGCATTTGGCAGACGCCCTTATCCAGAGCGACTTCTATTTCTTCTATCGATTCTATTTCATTTATACATCTGAGCAGTTGAAGGTTAAGAGCCTTGCTCAAGAGCCCAACAATGCTAGCTTGGTGGTGCTGGGGTTTGAACCCAGTGTCTTAACCACTGAGCTACCACTGCCCATTATGTTTTATGTACTCTTACCATTATGTACTCAAAATCCATCACATTCAGTAGTAAAGGTTTTTCTGAAATGCAAAACCAAGTCATGAAATCTTCATGAGGCATATTCAAATGTCACTTTGTCATAGAGACGTTATGACCTGTTATTACACTGTAAAACCCTGATGACATGAAACATGATGTTTATTATTCTAAATTTTTTTCAGCTACAGATCTATGTTCGTGTTGCAGAGCGTTCTGTTCTGTGAATTTATACACATATTTTGTGTATATTTTCTGTTCTGTGAATTTATACACATATATTTAGCTCGAAGCGTCGTTGTCTGAAATTCGATAAAGTCAAGGATTATCACACATTACACAAGACGTTTGATGCTGTTTTTTTTTTTGGAGCTTAAATCAAACATTCGGAGACGAGGGGTGAGAGCGATTCTGCATTTGAAGCTGAAAATTGATTCTTTGCATTTGGTGCGTGGTGATGTGTAAACTGCAGCCATGGCTGATGAATAAACAAGAAAACATGAAGCCAAGTTTGTTTGGATGTCTGACTAAGATCTCTTGCTCTCCCTCTCTCACTCTCTCTCTCTCTCTCTCTCTCTCTCTCTTTTCTTTTTTCTCAGGTTAACAGGATTTCAGGTCCCTGCTCCAGTCACAAGCACAGGCTCCGTTTTCTCCCTGCGTCTCACCAGCGACTTCGCTGTGAGCGCCCACGGCTTTAAAATCTATTATGAAGGTGAGGCGCTTTAATTTTTTTGACTCTCTCCCAGCTACTGATTTCTTACTGATTAACCTATGCAGAATGTATGCATTCTCAGATCAGACCATAGGCGCTTATTTAAAAGGGAAGTCTTGACAGAAATCATCAAGGCCAAGCTACGCATATGAGCGGGAAATGTGTTAAACGTCAGTCTGTTCTCGAGTTCATCAAGGCTGTGTGGAGTTTCTAGACTTCTCCTGAGGAACTGAATGAAGTGCTTTGAAAATGAATTCAGATCAAAAGGCCTCATTTTTTTTTAATGTGTCCTGATTTGCTTCGAGATGAGCTGAAAATCTTCAGAAGCCTGAAATCTTCACCTGAAAAAAGTTAGATAGCTTGGTTCATGCATAATCCTATTTCTTATCATTTTAAGGAATTGAGTGTATGAAATACATCCGAACAGGTTTCTGCTCTAAAAATAATTCCTAATCATTGTGTTGTAATAAATTCTTGTAGAGTGCCTTTTTCTGCCTCTCCAACTCAGAGGCAGTTTTTCCTAACACCACCCACTCCTCATTAATATTCATGAATTCTAAATTAATAAATGCTGTGAGAAACTTGATTTTTTTTTTCATGCAGACATTTTGTTTGAAATGAATTGTTTGAAACTTGTTGCTGTTTTTCCTCCAAGAACAGCATATGCTGGATCATTATTTAATGTTATGAAGTCTCAGTCTCGGGGTAAATCAGTTTTACTGACCTGTGTGTGTTTCTAATGCTGTCATGAAATCTATTTTCTGAATCAGAGTGAAGTGGGAGGTTTGCCAAAAACAAACGTTAGTTCAGTCAGAATTATTGACAAGAATGGTTATAAGCGATTTTATGGTTGACTGAAGAATTTATTCGTTCTTTCACTTAATTTATTTATTTTTGCCCCATTTTCTCCCATTTTGCCAATTCCCAACCCACTAGATGCATGTGACTGGGTGGAGGTTAACACATGCTAGCTAACTACCCTCTTTCACATACATGAGCTCATAGACAGGCATGATTGGTCAATGTCACTCTGATTGATGGGGGAATAGTAACACCTTCTAGCTTTGCTCTCTTGGATTCCTGGATGGTTGAACCCATTTTTAGGATTTGATTTTGTAATGTCTCTCAACGATAGGGAAACTCTTTTCACTTGAGCACTCCAGACGAAGAATTTTGACCTGAACATGTGTTGCAACCAGTAACCAGTTCAGGTTCTAAAGGACATGGGTGATATACTGTAGCATGTTGATTGGATGTCAATTTATATGTAGATCCCTAATGAACAAGCCAAAGAAAAACTTCCTGAGATGGAAAAAAAAACAAAAAACAGAAGAAACCCATCCTCTTCTGAGTGATACCTGATAGTGGGATTGTGAATCATTACAATACACTTGTGTAGCTGTTTACATTGGTTAAGGTTCTTAGAATGATAGTATGTGGTTTTGGATGCACCCTTCACCAAATAGGGCTGTAGGAATCGAGTCCGGTCTCAAGGCATTTTCTGTATTGACTTGGACTTGTCGTGTTCTTGGGCATTGGTCTCGCTAAATATGGTCTTGGTCTTGATTGAAACTTTATAAAAACTATGGTGCTTGTGCAAAATTTGACAAGTAGTAACTCCTTCTTTAAAACAGCCTAATCATTGGTGAAATTTTACGAATGAAGCCAACTATTTGAAATAAAGGCTTAGCCTTGAAAAGGATTTGATGGTTTTCGGTCTCGATCTTGACTCGGTCTTGCATTCATTTGGACTCGATTCTGACTTAGCCTTAATTTGCTTTAGATATGGTCTTGACTGAATCTTGGCCAGTCCTCGTCTTGGACTAGTCTTGAACTTGACAGTGACAGTCTTGACTACATCCCTAGTATGGTACTGTACTTTCCCTTGTCACTGTGGTTGTAGCATCAAGGGTACATCCTTAAAAATAATTAAAAGACCACTTATGTACCTTTAAAGCTTTACTCTAAGAGCTAAGTAAAGGTACACCACTTTGCCTCACACCACTGGGGTTGGGGTTCAAATCCCGCCTCTGCCCTGTGTGTGCGGAGTTTGCATGTTCTCCCTGGCTTCGGGGGTTTCCTCTGGGTACTCCAGTTTCCTACCCCAGTCCAGAGACATGCATTGTAGGCTGATTGGCATTACCAAATTGTCCGTAGTGTGTGAATGTGTGTGTGAATGTGCCTTGCGATGGGTTGGCACACTGTCCAGGATGTCCCCCGCCTTGTGCCTTGAGTTCCCTGGGACAGGCTCCAGGTTCCCCCGTGACCCTATGTAGGATAAACGTTATGGAAAATACACCACTTGCACTTTTCCAGGTCAAAGATGTACCCTTGAAGGTACCACCCCAGCAACACCAGCAACAGGGAAAGATAAAGTTTGGTATCTTTTATTTCTGAGCATGTGTTTGCATTGGATGAGCTGTATGCTGATTGACTTCCATGGACCTTAGTGGGCTTTTCAAATAAGTCTCTCATATGATGTAGATAAATATTTTAAAAGCAGTTTTAAAATAGAGTTGTTTTTTTATATCACAGCTGAACTGAGAAGCCCCACTAGGTGGAGATTTCACATTTTCTTATAGTCTAAAACCCCCCAGAAAACTCACAGTAAATGCCATTTAAAAGGGAAAAAAAAGAACCAAGAGTGATTCCTTGTGTCAGCCCGTCGGGTTTCACAGAACAATGTTTTCTCACTTAAAGTGAAGCGTAATGGATATTTCACTGTGAGACAGTTTGGCTAAGATGAGGGTTATGATTGGTCATGTCTGCAGGGGCTTATGCATGAGAGGAGTACACTTACTGCATCCCAAATATCTCCCCCCCTCTCTCTCTTTCACACACACACACACACACACACACACACACACACACACACACACACACACACACACACACACACACACACATTCTCTCTCTTTTACCACCTGCCACCCTCCTGACCCGACTGCAGGACGCCTCCCCCATCTGCTGCACCATTTACACGCTGAATAATTCAGCCTCACCCGTCCCTTGCCTCACACTTTTCTAGCTTAATGTTCTTTGGAATTTTATAGGCTTTGGAATATTAATCCCGTGCGTTATTACTCACTGGAGGGCACCGGATGTCAGTGCGCTCACGTCTTGTTATCTATCACTGCCGCAGATCAGGATGCCAAATGAAGGAGCGTCCCCATTAAGCGGATCTATTAACGCCTGATTTGGAGAGGGTCTTGTTAAAAGGTGCCAGGTGCGATGACAGGTGTGGTCGAACTGCGCTCTTCGCTCTTGGTGTTCCAAATATGGTGAAAAGCCCCCATCTCTTTGAATCCCTTCTTCTGGAATATGTTAAAGCTCGACTTATCTTTCAGTCTCTTTCCTTCAGTCTAAAAAGTGTGTTTTAATGAGCCGACATCTTTGACTTGATTTATTCAGCACCTCCTCCATGCACTCTCTAGCACTTTCCATCTCATCTGTTTGCATTTTTATATATTTCATGTTGATTCTGAGCGCTGCCTGGAACATTTTTTCATAATCTGAAGCTTCTTCAATCGTTTCTCGGTATTCCATCACTCTGACTTGGTTGTGTGAGTGTGTCTTTGTGGTCTATTATGTGTGCATGTGAGGGAGAAGGATGGAGAAAGCAAAGCAGGCAGGCCAAGCTCGGGGGGGTGGGGGTGGGGGTGTAGGTGGGGGGGTTTGGGGAGAAATCTCATTTTAGCTCTTGTCAGTCCTTCATCACACAAACAAGCCAAACCATGTTTGACAGTCACTGCATTTGTGTTGATTAATGTGTCTATTGCCAGCCGCTACAAATCAGCCTTCTACGCCTGGGTGTGTCAAGAGTTACACACAGAAACGTGACCTTTTCACGTGAACGCATGTGGACCTGCTCCTTAAAAAGGGTAACATTTCAGAAATCTATCACTCTATTAATAATACTCTAGAGACTCAACCTCACATGGGACATTCCATTGCATGACATAATGATTTCATGACCATAGACTTCAGCATGTGCATAAACCGACTCTGAATACAAGGAACTTTCCTGGGCTGCTTTCCTGAGTTCACTATTGATGACAGAAATGTCATTTCTGTTTGTCCGTTTGTCATTTCAAAATGTGTTTGTCCAACAGGCTCCCAAAGTATTTCCATATGAAAATGACAAAAAGATCTGTTGTTGTATATCACAATAAAGATGCGATTAAAGTAGGGCTGAAGTTACGATTTGAATGTATTTCTTACTGCATGAGCAGCAAAACACAGCTGCTGAAAAGGAATGTTTTTCAAGTTTATTGGATGACTGAAAGACAGGCAGACAGACAGACAGACAGACAGACAAACACTTTATTGATCCCACAGGGGAAATTGCGTTGTTACAACAGCCCCACAAAACACAGGGCACAAAAGAAAATCAATAGAATACGGAAAGGGAGCAATAAAATAGAAATGGATATAGAGAGACATATATGAAACTTTCGTATTCTACACGAAAAACAACAGTTTAAGCACCATGCGCATGGCAACATGCAAAATGCACTTATATCTTTTATACATATTCATTTTGAAGGAAAATTGCAACTAAATTTGCTCAATTAACTGACGCCAGTTTCTCATGTGATTTTATTCATTCATTTGTTCGTTTGTTACTCTTAATACTTAACTAGCTAATTAGCTTGCTATATGTTCATTTATTATATTAACTACCACTAATTAGTCAGTCAGATACCACACTTATAAAAATATCCAATACCACATGAGTCTATAATGTCACGCTAAAGAACAGAAGGCCTGGACGTATTTCACAATTAATGACAATGATCAACGCAAAGCAGATTTGCTGTGTGGAAATGTCAAGAGGAGGAACGACTGTCGTCTTAGCTTCAGCAACCTAATATATGGATAATGTCTTAAATATGAGGCAATAAAAACAATGTTTGCAAACAATGCTAAGCGAGTGGGGGGAAAAAGCTCTTAACCAGTATGATGTTCTTGACGATCAGCCACTATCAGTTGTTGACAACGAGGGATTCAGACACATTGAAAATAAAAATGTACTACTTGATATAAGGTAACGAATGTGGCTAGCTAATACATTTTATTTAAAATCAGCTAGAGAACATTATAAAGAAGGAGTCTAGTAGGTTGTAGCTTTGTGTGTGCTTTTCATAGCCATTTTTCATTTAAACTGGGGAAACGTAAACAGTGCTAAATAACATTTTCTGTGATGCCCCTGATTGTTTACATTGGAGCTTCCACTTGCCAACTGCGCTAGCTAATAAACTTATGATTTCCCCATCACTGTAAAGGTATTTACAACTTGCAACTAGCAATACAACATGGAACCATGTCTGCATCTAAAATCGCGTACTATCCTACTACACAGTAGGCAAATTCTGTCCGAATTCTCAGTAGGCGAGAAATACCCGGATGCAACCCATGGACACTGCGCTAGTCAAAAAATCCCATAATGCAACGGGACTGGTGCCAACGAAGACAGAAATGGAAGACAGCGCACTGGCTCTTTTTAAGTATTAAACCTTGGTTAAACAAGACTTGTTTAACAATACCCAAATACATTAACTTGTTGAAGGTTTAAACAAGAAAACAGTTGTCACAGCATTTGAAACCTTTTTTGTGACCTCCATCATGCCTTAGCCGGCCAAGCTAACAGCAACGAATTTACCTTAGCCTGTTAACCCCGCCCACATTAAACTGCTAATTCAGTTAACTTTCCTGATGTGCATTTTGTCGTTAGTGCGGTTGCTTTAATCTGGTGGTCCCTTTAAGATTTTAGTGTTTATTATGATATCGAAGGTCACATGACAATGCCGACATGGCGGATGTAGTATGTCTGGGATTGTATTCATGCTACACACAAACACACATACTGATTAGTACATACTGTTTCAACGGCCGTGCAGTAGGTACTGCATCGAATGAAGTAAGTACTGTCACAGTACTCGGTTTCGGACACAGCCCATGTAATTTTCTTGATTTGCTCAGTCGGTTCCACAACAAGGAAATGATGGTATGCTAATACGGTATATGAAAGCTGGATTGGAGTCTGATGAGCATCTATAAAAGAGCCTGGAACACTCCTCTTCACTGTTAATGGCTTTGAAGCATACTTCAACATATAAGTTCAGGAGAATGTGCATGAAATTGCTTTTCTCTCCTCAACTGTTGCCTCGTTGTAGGGGTGGAGTGGCGTAACAGAGGATGTTGAGATGAAGTACAGTGATGCAGGAACACGACAAACACGGCCACGTCGACAAACTTCCATCATCTTCAAAAGACAGCTAAATTTATTAGGCATGTGTGAGAATAAATAGCTCTTTTCCTGGAGAACTCTGCACCAACCTCTTCAGTTCCTCACCCCGTGATACAGAACAAAAACGAATGAAACGTGCTCTCAGAATGCAAAGGCGTTACACATCATTAACATGCATAACATACAAATTTGATTTAAAGCTAACTACTTGATCTGTTCTTTGGTTGATGCCATGTACTATTCAGTTTCAAGTTTCAAATTTCTTCACACATCTCTCAGCCCACAAACACAGAGCCAGGCCGAAAATTTCATTTCAGTCCAAAAAACAAAACAAACAAAACAAAACAAAAAACGAATCAAAAATACATGACCATGTCTCAAAATACAAAACTCAAAATGTTTTAAAACTCCTACCTCATTAGCAACTGTGTATCTTAGAGGAAGTATTTAATTCAGTGGATTTACTGTTTTTATCTTTTTGCATATTTGTATAGAATTAGCAGACACATGCATATTACAACTTAGCAGTGCTAGAATTCTAATAGCATAACCAAAAAGGATGCGAGTTACATAAGGTACAGTGGATATAAAAAGTCTATACACCCTTGGTACTTGGATTTGTGCTTTGGGTTGTTATCCTGCAAGTGTTAGTGTAAACAGATTGGTATTGGTATTTTGGAGTATCTGTGACTCCCTTTCCCCATTCCCAGCTGAAGAGAAGCAGCCCCACAGCATGATGCTGCCACCACCATGCTTCACCATGGATATGGTGCTCTACAGGTGACATGCTGACTTGTTTTTTGCACCAAACATATCTTTTATGTCCAATATCTGCACAAAGTTCTTCCTTGGTCTCATAAGACATGTTGCCACATTGTTTGGGGAGTGATTTAGGTGGCCTTCGATTATTTATTTATTTATTTATTTATTTTTGTGAGAAAGAGCTTCCATCTAGCCAACCTACCCCATAGCCCAGACATGTGAAGAATACAAGAGACTGTTGTCACATGCAGGGAGTGACCAGTACTTGCCAGATGTTCCTGCAGCTCCTTTAGTATTGCTGTCTCTCAGCAGCCTCCCTGATTCATTTTCTTCTTGTCCTTTCGTCAATTGTAGAGGGACTATTCTGTTCTTGGTATTGTCACTGTGGTGCTCCATTTTCTCCACTTGTTGATGATGGCCTTTGCAGTGTTGATCCAGTGTTCTGACAAATATTTATTAATAATTTAGGGCTTTTTTATTCAGATAAATCTGCCTAAAAACAGGACTATAATCCAGAAAAGTGTTCCACCATGATTTTTTTTAAAATTCACAAGAAATTGAGTGGCAAATATTGGGAAATGGCATGACTTTAAAGTATTTTTTTCTGGACTCTTTCTGTATTGCCTGCACAGTGATCGTTGTAACTGTCTTCTTGTTATATATAAAAAAGTATTCTTTTCTCCAATGGAATGCTTCAGCGGTGAGTCTGATTTAAATTTTTTGGTCCTCAGCTGCAATGTAAGAACCTGGAGTTCAGCTCTTCTTCGGTAACATTCATTACCAGTGAATATACAGACAGCGTTTCAAAGTCAGGAATCAGACCAGAGATACACACAGATTATTGCATTCATACTTGAGGATGGCGTTTGCTCACGTTCCAGCACTCGCTATCACTTTAGCTGCGGGATGCCTGTGTTGGGTTTGTTTGAGCATAGCAATGCGTCGGTATCGAAAGCGATCGTTTGATTGGTGATGCCAAGAAAGGACGTCGAGATAATGGGAAATTTCAGTGCCTCGATGGGCTCCTCTGAACCAGATCCATAGCTTCAGGGAAGGCTTCATTCATCAAAGTCAAATGGATGTATTTGACATCTCAGTACACTTGTGTGAATTTGTTTATTTTTTTCAGCGTGGGTGTATAATAGATGCAATGCTAACTGTAATTCCTTTTTCATGAAAAATAATAATAATGTGTATTATGCCAAAGTAATTATATATATGGCCTTCATAGAAAGTACAGTGTCTTCCACTAATATTGGCACCCTTTTTAAATATGAGCAATGAACTCTTGTCTTTATTGTTTAACCTTTTGATCTTTTGTTTAAAAAAATCACAAAAATACTCTGCTCTCATGGATATCAAACATTCGCAAACAAAACACAGGTTTATAAAAATAATCTTTGTTAAATATAGGAGTACAACAATTATTGGCACCCCTATGAATTCATATGAGAATAATATATTTGAAGTATATTCCCATTGATATTTATATAGGGGGTATAAATATGAGGTAACACATAGGCCAAATTTCCAATGGGTAAGACCAAGGAATATAGCTGTGATGTGCAGCAAAAGGTTGTTGAGCTTCACAAAATGGGAAATGGCTATAAGAAAATAGCACAAGCATTGAAAATGCCCATTTCCACCATCAGGGCAATAATTAAGAACTTCCAGTCAACTGGAAATGTTATGAATCAACATGGAAGAGGACGTGTGTCTATATTGTCTCAACGCACTGTGAAGAGGATGGTTCGAGTGGCCAAAAAATCTCCAAGGATCACAGCTGGAGAATTGCAGAAGTTAGTTGCATCTTGGGGTCAGAAAGTCTCCAAAACTACAATCCGAAGTCACCTACATCACCACAAGTTATTTAGAAGGGTTTCAAGAAAAAAGCCTCTACTCTTATCCAAAAACATAGTAGTTTGCCAGACACTACTGGAACTTCAAATGAGATCTGGTTCTATGGTCAGATGAAACCAAAATAGAGCTTTTTGGCAATAAACCAGAGGTGGTTTTGGCGCACACAGAAAGGTAGCCATATGGAAAAGTACCTCATGCCCACGGTTAAATATGGTGGTGGCTCTTTAATGTTTTGGGGCTGTTTTTCTGCCAGAGGACCTGGATATTTTGTTAAGATACATGACATCATGGACACAAATATAACAGATATTAAATGTGACTGCCTCTGCCAGAAAGCTTCAAATGGGCCGTGGTTGGACTTGAAACCCACGGAAAGCCCGTGGGATGAACTGAAGAGGAGAGTCCACCAGCGTGGACCTCGAACATTTGAAGGATCTGGAGAGATTCTGTATGGAGGAATGGTCTCAGATCCCTTGCCATGTATGCTCCAACCTCATCAGGCTTTATAGGAGAAGATTCAGAGCCTCAAAGAGGTTTAAATCTTATTCAGGATTTACAGTGGGAAAGTTCCTTGTATTCAGAATGGAGTTACGCAGCCACTTTGGTTCATTTCCTGAACCAAATTCACAGAGGTGGTTCTAGATCATTTCACCAGGGGGCGCAGGCTGGGGCTAGTCGTACTTTTAGAGGGGCCGGTCACATTAGTCCCTTTTGTTTTCCAAATAATACAACATTTTGAATAACATTTCATAAGTATATTAGAATTACACATCTAAAGGGATACTCTGGGATCATTTTAAAACGTTGTTTTTTCTTCTGTCGTTGTCTCGCATTGCATTTTTTTAGGGTCAATTGTGGTTTGTTCCAACTTAGCTAAGTGGAAAAAAGCTCTATTCTGATCCACATTTATGGGTTTGATTACAGTTTGCTTGTTTGTTTGTTTGTTTGTTGAGCACCACATTGCCACCAAAAATAATCAGGCTATATCCATAATGTGTATGTACGTAATTAGTTGACTCAAGTTTGTTGTCACAGGAGCACACCCGGTTTAGACATATCTGTCCAATTTTATTCATTTTCATATTCTTTTCTAATGCTGTACTCACACAGGTGAATTGCAAGAAAGAAATAAAATAAATGAAGAGACTCTTAGAAAATGAAATAAGCACTCAGCAGCAAACAGCTCTCCTTTGAAAAGGGATGAATCACTTTGTATTTTTTATTTTTTAAATTTCTGCCATGTAATTTGCTTCTTTACTAATTTCATTTATAATATAGAATTTTAATTGAAATCCAAAGACATTGCCCTCCAGCTTTTGCTAACTGAACAAATGTTAATGGGTTTTCTGAAAGCCTCTGTTATCCAAAAGTTTTTGCTGTCCTTTTATTAATAAATGGGGTCATTTTAAGATCGATTTTAGCAACACCTTTAATATTTCATCATTTCTTCAGTGAATAGGTGTAAAGGGAAAATAGGAAAAGGGGCTTTCGGTAAAGACAGCTTATTATTTGTGAAAATTACAAAATAGTCACTCAGTGGCTCCAAGCTTCCAACTCTAGTGTCAGTTTGACCCAAGTTTTGGAGAGTATTCTTTGGAAGCTTTTGTGCCAACCACACTTATTATCGTAGTATTGGTTATGCAATAATGCATTAATGTGTTCCGCCAATGCTTTTATGTGCATATTTTCAGGGCAGAGGCAGGTCTAACAATGATGCATAATCACAAATACAGAATCTTTTGCAAGGTTGATGAAGGTTTTTGAAACTATGGAACTATGGATCTTTGCTCTAAAGCATTTATTTGCGTGTGCCTAAAATTTTTGCACAGTATTGTATGTAAAGTAAAGGTAATCCACTATAGCTCTGTATATTCGTACAAATCTTCACTTCAAAAAGTTTTTACTCCTTATAGTTGTTGTGACTTTAATATTTTTGAGGTGAAAACCAAAGAATATACAGTGCATAAAAAATATGCACTGTATTAACCCAGTCCAATTAAATAACTACTATGTAAAGTGCTTTGAGTATCTAGAAAAGCGCTATATAAATGTAACTAATTATTATTATTATTATTATTATTATTATTATTATTATTATTATTATTATTATTATTATTATCAGCTCAGTGAATGTGAACAATTTTAGTCAATATGTCACTGTTTTTGCCTTATGTGGAAGCATAGCACTGAGGGTGTTGGCGACCGATATGCCCCCAGATAACATTTGGACGTCATTACATTCATGATGTGTTATTCATGAATTACATTCATTACGTGCTCCTTTCATTTTCTCATCTTCTCATCATTTTTACTAATATGACAAGAGCCAGCTAGGAAAGCTTTGAAAATCTGCTTTTGAAACATTACACACAATTGATTGTAATGGATGCATTACCATTTGCTCCTGCTGTTTTAACACAAAACACGGAGTTTTAGTGTCTTAACCCTGCTATTCTCGTGTTGTTGTTTTTTTCTTGGCTGC
The DNA here is from genome assembly GCA_023630585.1 of Cranoglanis bouderius. Classification (NCBI taxonomy): domain Eukaryota; kingdom Metazoa; phylum Chordata; class Actinopteri; order Siluriformes; family Cranoglanididae; genus Cranoglanis; species Cranoglanis bouderius. The sequence continues at coordinate 26,454,111 of CM042539.1, forward strand.
TCTTTTGGGGGAAATGGTAATTGTTGTGTTGTAGGACTGCTGGTCCATTTGTGTTTTGAAAAGATTCTTATCATTTCACTGGTGCCTCATGTTGTGGTCAGTAAACTGAAGATATTTCTGAAGATAAATATTCTATAGTATAAATGATACATGATACAAATAATTGTCCAGAATTTGTCCAGATTCTATGAATGAAGCTGTAATTCTGAGCGTACACTTCCTGGTAGTAGGTGCAATTATGTGTTTTGTTTTGAGTTTTTTTTTTTTTACGCTTTTTACACTTTACGGTTTCTTTTTAAGATTATTACCTTTTACTCTGTGCGAGATGATCCCAATAAAATCTTAGTCAATTTCTATAACGGACCGTGCAGCAACTTGTCTTCTCAATATTAGATTATATGTTGAAGATCCTCTAAAGCTAGAAAGAAAATTACTATGTTTTGCTTACATCATAATTGACATCACAAACAGTGTCAATCAAACACATGCAAAGTAAGGTTGAGGTAATAAAGATATTTTTGTCAATTAGCATAATTAGCTGTCCTGTGAGTTTCACGTAATTCTCTGCCATTGTCCTATTGGAGGATTTTAGATGAGAGTTGTTCCATGATAATGTACGCACATCACATTATGTGTTCTAGGATTGCCGATCTCAACTCACGACTAAAGAATCCTTTTACTGAAAAATCAGGCTGAAAAAAACATCCAGTGTAAACCCAGAACATTTCTAATCCATCTTTAGCTAACGTAAAGGACTTCCAAACTCTTTAATGCTGGATTCAAGTCCTCCATAGAAAGTTTGTATGTGGTGCTGATTATGACATGGTTTAAATGGTTTTGGTTGGGGGAAAAAAATGAAGTGGTTTTGGCCAGGGAACAATGAAGAGATGTGAGAAAACTCAATGACGAGGTTTATTTAGCCTTACGAAAGAAAACAAAGAAAAATGAACAGGTAAGATACAAAATTACCACTTAAATCTTAGCATCTGCTGTAGGCTCGCCTTTATATTGGCAGACATTGTGACTTTTAGTTATTGACATGCCATTAACTTGGAAAGTCAGGGTGCTTAGAGTTGTAATTATGCCATTGTGGTGGCACTCAAGGTGCACTGACCTTGTAATTACGATATTTCCAATAGGACTTGAAGGCAAGAGCTGAAACACCAACCTTCCTATTTCTTTCCAGAGCTACAGAGCAGTTCCTGTGGAAATCCAGGCGTTCCTGCCAAAGGGATTCTGAACGGCACACAGTTTAACGTGGGTGACAGGATCCAATACCGCTGTGTGTCCGGGTACACGCTGGATGGTCATGCTCAGCTAACTTGCGTCACCAGCACATCCAACGTAGCTGTGTGGGACTTTCCTGTGCCCATCTGCAGAGGTGAGGCTTTGCTTGACATCAAATTGATGTCAAATCACATTAATTACAATGTTTCCTACCAAATGCACAGTTGAGGCCAAAAGGTTACATATACTAAGGCTAAAAATATTCAAGGGTGAGGCTTTTAAGCTGAAGAATAATATCCGAATTGTGAAGCATGGGGGTGGCAGCATCGTGTTGTGTGGGTGTTTTGCTGGAAAAGGGACTAGTGCACTCCAGAAAATAGATGTCTAGAAATACTGAAGCAAAACCTCAAGACATGAGCCAGAAAGTTAAAATTTGATCACACCTCCCTACAGGTGAAGTGAGAACGTTTAAGTATCTTGGAATCCACTTGTAAAGTGATAGAAAAGAGAGCATGAGGACAATTTGGAATAACGTTTGAAGAGCTGTTTTTTTTGTAATCCTTTAAAGCATATCATTCACACTGAGCAGACGGGTCACTTATCAGAAATAACTGTAATGATGGTGAAATTGCTCAGTGGTGAGTTACAGACCTCAGGCATGTTGTGGAGAATCCTAAAGTGATACCTTGAGGGATAAAAGTTCAGGGCAGTTGTTAAAAAGCATGTGTTTTTTTTTATTGAAAAATGTCCAGAATTTTGCTGTTGGCACTATAACACTGACTAGTCTCCTGAGGAAAGGTGTGAAATTTGGGTTAAGTCTATTTAGTCTCAGGAACCAGTTTTATTTTTATTTTTTACTTTTATTTACCAGATTTCAGCAAAAGATGTCTCTGTATAATGGTAGTCTATAGAAATCATAACCTTCTGACCTTCCTAGAAGACTTTAAACTAACCCTTGTACTTTCAACCATGTGACCTGGTTATACAACATATTTCTAAGAAAGTCAACGTTCTTGATGGTGCTTAATGGTGGGGAGACCTATTTTAGGATGTCTTGCTTATTTAGTTTATACTTGGAGGGCTTTAGACCATGTCTAATTCATGAGAATTTAGAAGATTGCTTAGAAGATTCACTGAAAAACTGCCAAACAAAATTGGAAAAACAGTAATTTGGGGAGTTCTTAGCTCACTGAGCATGGGGGGGGGGGGGGGATAGTGTTGTCCTCCAGAAGACCTCTGAACTAGTGGATTTATTGAGTCTAAGTTTTGTTCCCAATTCCCCAAAACAAAGTATGAAAAAAAAAGAAAAAAAAAACAAAATTATGAACAAATATTGCTTGATGTTTGCTGATGAGCTGATCAAGGTATTCGGGTGTAGGAGCTAGCTTGAGGTGTTTCCAAAAGGTGTAAGCTAAATCTGCGCACTCTGACTTCTACCTTAAATCCACACACTAGCCTTGGGGCATAATTCAAGATAAAGTACACAGGAAGTCACCTGGACTCTGGACTTACGAAGTTAGCCTGGCTGTTTATTAGAATAGTGATATGGTGTGTAGTGTACTTTTTTTCTTTTTTTTTTTGCATGTCTCCATTTGGAGCCTTAGGTTATATGAGCTTTTATTACCTCAAAGGTGTGAAAGTATGATAACACTTTTTATAGTACAGGATTTTTAAATTCTTTTTTATTTTGATTGGTGTTGATTAAGTAAGGAATAAATGTCTCCGGTCTGTTGAATTATTAGAAAATAATGCACACCTCGAGGTGGTAATGCGGCCGTTACACCTTGGGTGTGCATTGTTTTCTAAAAATTCAACAGACCGGAGTCAATTATTCTGCTTATACCACAGTTACCACACCTCAAGACATTGTTCAGATGTTTTATTTCTAGACATCTGTCAGGTTTTTCTGCTTAAAACGCTCTTGTGTGTGAAACTAATTTATTACGCAGCCCGTCTCAAGCCTCCGTTGCTAATTCCAAAATGTCATTTTAGTAATGAGCTAGTAACGGAGACTCGACCCATTGATATGCAGTTATTGGAGAGAGAGTTCACCGGGTTTTTTTTCCCCGTTTAATGCTGATAATATAAAAATAGAACAAATAAATAAATAAATGTCGATAAGCCTACATGTTCACAGGGTTTTTCGGTTTTTATCACTGCAGAAAATACAACGAATGAATAATAAACATTGTTACTTGTTCACCGGCTATTCACACGTGCTCTCCCACGCTCTCTCTTTCTGTTTTCTTGCTTTCTCTCTCTCTCTCTCTCTCTCTCTCTCTCTCTCTCTCCCCAGTAATTGCATATCAATGGCTCAAGCCTCCGCTTTGCCTTGTGGCCGCATTACCACCTCGGGTGTGCATTATTTTTTAAATAATTCAACAGCCTGTCGTCAGTTATTCCTTACTTATATCTGAAAAATATATATTTTCTGCCATTTTGTTTGTTCTTAGATCTGTGCACTGTGGTGGACAGTAGGCTAAACTTTTCCGTGAGTTCAGTTAACTGGGCGAAGTGATATGGAACTGTAATACGGTCAAGACCTGACTGGAACTACTTTAGCTGTGCATTTACTGAAAAATAATTGCACACCTCAGAACGTCTGTCAGCCAATCAGAATCGAGAATTCAACAGTGCTGTGGTATAATGTTCTATAACAGCAGCTCTGAGAATATGTTATTGAAGAAGACCACTGTATGTGGTCATATGTATGATAATGAACTCAACATTAAATTACAACTTTCACACCACTAATTATGCTGCATTTGACTTACCTCGGAATTATTTTATTCTTGACCTCTGTATGTCTGTATTTTGATAGATCTGAAGCAAATGCATGTATACAGTATAAGTCATTTAAAGGATAAGAAGCCGTACAATTCAAGTTGAATGCAGCATAAGACTTGTGGAACATCTAGCCTTTTGTACGAAAGCCTTTTGTACACAAATCATGACCTACAAATAGTGCAGAATCTTGAATATTGAATATTTGGGTCGCGCTGCCGCCTCACAGCTCCAGGATCAATCCTGTGCTTGAGTTACTACGCAATGGATCAGTGTGTATTTTTGCCTCACACCCAGTGTTCTAGAGACAGACTCCACTGCAAACCTGACCAGGATAAAGCACTTACTGAAGGGACTGCAACTTAACAATAAGTCAGGATTATATAACCATGTCCTCAAGGTTTTTAATTCATAATTTTTTTTTTTTTTTTTTTTAAAAACATCGTCAAACTGACTCTTTTGCGGACAGTATTTGATCTGGAGGTCTGCCATTGCTGTTGTAGCAACTCACTGTGACCTTGCAATCATTATAACAAAATGAATCGCGTAGGAGTCGACTGAGGAGATGAAGACCTGTAGAAAAGTCCAGAACAGTCATCGGATCTATACTTCAGCTGTGTTTTACAAAAAACAAACAAAAAAAAGACTTCCATTTTTCTTACCCAGTTGTTAATGGAAGTAGCAATAGATCCAGCTCTGTATGGCAAAAAGTGCTCTCTATATTTGTAAAAAAAAAAAAAAAGGAAAAAAAAAAAAAAGATAGGTTTTCCAGTCTGTCCATACGGTCCATCTCTTCCTTTCTTCCTCTCATCCTGGTCTTAAACCACTTTGCAAGTGGCGCAAAGCTCTCATAACAGGCAGATGGTCTTTTGATGTCATAGTCCACAGAGAACCTTGTCCATTCTCTTGATGTCCGAGCACATCCAGTGTGTAAATGTGTGTAATGCTCTCCCCTTACTTAAACTCCAAAAGCAAGCAGACCAATGTCTCTCTAACGTCTATTTGAACTATGAAAAATCACTGTACAGTGAATTACAAAAACACAAATATGTCGCAGATACTCTTCTTCCTGGAGTTCTTTCAGGCTTCGCTTCCTTTCCTGCATGCAGAACACGGATTCATCACTCATGTCATTCCGGTTGATTCCTTCTCATGCTCTGACATGTTTCTGTCAAACTCCTGTACATTGCCTTTTTCGTAGCGCCGAACTCCTCACACTTGTATAACAGTCATAACAAGTTCCCTTAACTAACATTACTTACTGCTTTAATTAACATTATAGCACAGCACTGTTGCATTCTGGATTTTGATCAGTTAGAAAGTGTTGATTAATTTTCTATAACAGCAGCTCTGAGAGTAGTTTATACTAGAAGGCTAAGGTTTGTGAAAGAACTTTGATGTTGGCTTGACAAAGCCTGCTAAACAGTATCGGAAGCAGTTGCTAGGGTCTTGCTAGGCTGTTTCTGTGTTATTCTACATAATTGCTAGGGTGTTGCAAGGTGGTTATTCCAGTTTGTTGCTGACGTATTGCTAGGTTGTTCATATGCTATCACAGGTGGTTGCTAGGGTGTTACTACATGTTTGCTATGACATTCCAGGTGGTTGTTAGGGTGTTGCTAGGTGGTTATGATATTACAGTGTTTCATAGGGCTTTCTTAGCTGGTTGCTATGATATTCTAGATGACTGAAAGGGTGTTGGTTGGTGGTTGCTATGCAAACCCAGTTTGTTGCTAGGTGGTTGCTATGATATTCTAGGTGGTTGCTAGGCACTCTCACAGGTGTTCCAAATACTCTTCACAAAATAACAATATTAGAAATAACAGATATTTTAGTTACTGTCCCTGCTGAAAAAAACAACCGAAACCCTCATAGAATTTGTAACAGTTTTAATGGTTATAATGCAAATTGCATTGGTTTTAATGGAAACTGTATTGGTCCCTGTGGGTCTCTACTTGGAATTTGTTGCCTTCTATCATGGCATGTTATGTCTAGTGGATATCATTAAGGACTAGTAATGGTAATGGTTTTAATGGTTAGCTGATGGTTTGTAATGGTATTTGTAGTGGAAACCATTAGAATTTCTGTGATGAATGTCATGTCAGGTCAGGGAACCTTAATTTAAAGCACTGCAGATCCAGAAAAATCTGGGTCTTGGAAAAAGAAGCTGCCTGTCAGACACGTGCTTGTAGTGACCGTGTCATGTGTCACTGCAATCTGAAGCCGGGGCAGTCTATGAATTTTGAGCAAACCTTTTCTAAACTTCTGCATATGAAATATTAAGGCTTTGCCTGATCTCAGCTCAGCTGTGCACGTCAGCAAGGCATTTATGCTTGGACATGACAAGTTATGCTTCTCTTGCGGCAGAGTAACGTTATCTGTGCTCACCTCCTTGCTCATCTCACGTCCGAGCCTAAAAGCGCTGAGATCAAACACATTATCACTTAGGAGCTGTTTGTCTCCGAGTAGCGTCGAGGCGAACATGAATATTTAAAAAAAAAAAATAAAAAAAAAAATCCAGCATGAAAACGTAATGCAGAATGGCAAGGACATTATCATTTCAAAGGCTCGTTTTTATGGTTACAAAATTCAGGACCCGCAGGCTGTCTCTGGATGCATCACAGCCAAAATCCGTGTATGTTACCAGCAAGACCTGTGTTTCATGGGAATAATGTTTAAAATGCACTGTGTATTGTAAGTAAAACTTCAAAAGCACGCTTGCATAATGGAAATGAAAGTTCAAGTATTTTGCAACCGAGGCTGGTTGCTTGTTTCATATTTTAATCTGGAGACAAGCTTGCATTGAAAAAGTGTCTTAAACCAACAGGGCTAATCAGGGATCAACGTTTTCATTATAGCTCTTTTTCTGTGATGTGATGGATGAAGAGGCGGAGCTGCTTTCAAAGCCCTGACAGCTAAGTTTGGCCTAAATTTGGGAGCTGACTGTAATTTGCTAGAAGAGGAGTAAGAGATTCCTTCATGCGAGTCCTCTCGAGTCTTGGAATAATAATAAACACAGTTTATTTAGCACCTGATCTTCAGTAGACAGTGTTGATTGATTTTAAACAACAACAACAACAACAATAATAATAATAATAATAATAATAATAATAATAATAATAATAATTTTCAGATATATAATTTGACAGTGTCTAGTTGTGGTTTTGCAAGAGAAACAAACAAAAATAAATTAAACTTTTAGCCTCAGACACATCAAGATCACTTTAAATATTTTATTTAGGTAATAATTTATTTACTTATTTATTTCACTTTAAATATTGCAAATTAACTCTATTCTGTATACACTTTTATATTATTGATTTTCTTCTATTTAGATTTATTTATATTCTATTTCAATTCTGTATAGAATTTTCCTATTTAACTACTGAGACTAAATGAAAAAAAATAAAAAACATAAAACAAACAAACAAAAACAAAAAAAACCCTTAAATTCACTTTTCAAATTCAAATGTAAAACACATATACTTTCATTAATGTGACTTGACATGACTATTATTTATTGTATGTATAACTATTTGACTAATACTATTAATTATTTTCTTTTTGACTACCTTTTTTTTTTACAACTTGTGGTTCAGGGTTTCTATACTATATTAATCGTGCTTTATTATTATTATTATTATTATTATTATTATTAATATTATTATTAATATTATTATTATTATTATTATTATTATTATTATTATTATTATTATTATTATTATTATTATTATTATTATTAGCTAATATACAGTAAGTCGACTACTGGATATAAAGTATTAAATCAATGGCATCACCACAAATAAAAAAAAAGTCGTGAATGCTGTGCTATCATAACATTCAGACGGATTTTCAAATTATTTATCACTAGGCTCATAATAATTATTTGTCACCATTTTAAATAAATAAATCTTGACTAAGAAGTATTATCTGAGTTCAAGTTTGTTTTTACTTTTTAATAACTGGTGAAATAAAATTGTTGGACCTCAGAGTTTGTAAATACACCCTCTGGTCACTATTATTTCACTAGTATATCATCTCTACTTAGTGTTTATTTTGTTTATGAGCAGATTAAATGTCGAGTTTAGAACCCTGTGATGCTGACTTCTCTCATATCACACTCACTGATTTCCCTAAACACTGTTTATGTCTTGCTATGAAATTACAAAGCAGCTCAGTGGTAGCTTGTGAATTTTACCTGCGTTGTATCTCCACAATCCAAAGCACATTGGTTTTGCAATATTGTTGGTTATTGAATGGCTCGAAGTCCCGAGTGCGTCTTGTTCGGACATCACTCAGTCCACATTGCGTTCAAACTGCGTCTGATTTGCATAATTGACCGAGTGGAGTTTCTGAAAGGGGAGAAGAGTTTATTGCCTTTGCCTCCAGTAATGTATTTGCATTTGGCTATTTCTATTAATACGATTTTGGTTTATGATCCAGTGTGTGAAGAAAGAATAATTTAACCGGTTTTCTGTGCAGATCTCAGCCCTGACGCTTGTGTGAGATACCCTGAATGTTAATGAATGGTAATTTAGTCGAGTCAAACTGCCTTATAGACAAAGATTTACAGTTACTGAAGATTATTTCAGACTGAGGGATTAGTTCTGTGTCTTTCCTGATGAAACTGAGTGGATAAGTGCTATACGTTCCGTGGGTGGAGTTACTGTTAAAACCCTGAAGTTGCTCATTTTCCTGTAACAGCATGTGATTTGCCAGTGATTGAAATTTTATTATAGAACATGTCATACCTTTTAGCAGGTTGTAGTCATATTTAATGTTGTGGAATGTCAGTGAAACAGGTTCATGTTCTTACTAAGTCACAAAGCATCAACTCTGGAGACTCCTTCCATAAATATTAAATAGACATCTCCTCATGATGCAGCTGGAACTATTATCAGAGCTGCTGTTTATAAAAAATAAATCAACACCGTCTGACCAATCAGAATCAAGCTTTCAACAGTGCTGTGGGATAAATTTAAACGAATAAATGACAGACAGGAATTTGTGCCATTCGTTGCCAACCAGCAACTATTTCCCAAACACGTTACTGAACGGTTATATTGTGTGTAAAATCAGCCCAAACCACAAATGTTTTTCTACGCAGAGGCTGTTAAGTGCCTCTTTTTTCTCCTTGCTTTAATATGTTAATTAGCATGAAAAACACACATTCATAACACAATATGCCATTCACATACAGTATGTCCACAACCAAGTACTGACAAACTAAGTAGTTTCTCAAACTAGAAGGCAAACTTCATAACCTAAAAGGCAACTTCAGGAAACAGAACTGCTAGAGGTCAAATCCTATTAGTAAGCATTTAAAAATATTTTTTTTGTCTGAGGAAAAAAAACACACCATGTTGTACAGTACATGCAGCAAAAGAGCCATTTAGGTGTTTACCATACTGAAGTGCCGAAAACCCATTCCTTAAACGCCTGTTATTTTGTTAGTTTTGTTTGATTACTTTATTTTATTTTATTTTCATAACTGATGGACACATTGCTCCTGAGATTCTTTGTGTTCTTAATACTCTGGAAAAAGTCCATGCATATTTAAGTTTAATTATAAAAGCAGGTCAAAGTCAGTACAAATCATATTAATATGTGGGTCATTCATACTCATTGTATTATGAATAAATTCTATGCAGCAGGAAGAAAACCAAATTGCATGCAGTCATTTAACCTGTTAAGTATTCCTCTCCTTATAATGGATGCTACAGCATTCAGCAAGATAATGGATAATATATTTAGCACAAATTGATATTTATTTATCCTAATGTTTCCAGAATTACACCATAAATAAATATATACTTTACACAAGCAGACAAGACGATCAAAATGCTGCCCATGAGACTCGCCCTATCATCGGGAGATTGCAAGTTTGAACCCCAATGATGCCACAGATATTCATGCAAGTTCTACAGAGCAAAATTGGCCATGCTGTCTGGGTAGGACGGGCATACTCATTCTCACCTGTCAATCACAGCGACACAAGCCAATTGTGGGCAAAAGTATGTGGGCATCTGACCATTACAGCCATATGTTGCCACAGTGTTAGAAACACAGAATTGGGGTGGCGGTGGTAGAGCGGGTTGTCCACTAATCCTAGGGTTGGCGGTTCAATTCCCGGCCCACATGAATCCATGTGCTGAAGTGTCCTTGGGCAAGACACTGAACCCCAAGTTGCTCCCGATGGCAGGCAGGTGCCTTGCATGGTGGCTCTGCTGCCCTTGGTGCGTGAATGGGTGATTGAGACACAGTGTAAAGCACTTTGTGAACTGCAACAGTTAACCACATTTACCATTGTATACAATGTCTCAGTATCCTTCACTGGAACTAAGAGTCCCAAACCTGTTCCAGCATGACAGTGCTCCTGTGCACAAAGTGAGCTCCATTACCACATGGTTTACCAAGGCTGGAGTGGAAGAACTTGAGTGTCCTGCACAGAGCCCTGAACACAACATTTTAGGATGAACTGGAGCCTCCTCACCCGACATCAGTGCCTGCCCTCACTAATACTCTTGAGTCTGAATGAACACAAATTCCTACATGCTCCAAAATCTTGTGGAAAGCCTTTCCAGAAGAGTGGAGCTTATTATAACAGTAAAGGGGAAGTCAACCTGAAATTAGATGTTCAACAAGCACATATGGCTATGATGGTCAGGTGCCAACAAACATCTTGTTATGTACTGTAGTGTCTGCAGAAGAGGGCAGGTAACTCTAAGTGTGTTACGCTACCCTGTGATGCTGCAGAAGCTGCAGAAGCTGGCTTCATGTGTCACTGAGGAAGCATGTGTCAGCCTTCACCTTCACCTTTGTTTTTAGCTGTTGTATGATAGGGGAGATCTGGCTGGTGGATGGGAAGGGGGAAATTACCAAATTGGGGAGAAAATTGGTGAAAAAAAAAGACAAGAAAGAAAACGGTGGCCACTGTTTGTTCTGGGAATGTGACATGTGACAGTGTTATAGAGAAACCCAAAAAGCTACAGCAATCTGTGTAACATTTCGAAAAATAAAGGTCCTTTTTTAAATAAAATGAAACCCCAACTCTCTGCTTCAGTCTCTTTTGAAAATCTTAGTTACTAGTTAGTTAACTGGCGATTTGCTCCCACTCTTGTAAGTATTGACTCTGATGGCTTTGCAGCTGAGACGGCCTATAACCCCTAAGGTTAGTGGCAGTGTAGGGCAGTTTTTCACTGCTTAGTCCATCTGTTCATTATTTGTAATGCTTGGACTTGAGTTTTAATGATTGTGTGACAGTGGCTTTGTCTTTGAAATGCATCAAATGGCTTAAATGTTTTTTATCATGGATTCTAGTATTTTCTATCAGGTTTGAATCATTTTATGTGTTTCTGTGTTGGTTCTTCAGCGGAGGACACATGCGGAGGAACCTTCCGGAGTTCCAGCGGTGTGATTTCCAGCTCGGACTTCAAGAACGACTACAAGAACAGTGGAGAGTGTACGTGGACCATCGTGGCTGACCCTGGAGACACCATTTCGCTCGTCTTCACTGACTTCCAAATGGACAACAAGTTCGACTACTTGGAGGTGGAAGGATCAGAGCCGCCATCGATATGGTGAGAACTCTTGGTTCTTCTTTTTTTCTTTTTCTGTGGTTTTCACAGTATGATATATATATTCCTTTGCTGCAATATTTTACTTTTATGTAGCAGAAGGAAATTGCTGTGATAATGTCCTCAGATTCTACTGTCATTCCACTTCAACATGGTAATCATATGTAAATGGATATTTTGTGAATAGTTTTGTCACATGGATTAATAAATTGGCATTATTTGGGGAAAAAAAGAAAAAGAAAGCATATAAAATTTGTAGCTTGACATCTTCAGGGTTCTTAAGGATAAGTGAGGAATAAAACACTTGGTGCTGTGCTGTTAGAGAAATTAATCAGTGACAGGGTGGTGTGATGAAGCGTAGATAGCGTAGCATAGTGCTTCCACTCTGATGTTGATTATTTTCCAATAATAGCACGTACCAAAGTTACTTTTATATTGCAACAATTTGCCAACAGTTACATTTTTATTATAAAGAAAGACACATCATACTTTTTTTTATCCATTATTAGTTACATTTACATTGGAAAGTCCACCAAACAAGTTCCTGGTATCTCTTACTGATAAGTTATTATGTAGATGTTATAGAAAAAGAATCAACTAATCACAGTCGAGAATTCAACAGCACCGTGTTATAACTAGCTTTAACACTTGGAAACAGTTATTGCTGTGAAGGGTTAAAAGATGAGTCCAAAAATTGAAAATGGTGTCGTGTTGAATGAATTCTGCATCTGAAACTTATTTTCCATCTCAAGCCACTTGAGGAAATGATTTTCACTATTTCAAATAGTTTACCACATGCATGGATGCTGATATGTTTCTTAAATCAAATACTGTGGTACATTTTGTATTTTTGGTTTTGCACACCAGTGCATAATTCTGCAGGTGCTTAATAACTGCTCCTGTCTTGTTTGTCACTGCAATATTCTGTGCAATTTCCCCCACCAGTGCCTTCATTGATTCTGGTGAACCGCTCCCGAAAGCTACATGATGAAGTAGACTTTTTGTGAGTCAGAACAAGCTTCCTGTCCTGCTCTTGCACCAAATCCATTAGTTTTGTTCAAGTGACCTTTATGTAATTCCACCCAACTTGTTGGGGGTTGGGGAGTGGGGATGAAGCAATGCCTCAATTTGGCATGATTTAAGTATAATTTAACTAATGACCAGAGTGCTGTTGAATGTTCAGTGCTGATTGGTCAGAAGGTGCTGCTTAATTTTAAATAGCAGCAGCTCTGACAGTAGCAAGTCAAATCACACACATGGACTTGTATGTTAGACGCACCACATAAACCGAATAAAAATGTGTGTAATCTTTGATATGGCGGGGTTCCCAGTGAGGAGGAGTTTATTTAACATTTATGGAGTAAGGAGTCTCCAGTGTCAGTGGCTTGTAACTTCCGACATTTTGAGATTCGTGGTTTCTTGATAACATGACAACCTTCAAGAGAGAAAAGAGAGGCTGGTGAGGGAATGACTGTTTATAGCTGCTATAATGTAAGCCAGAACAGGACACTACCTTGTTTCACAGATGCTACACAATGTTAAATTTAGCTATAAATGGATAAAAATGGTGCATGTTAGTCTTTAATAAATAAGAAATTGTTAGCCTTGGCAAATTGCTGTGGTATAAGAGGAATAAAAGATCTCAGGCCATGATGTCATAGGAAAACAATCCACTTTGGTGTGGAAACAGTACCTCCGCTTTGCATAGCACCCCGGTTTTTCACTGAATTATTTTGAAAAGAGCTTTTGCGCACTGCTACATATATACATATGTTTGAAAAATCGACCTAAACACAACATTAGACTTAAAGAGGACACCTGACGAAATCCTTTTCCTTTGTTTCTGGGTCATTTTCGAAGCCTGTGGTCATTCTGAAGCCTGCACTCATTCTGAAGCAATTTGTGAATACAGGTCAAGTGTGACATATTGTACGTTCTCTGTTTTCAGCAATTTGACAACGAAACAGTCTTTACAGAACAAGGACAAAAATATTCTCTCATGAAAAAGAAGAGTGTCTTGCATCTCAGAGAGAGCTACGATGTCTCTATCCCAAAAGGGCCGATCCGTAACTATTCGTTCCTGGTCATTTTCCTTTTGCTTTTATTCCCTCTTTTTACAGTATTGCTGTCTCAGAATTTTTCCGATAAACCCCAACCCTGGAAACAGAGATGTTCAATATGCAACCCCATTATGTCGTCTCACAGATGATGGTTAAAAAAAAAAAAAAAACTCGGCACACATAACACTTATGACAAGATTACTTTGCATATAATCGTTCCGCTTCTGTGAGGCAGGAAAACTGGTGTTGTATTGTTGTGTTTAACAAAATAGGCAGCATTGGAACAAAAGCTACTTGCCAGATGTTCTTCAGTGATTTCACTTTGGAACATTTTGTTTGGTTTGTTTAGAAAGTTTGCTGCAGTTTTGTCTTGCTTTTATGACAACCTGCATCTGCTTTGTATGTCAAACATGTGACTCGGTAGTGAATTTGAACAAGCTTTTTATTTTTTCAACTCTCCTGGTCAGCATTACAATATTAGAGAAGCAGTATAAAATTACCGCTGGTCGCAAGCTCTGTAAAAGCTCACCCACAGTCTATTAATACGGCTTGTCACTGAGCACATTATGCAGCTTTGTATAAACTGATAATGAGGCTCGGGCCCAGCTGGCCTATATTGTGTTTCTGCCCCAGCCTGTGCTCTGAGAATTTTCTGATATATGACTCTGTATCTCGTTAAGCTTCTTTTGACTCATCTAACATATTATAGAGTTAGTTCCACCTTTTATGCTAATGTAGCTAAATACTTAAACGGCATGATTTCCTTTGCTTTGATACCTCTACTCGAGGTCTTTATCTATTATTATGTTAACTGTGAGGTTCGTCAATGGTGATATTTCAGTGTTTGACCATTTTAAGAGCAGGCCAGCAATCCTCTAAGCATTATGGTGAAAAGGTGCGTTTTCCTGTCATATTTCACTGTCAAATCCCTGTCCAGAACTCTGAAATGTTTGCACACAAGATGAAACGGGAAATCTATTGTTGGCAGCTTTTCAGATGAGCCTGAGATTTGGTCCTGCCCCAGGCTTCTGCGCCATTTACATCTCAGCAAATAGCACAGCGATTTATAAAGGTCAGGTTTTACAGTGTTGTATGAAATCCTTTTTGAGCTCAACACCACACACGTCTAACAAATTATTCCTCTATTTCTATTAGAGGCATCATTGGGCTTGGTTTTACAAAGAAAGAATCAACTTAGGTGGGCATTTCATCCTGTAGCTCAGCAGGGGTTATTATCATAAAGCATAGGGATCTGGTACCTTGCTAAAGATATGAATAATCTGTATAAGCAAGAAATAAGGCATGGAGTGTTGAATCAAGGAGGACCAAGACCAGGGCAGGAGTGAAGTGGCACATAATCACCTTCTCTTAATCAGTGGTCCATTTGAACCAGTTGGGATTTTTCTAGGTCAAAGCAGGAATGGCTTTTTCATTTCCACTGAGGCGATAGGCAGTGGTAGCTCGGTGGTTAAGATGTTGGGTTACTGATCAGATGGTCATGAGTTCAAACCCCTGTACTGCCAAGCTGCCACTGCTGGGCCCTTGAACAAGGCCCTTAACCCTCAACTGCTCCGATGTATAAATGAGATAAATGTAAGTTGCTCTGGATAAGGGCGTCTGCCAAATGCCATAAATCTAAATGTAGATATGGCAGCTCTGGTGCTGAAATTACAGATTAAGTATCAGAAAAAAACTAGTAAAAGCCAACAAATAATTTTTCTCACTTAATTGAAGGTGAGCTTAGTCAATCTTTAATTCCGAGTCTTCCTAGAATTCATCTGGATGTTCATGTTCCATTCTAGTTCCAAAAAAGGAAACTTTGAAGGCATCAGGTAATTCTTTCAACAATATCGGCTTAAAGGTTCATTCCCTTTTGACATGTCCTTCCAAAAAGGAAATTTTGGAGGCATCAGGGAGACAGGTAGATGATCCCAGAATTTGGGGCTTTCTTGATGTATGCCTTCTTCACCACAGTAATAAAATAAGGCGAGTACCAAGCCATTACTTCCTCACAGATAATGAGGGTTCCATGTTGGCATTAGGAAGTCCATATCAAAAAGTCAGCAGGTAGCCTTGCCAGAATGTGGTCAATAAGTGGTGGTGTGCTTCTAACTTATTTTCACTCAATCCAGTGTGGGTACAAAAGGAGATGGCATAGTTGGCAGCACTAAGACTGCGCTGGAGAAGTCTTGGAATTGATTTGCTGATTCAGAGCCACTGATTGCATGGTCAAAAACCATCCACATTTTATCTGTGAAGAACTGATAAGCATAGAGATTCTTGATGAACCCAATTGGCAGTGCCCTGGGGGAGTGCCATTCCAATAAGTAGAGTAATTTGTGTTTGTCTTTGACTGGTCTCTGTGAAGATGTTTTGGATGAGGTTTAAATGTGAAGAAGCATTAAATGAGAACCCCCTTGAGCTAGTGAGCATGGTACCACCCAAGATAAGGGAAGCAGAGTTGCAGAGATTATGCAGGAGGGAGTGAGTAGGAAAAGAAGATTAGTTCAGTCAAGAAAATACCCTGAAATCAGGCCAATTTGAAAGAATTCAGAACTTTCAAAAGTAAACAAATCTTGTATGTGGAACTTGTTGAACAATGTTGACAAGGTCACAAAATATCATCTTTGAGGTCTAAGATGTCTGAGGGTTGTTTTTGAATTCTAGTGGCATAATTCATGAAATGGACAAAGTGACCGTGAAGTAGTGTCTTAGTTTGGGCTCATCAATCTGCTAGTTACAGCTAGGTCTTGCAACTATACAGTATAAAATGTATTGCATTTTGACCTGTTGCCACCTTAGTATTTGTGACCTTAGTGGCCTTACCTAGGTAGTTTGAAGTGGTGCTCAGCCAAAAAAGCTATAAGCATGGTCTAACCCAAGCAGGCAAATGAACACAAACCCTTGGAGCAGTGGTGACCCAGTGGTTAAAGTTTTGGGCTACTAATCAGAAAGTCATGAGTTAAGCCCATGTACAGCCAAGCTATCAGTGTTGGGGACTTGAGCAAGGCACTAAACCACCTGTATCCAGGCCTTCTGAACAGTAGCCTAAAGTCTTAAGCATTGATCCACTATTTTTGAAGGGGTTGTGTCATTGCCTGAAAGGCTTGCTTGCTCGCTTGAGATGAATCATGCCTATAGCTTTGGGCTGCTGATCAGAAGGTCATGAATTCATGCCCCTGTACTGGCAAGCTGCCAGTTTTGGGCACATGAGCAAACTATTTCTGCCCAGCTCAGCTTCCTAACATGTTGGGATATGCAAAGAAAAGGATTTCATGTTACATTACTTATATATGTTATTATATCTTGAATGAGGAACCCCACACTGGCTTTCTGAAAGAAGGCCCAAACCCCTGCTGCACTCTTCAGACAACATCTTTTCTTTGGTAAACATCCCACTGTTGAAGTGGATAATATGAGTCCAGGGCGAGATTGCCTTTAATTGCGGCAAGGCAATAAAATGTCCATCTCCAGCCGAAGGCATGAGAGTCGGAGCTGTGTGTTCAAAGCTTGAGCTGCATTTTAATGCATTCTGGCCACAGATTACACACACTGGTGTATGGTGAGAGATGTTTCTATTTAATGTACTTAGTAAAAATTGCAGACCCAAAAGATTCTTCATAGTCACTATTTTCAAGTTAACACAGAGGATTCTGTTTGAATTCCCTTAATGCACTGAAAGCATGTATAATTTCTTTTACTTTGTGGTTGTGACTCTTTTTTGTGACTCAATATCTTCTACCTCCACATTCTCTCTTAGGCAACATAGCAGTGTACTAATCTACAGTACATTCTCAACCTGTTCTTTCCTACAGGTTGTCTGGGACAAATATTCCGGTACCTATCGTCAGCAACAAGAACTGGCTCCGGCTCCATTTTGTCACAGATAATAGTCACAGACATAAAGGCTTTACTGCTCAGTATCAAGGTAATCTATATTTTCTTTGGTCTTGTACCTAGTCTGCTCTCTAGCATAGCTCAAAAACCTTTACCTGTATCAGCATGTAATTATTTTTTCATTATACCACAAAACTGTCGATTTATCAATTCTGACTGGTCAGAAGGTGCTGATTAATGTTCTGTACCAACAGCTCTTACAATAGTTCAGCTGCAACGCAAATCACAGGTTTATATAAATGTGCTTGTCCTAATACATTATTGTTGTGTAGTAAAAATGTATACAGGGACATGCCTTGTAAACAGATAAAAAAAAACATGCAATTGTTGATGTGATCAAAAGAAGATAACTGGAACTTTCATGGCTGCTCACGGCATTAAAACAAACTGTAGAAAGACAAATTGTACACTATATGGCCAAAAGTATGTGGACCCCTGCCATCACACCCATATGTGGTTCTTCCCCAAACTGTTGCCACAAAGTTGGAAGCATGCAGTTGTACAGAATGTCTTTGTATGCTGTAGCATTACAGTTTCCCTTCACTGGATCTAAGAGGCCCAAACCTGTTCCAGCATGACAATGCCCCTGTGCATAAAGCGAGCACCATGAAGACATGGTTTGGCAAGGTTGGACTGGAAGAATGTGAGTGTCCCGCACGGAGCCATGACCTCAACCCCAATAAACACCTTTAGGATGAATGGGAATGCTGACTGCACCCCAGGCCTCCTTACCCAATACAAAACAGTGCCTGATCTCAGTAATACTCTTGTAACTGAATGAACACAAATCCCCACAGCCACGCTCCAAAATCTAGTGGAAAGCCTTCTCAGAAGACTGGATCTTATTATAACAGCAAAGGGGGACTACATCTGGAATGAGTGAAAGCTTTTTGCCATATAGTGTACTATGTTGTTCTTTAATAAATTAAAAAAAAAAAAAGGCTAATTGCATTGGTGTAAGAGGAATAAAACACATGTCTGTGCTGAAATTGGAAAATAATCACCCTACCCCATTGTGTTTTGTTCCTTACTCTAACATATTAAATTGTTTGTATTTTTTCACATTACTAAATGAAATTCATAGCAGGAATCATGTGCAGGAATTATTGCCATAATTACTTATAATGTGTTTAATGATGTTCTCTGACAGCTGTTTTGAAAATTTTTTGGTTTGGCAAATACAAATTTGGTTATAATTTAAATTCAAAGAATGCAATTAAAAAAAATAAAAGAATTAATTATTATTCCTTGGGGATGTTGAAGGCTTGAACATACTGTAACTCAGTAAGGCTAGTCACATAACTCAGTGATATGTATCATATTACTCTATTCCCTTCCACTCGATTCCTCAGTGATACTGCATCAGATTCAGATCACAATACGACTGAAACTGAGACTGCAAAATCCCCCGGCTCCTGAAAGAAAGATTGTTAGCCCTGTAACATGCTGCTCTCTGTCCCCGTACGACCATATCCTTTCACTCATATTTTCTCAGCCCTGCAACAATTGGAGCTGGAGAAGATTGATCTTGGTATTGTAGCTATTCTCTGGGAGACCTACCTTGTCCAATTTTATTTTTTTTCCTTCTCTTTTTGAACAGTGAAACGGTCTGGAGACTTCAAATCAAGAGGGGTGAAGCTACTGCCTGGGAAAGACAACACAAGCAAATTTGCTATAAGTAAGTCAGATGTTTCTTTACTCGTTTCAAAAGACTTTCTCATGACCGGCGCTGCTTTTTTTCAAGCTCATGCATTTATTTATTTTATATAACATTGTCAGATCGGCCTTCTAAAGCGGAGTGATCTCTAGTTAGACACTTTTTCAGCCAATATTTCTACAAAATATTGAGGCCCATAGGGTGCATGTAAACTACTATATACAATACAGTACAAGACCACCGGGGCAAGAAAACAATCCAATTCAATATAACAAAACATGATTTGCTAAGTCTACTGTTTCCAGTCAGGAACATTTTCTATAAACCAAGACCTTTAACACGTGACAGCGTGTTACTTAGAGAGCTTGCTGTAAATACAGTATGTATGCCTATTGAAGCAACTCAGCTAATGTTAAAGTATTTATTCTATTTTGAGTATCTTTGTGGCAAAAAGTCATTTGTGGATATGTTCTGGGTTAAAAATACTAGTCCATTGTGGGCTTTCCAGCAGATGTAGCCATATCAAATAAACAGTCTTGTTTGTGTCATCTACATAGTTTCAAAAGGCAATAACTTTGCTGAGACCCCCATTCAGATTATGCTTGTAGTTCATTGCCTCTGAGGGTGCCAGATTTTTCTTGAGTAAGAATGTCCAAAACAGGGTTTTTCAAATGTGCCTAGACCACCACTTGACAACCACAATACAACAACTTGGGTGTAATCTAAAAAAAAAAAAAAAAATAGAAAATATGGACTGCAGAAGGAAGTTCGTTTATGATATAACATGAAATAAAATGACTAATATAATGAGTCTAGCCTAGCAGTCTAGAATACTGCCAATATATTGCTGCATGATTTTTTCATTTTATAATTCTGACATAAATCAGTGCAAATTCAATTAACTTTAACAACATGGCTTCCACTCCCAACATTCAGCAACTTAAAATAGCACTTGATCCAGCACATTTTATTGTTATGGATTTTATTTATTTTTTTATATCACACTCCAACAGTTAATTGTCCACACAACTTAATGCAGCCACGATACACTAAATCAAGATAATGCAATCGTAATGTGTGCATGGGAATATTATATTTTATATGTTTTCATGCTTTTAATTTGCTATTAACTATTTGCTATTGTTCATGATTATACCCATAAACAATTAAGCTTGACTGTTTGACATGGACGAAAACGCTAACCAACAGCACTCTGAAGGTTCCATTATGGTTATTTTCTGGTTATAAATTACTTTGTCAACCACCAGTGTGGTACTAGTTAGTTGGTACACTCCACTGCTCACACCTCTTTCTTATTTCTGTTTGGGCTCAGTGAAAATGCCATTGCTTAGTCATTGCCTCACTCTGCATTTTGAAGAACGCTTTGAACGCCATCAGCAGAAGTGAAATGGATTCAGAGCCCTGCCTCATAGCTGACTTTTGATTTGCTAATGACGCTTTGACAATCAGGAATGACATTGTATATCTCAGATTGAAGCCTTTAAAGATGACGCATGCACTCTGTGCATTCTAAAAGCAACACTTTATTCATAGCACCTTTGAAAGTCAATTTTGTTGGTTGAAGCAACTTTCTTACCCCTCTAAAGACCAATATATGATGATTTCTGCACCGGTAATGGCAAATAACATTATAAACAACGTGACTTAAGCTTTAAATCTTGTTTATGCCAGGGTATGTCTGTGGATTATTACATCTAGTCTGTATCTGTTCATTAATCTTGTCCATTTTTTTATTTTAAAAAAATGGACAAATAAACTTGCTGCTGTAGAATTAGCATCAGAGTGAGTACCTTTTCTTATTCCAAACCAAACACTAAAGAAAAATACAATATCTGCTGCCATTGTCCCCCATTTATATCCTTCTAATGCGATGATGTCATTCCCGACCTACCAGCAGCCGAGTGGGATCAATTAATCCAAGAGAAGAGATGAGGAGTAGAGTTATGTGGAGTCTACTAGAAGATCTGAACCATCTAAAGTCTTTATGTTTGAATGAAATAGCTAAATTTCTATTACGCAACTAACTTGCTAATTGCTATTGACTGCCAGCAAGCTAGCATTAACATAGCCTGATTAGTTGGAAAGTTACCTAAATAGTCATGCTGGGTTTATAGTAAGCATTGAATGTTTAACATCACTGTAGAAAAATAGCTATTGGAGTAAAACCTACCAGTTTGACCACTGTGGAAGTGTCTACTTTTCCCTGGGAATTATGAATGTTTCATCTTTGGCCAAATTTACATAGGTACAAATCATGTTTGATGTTTGAATGATTGGGATTTGTAACAAACGAACACTTCATGAGTGGTTATATATTTTTGATCATAATTCTTACTTCCTACGTTTGTTTCCAGTATAACAAAGTACTATGTACAAACATAACTATGTCGCCTCTGAAACAAAATAATTCTGTCTTAATACAGATCCAAGTGATTTATTAATGGGGGGAAGCAAATTTACCTCTTTTTGACCTGTACATACTCAATATTGACTAATCTGAGCCATAATTCTCATTTTTTGCCACTCTGAGCAGGCGTGGCACCTATTATAATAAAGTATCGAGCACATCGATTTATCTCAACCCAGCATTGTACCACTTCAGATACTTAATTGTGATAGGATAGAGGTTTTTATTAGCCTCTATTTCACAGTGGCTGCCTGGTACACGCAGAATGATGAATTATGAGGGAATTATTTGCCTCAACACTGGCTCATTCAGTGTCCCAGTACACCAGCAAACACCCCTGTGTTAATCAGCAGGCTCCTTAATTTACCACTTCGACATCAACTGCTGCTCTGACAGCAGTTAAGGTGGGTTTACTGTCACTTCCTGTGCAAAGTGTTGTCAGTCTGATGAAAAATGGCTCGAGTTTACGGCGACTTTAAATGGAGTTAGTGAGTTTACGGCGACTTCAAACAAAGTGCGTCAGACTTTGGAATTAGTGCGTCTGTCTTCAGTATCTGTCTTTATACCACAGTGTTATTGAATTCTCCATTCTGATTGGTCAGACTCGGACTGCAATGCTGGCTGTAATTGAAATCACAGGTTAATATTAACGCTGTTGTTCTAATACATTTTCGTTTGTGTAGCAACAACTTAATCAGGGACTTGTATGGAGACCGTTTAAAAGGAATAAAACTTTTATGTAATTGTTGATGATGATGTTTTCTGTAAGGCAGTGTTTATTTAACATTTATGGAGGTAAGGAGTCCCCTGTGTCAACACTTTAGACCAGTCATAAGTAAAGCTGTAACATTAAGTCCATGTTCATGACAAGCCTTGGGAACTTGACAGACTGTTTTTTTTTTTTTTGTCTTATAAATGTCAAGAGAGAGACAGAGAGAGAGAGAGAGAGCGAGAGAGAGAGAGAGAGAGAGAGAAGAGAAGCAATAGTTGGACAATAATGTTGTGCAGCAAAGCCTGCCTTACAGCCTCCTTTCTCCTGCTGCAGTGAACGAAGGAGGTGTGAAGCAAGTGTCCAATGACTGCTCAGACCCTGGGGAGCCAGAGAACGGCAGGCGCATAGGCGACGATTTCAGGTAAACCTTGTTGTGTGTGTGTGTTTGTGTGTGTGTGTGCGTGTTTAGACAAGGATTGAGTTGCTGAATAATCTTTGGCCTAATTTACATAGAATCAGTACAAATAATGTTTGATGTTTGAATGATTGGGATTTGTAACAAACAATCACTTGATGAGTGGTTATATATTTTTGATCATAATTCTTACTTCCTACGTTTGTTTCCAGTATAACAAAGCTCCCTATGTCGCCTCCGAAACTAAATAATTCTGTCTTAATACAGATCCAAGTGATTTATTAAACTGGGGAAGCAAATTTACCTCTTTTTGACCGGCACATACTCAATATTGACTAATCTGAGCCATAATTCTCATTTTTTGCCCAATTCTTGTTCTGTAATTTGTGCTTTTAAATGGAAACGTCTGGAAGCATCGGCGCCACGGTCGGGTTCACGTGTGACGGCGATCACGTGCTGCAGGGCTCCAAGAGCATCACCTGCCAGAGGGTGGCGGAAGTGCTTGCCGCATGGAGTGACCATCCACCCGTATGTAAAGGTGAGAGATAGGGGTAGTGCTGGATATTGCAAATGTGATAGCACCGGATTGTTCTATCTTATAAAACCACGTATAAATCCTGTATTCATGCTGTATTGCTTTTTAAAAGACATATAATATATTGCGTCATATAGCATATAGTATAATTCCTTAGAATGCCTTATATAAGGCTGAATATTCCCAGATTTTCAGTTAAAACAATTTTTGAATGAAATCCCATTTCCTTTCAATACACAATACATTATGAAGCATTATAAAAGCTCTATTCAAGCTATAAGTAAAACCATGCAACTGTAGTGCTGACTGAACACATAGACGTTATATCAGAGTGCGTTACAACATTGGTTGTTTACAACAATGTGTTGTGTAACCTCACATTATAAAGATATGTGCTTTATAAAGTGTTACAGATGTTACCACAATGCTGAGCATCTACTGTATATATTGGGCTTAAGCAGTTACAGTTACATACATAACACTTTATAAAGCATAAATATATGTGTTATAATATCTGTCATTATATAAACATTGTGAACACTTATGTTATAATGCACTATAACACAGTCTTTGCATTTTTACTTAGAATGCATTACAGCATTACTGTCTACAATGTCATGTACTGACACCTTATATGTAGTGAATATATATATATATATATATATATATATATATATATATATTGTAACGAATCAATCATTACTAGCATTATCCTTTTCCACCAGAATAATGTAATGGATCAACTTTAAACATGAAAAATGAAACAGAAGCGCACACTTGGATTCAACGCACCTTTTTAAAGAAGACAGGTTTTAAAGCGTGCCCGCATTATCTACCAGAGTATGTAGTAAATCGGATGAATCTGCAACGTTTAAAAAATATTCTCCACCAGTTACAATTCATGTAACGAATTAAAAGATGTTTAACACGTTTAAATGTATTCTCCAATTTATATAAGGAATTAGCTCGAATGGCGTGAAATATATCTATATATCTAATCAACGCGTGTTGTGACCAGTTATAAATATACATCAGCCATGAATGGGAATTCGTGTATGTGCACATATACATATAGATAATTAACTACAACGGATTATAATTAATTATGACTATGTATGTGGTCTAGATCAGCTTTTAGGATTAGCTGTAGTCTAGTTTAGAATTATGAACTCTAACGAGGGAGTTTATCCTTCTGGCCAGGAAGGAAATCTCCGTTTCCAGAGCGCGTAGCCAAGATCTGTAGCGTTTAAGGGACTCATCACGTGACCAAAACAGAGCCAATCAAGCGTGGGATAATAGATTTTAATAACTAGATGTAACTATGGATACACACGACTAACTCTAAGCAAAACATACATATGTACATCTATATACAAGAAGAGAAAAGGTATAGAGAGAAAGTAATGAAATAAAAGGGAATGGCAGACAAAAACACAACTAATTAGCCTTTTTCAAAACCAGCAATGAACTTAAATCTCCTGTAAACAGGGTTACAATCTTAAATGTAGATATAGATCCATTAACTATACTTGCATGGCTTCGGTTTGAAAGTTTGCGTGAGGTCGTGTAGAGTTCGCTGGTTCGTCGTGCCGTTTGAAAAGGCGTGAGCCGTGAGGCGGTTGCATCTTTTGTCCGGGAGAGAGAGGTCCTGGATTCCTCTTCCCGGTGCACGTGGCCCCGGGGGAGAGAAACTGGAAGGAGCGTAGAAGTGAAGTTGAAGTGAAGAAGAGTAAGTGAAGAGAGACTGAGTTTCAAAGCGTGGTGTTGTTTTAAAGACAACACCAACACACACGCCTCTTTGGGCTATGGGCCAATCAGGAAGTTGGATTGTTTGTCTTTGTCTGGTCTCAGACCCAAATTTGCATGTCCAGGGAGGAGCCGGTTTAAACCGTATTACATGTGAAATTAAGAAAAAGCATGAAATAATGTATCCCATTGAAATATGATATGCATAATCAATTAGGGTATCTCTAGATGATTAACCTCATACCAAATTCGATGGACTTATAAAGAATATTACAAGTAAAACATGGTTACAGACATTTAAAATAATATCCTAAGTTAAAACTATCTAAAATCATTATGGTTAGGTCACATAAACACACAATATTTGCTAATAAGATAACATCACACTATTTGGACATTGAATAATTACATATAATTGCATGTTACATTCAAAAGAGATTCTTACATTGTGTGTGTGCACGGGTGTGTGCTTTGTGTGTGTGTGTTTGTGTGTGTGTGTGTGTGTCTGAAGAGGGGGGGTCGTGTCGCATTCCGATGGCATCTGGTGACGAGGTTAGATAAGGATTCACAGCTCAAGGAGACAGCGAAACTTCTTTGCTAAATCCAGGCTGATTCAGAAATCAGTTTGATACGTTCAGGAGTTACTATATATATATATATATATATATATATATATATATATATATATATATATATATATATATATATATATATATATATTATAAGTATATAAATATACTGCGTTGTATTGTCTCATATTTATTTAAACTGATGTAGCGAATTTAGCTCAAATGGTGAAATATATCTGTATCTAATCGAAGCGAGTTATGATCAGTTATAAATATGAATAAACCATGAAAGGGAATGTACGTATGTATATACAGTATCTCACAAAAGTGAGTACACCCCTCACATTTTTGTATATATTTTATTATATCTTTTCATGGGACAACACTGACGAAATGACACTTTGCTACAATGTAAAGTAGTGAGTGTACAGCTTGTATAACAGTGTAAATTTGCTGTCCCCGCAAAATAACTCAACACACAGCCATTAATGTCTAAACCACTGGAAACAAAAGTGAGTACTCCTCTAAGTGAAAATGTCCAAATTGGGCCCAATTAGCTGTTTTCCCTCCCCGGTGTCATTTGACTCGTTAGTGTTACAAGGTCTCAGGTGTGAATGGGGAGCAGGTGTGTTAAGTTTGGTGTTATCACTCTCATACTCTCTCATACTGGTCACTGGAAGTTCAACATGGCACCTCATGGCAAAGAACTCTCTGAGGATCTGAAAAAAAGAATTGTTGCTCTACATAAAGATGGCCTAGGCTATAAGAAGATTGCCAACACCCTGAAACTGAGCTGCAGCACGGTGGCCAAGACCATACAGCAGTTTAACAGGACAGGTTCCACTCAGAACAGGCAGAGGTTGAAGGGGTGGGGGGTCAGCCTGTCAGTGCTCAGACCATACGCCGCACACTGCATCAAATTGGTCTGCATGGCTGTCGTCCCTGAAGGAAGCCTTTTCTAAAGATGATGCACAAGAAAGCCCGCAAACAGTTTGCTGAAGACAAGCAGACTGAGGACATGGATTACTGGAACCATGTCCTGTGGTCTGATGAGACCAAGATAAACTTATTTGGTTCAGATGGTGTCAAGCGTGTGTGGCGGCAACCAGGTGAAGAGTACAAAGACAAGTGTGTCTTGCCTACAGTCAAGCATGGTGGTGGGAGTGTCATGGCCTGGGGCTGCATGAGTGCTGCCGGCACTGGGGAGCTAATGCCAACATGTATTGTGACATACTAAAGCAGAGCATGATCCCCTCCTTTCGGAAACTGGGCAGGGCACTATTCCAACATGATAACGACCCCAAACACACCTCCAAGACAACCACTGCCTTGCTAAAGAAGCTGAGGGTAAAGGTGATGGACTGGCCAAGCATGTCTCCAGACCTAAACCCTATTGAGCATCTGTGGGGCATCCTCAAACAGAAGGTGGAGGAGCGCAAGGTCTCTAACATCCACCAGCTCTGTGATGTCATCATGGAAGAGTGGAAGAGGACTCCAGTGGCAACCTGTGAAGCTCTGGTGAACTCCATGCCCAACAGGGTTAAGGCAGTGCTGGAAAATAATGGTGGCCACAAAAATATTTACACTTTGGGCCCAATTTGGACATTTTCACTTAGGGGTGTACAGCAGTTTAGACATTAATGGCTGTGTGTTGAGTTATTTTGAGGGGACAGCAAATTTACACTGTTATACAAGCTGTACACTCACTACTTTACATTGTAGCAAAGTGTCATTTCGTCAGTGTTGTCCCATGAAAAGGTATAATGAAATATTTACAAAAATGTGAGGGGTGTACTCACTTTTGTGAGATACTGTGTGTATATATATATATATATATATATATATTTATATATATATATATAGTTATAAGGTGTCATGCATGTTATATGACTTGAGTCTGGTTGAGTGGGGTAACATGGTTGAAGCTGACTCCATATTACCAGCCTCATGTCTCACGGTGTGTTCCCCATTTATTTTCTGTAGGTATAGAAAGACGTCTTAAAACATCTTTCAGCGTGTTACACACCAACATGTGGGCAGAATGGAAAGATAATCTGTTTTCTCTAAACACATTTATTACACATAATATTATAGGCTTACATACTCATGAGATATTTTTATCTAGTGCACTTAATAATATGCGACTCAAGCCTTGTTATTTTTCTCACAACATTTTCCCTTCATTGGTTTTTAGTGAAACTGTGGCATGTGTGATACTCGCAACGGCCATAATCTCTTACAACCACAAGCCCTTAATACACATGTTCATTCCTGCCAAAAAAACAAACTCTCCCTCATCCTTAGGTGTTAATTATTGTTGTTGTTTTTTTTCTTCAGTGAAAACGTGCGGGTCGAACCTCTACGGTCCATCTGGCACTTTTACTTCTCCCAATTTCCCCATCCAGTATGAGAGCAACTCGCAGTGTGTTTGGATAATTACCGCCAGTAACCCAAATAAGGTAACACACTTCATCTGCAATCGCCTCACCCCGAACCCACACATAGTCCCATAAGGACACCGACTCTGAGTTGATATATGATGTGTATTCTTTGTGGATAATTATGCACTGGCTTATGCTTGATTGTTCCACGTTTATGAACACTTTAGTGTTTTTGGGAATATAGTCAAAGTTCATGGGTCATTTCATCCGACTTAGAGAGATGGATGATGGTACAAAATCACTCGTTAAAGTATTCCAAAGCAGTCAACAATCTTAAACAGGAAGGATTTGAGATCATATAATCAGAATTAAGCTGTTTCTGCCTGATTTCAAGTGCAATTCAGCAAAAAACAAAAGAAAAAATATTCATGTCATGTACAAAACTGGTGTAGGAATGTTAAATTATGTGCTGTACATGCACCAACACACAGAGTCTGGTTCACATCCTCATACATATGTATTTCAGGTGGGATTGTGCAAGTCAGCACAAAAGAATCGGAAAGTTCATCTGGTTACACATTAATTTAAGGAATTAGCTGCAGCCACGCTTTTGTGCGTGGTTTTGTCCGTCTAAGTGGAGAAAAAACCTAAGTACAGAAGTGCTCTGTGCTGTTTAAGATGTCATGTGACCTTTTGTTATTATTTAAGGAAGGAATAAAACACTTGGTGGTGTGCCGTTATAGGAAAATAATCAATGAGAGAGTTATTGGAGTTTATGTTACCAATCACAACATTAAAGTTGATCACTTTGCCGTAAAAGCACACTCCAAAGTATTTTATTCCCCTTATAACCACAGCAATTTGCTAACAATTACAATTTTGTTTATTTGTTAAACAATGATGTCATACGATGTATCTGTTTATATTATTCAGCGTCGGCAAAAGCAAGTTAATCCCCATTCTCACTTACGTTATAGCAGAGATAGACAGTCATTCTCCCATCAGCCTCTCCTTTTGTGATCTCTAATGACAAAAAAACAAACAAACAAAACGCGGCTTACAAACTGCTGACACTGGAGACTCCTTCCATAAATGCTAAATAAACATGTTCTCACTGAGAACATCACCATATCAACAATTTCACGTTTTTTTTTTAATCAGTTTATGTGGATCGTACAAGTCCCTGTGAATGAGCTGTTACTATAGAAACACCTTAACATAAACATGTGCTCTACAACCGCATTATTATCAGAACTGCATTTCTAAAAAAATAATTAACACCTTCTGACCAATCAGAATCCAGAATGCACCTGCGGAATGCATGCAGTTTACATCCAACCCTTTTATTCTTACGATCTAATTTAAATTGTTTAGGTATTACTTTTCTTAGATAAGTGCTCTTACACAGTTCACTATATATATATATATATTGACAATTGACAATTTCTCCTGAACATTTATCGCCAAAGCACATTTAAAGAAGCCCAGACTCACTGCGTACCTGTGTGCACATATTTTATACATTTTCCCACAACTCTCTCGCCTCACGTCATTAACTATATCCAAATAGCTGAGTTGTATATTCAATTGCTGTTAAATCTGCGTCCCTGTGGTGCCGTATGATGCAAATGGGTCCTAAATGACATAGTAAGATGATATTGCCTCATTTATCTTAGACAGATGGAATTGCCGAGTTTAAGTTTTATTGCAGTTCTCAGGCATTCATAATACGAAAAGTCACAGGCAGAACAAATGCGTTAGTGCCGTGAAGTGATTTTAAGCACACATATAGTGTACGTATGTTCGGCTCTTAGTGCTGGATTAGCATGGTTGTGGATGAAGCATGCATGTTCTTGGTCTTAGTGTGTGCATATGAAATTCATCCCATGGTGTCTCTCTGCGTTGTTTACATCGGTTTGCATTGGCAACACACCATTT
This sequence comes from Cranoglanis bouderius, assembly GCA_023630585.1. Taxonomy (NCBI): domain Eukaryota; kingdom Metazoa; phylum Chordata; class Actinopteri; order Siluriformes; family Cranoglanididae; genus Cranoglanis; species Cranoglanis bouderius. The sequence goes on from CM042539.1 coordinate 26,484,034, forward strand.
TATTTGTACCTGATGTACAGTAAGCTTTAAAATCAAGCGAGGGTACGGAATCAATAAATCATGCGATGCTGTGTAATTGTAGTAGTGCAAACTGCACATAGGTCACTCATGTAAATGAAATCTAATTTATCGATAACATATGTTCCACCAAATTGCCAGTTCTTATTAGTACGCTTATTATATGTGTAAATCACTTTTATTTGGCAATTATGGCTCACTGGAGTTCAACCGTAAGAAAACCGTATGCGAAGGCTGTCAGGGTTAGAGAAGGAGAGGTCATTATCACAGACAAACATTATGAGACCTGTTCCCCACCTTTCCAGGTGATCCAGATCAATTTCGAAGAGTTTGACCTGGAGCTTGGATATGATACGCTTACGATAGGAGACGGAGGAGAGGTCGGAGACTCCAGAACCATCATCCAAGTGTAAGTCCTGATTATTAGCTACCTAATTTGTCGAGAAATATTGCTAAACCTACATTTACTGTAGTGTAATGTAATGTTTGCACATGAAACTCTTAGTGGTTAGCACTGTTGCCTCGCACCTCCAGGGTTGAGGGTTTGAAGCCCACGACCGTCCTGTGTGTGCGGAGCTTGCATGTTCCTCCGGGTACTCCAGGTTCAACATGCGTTGTAAGCTTATTGGCATGTCTAAATTCTCCATAGTGTGTGAATGGGTATGTGAATGTGTGTGTGTGTGTGTGTGTGTGTGTGTGATTGTGCCCTGCAATGGGTTGGTCCAGGGGGTCCCCCGCCTGGTGCCCCGAGTTCCCTGGGATAGCATCCGGCTCCCCACAAGGATAACCGGAACAATGCATGGATGGATGAATCTCTGGAGCCATCAATCAACGTTACAAAAAAATAATTACAAAATATCATTAGAGGCAATATTTTTAAGAAGGCTAAACATTTGGGACTATTTATTTAAAGAATAAAACACTTGGGGGTGCGTTGTTATAGGAAAATAATTAACAACGTGAACTGAAGTTCCTGTTCCCGGCCCAGTGTTTCATTCCTCATACCACTGCAATTTGCCAATGATTACATTTTTACATTAATTAAAGAATGACACTGTTGTACTTTTTTTTTATCCATTTATAGTTACTTAATGTTGTGAAACATGTTCTTGTTCCTCTTACTGTATGTTATAGCAGCTATAAACTGTAAGTCGTTTCCTTACCAGCCTCTCTTTTCTCTCTCTCTTGAAGTTAATAAAACAAAAATCACAGCTTGCGTTATGTAATGCCGGTTGCAGGCAGATAGGCAGAGGAGAGTAGTCAGGATGCATACGCTGGGGAGACGTCAAATAATGCTGTAGAGTTTATTAACAAACAAAAAGGAGCAGTAATCCAAAATAGGCAGTAATTCACAAATACAGAACTCTAGAAAAAACAGGAATCCAAAAGACAGGAAAAATCACCCGAAACAAGGAAATGGTCTGGGAACCACGAATACGGATCTACGGAAATCGGAACAAGAATTCTAACTGCGAACATGGAGCTACGGAACTAGGAAACACTACTGAACATTTCTAAACTATCTAAACTAAACTACAAACTAAACTAATACACCGCGAGGAAGAGGAAACAAAGCGGGGTATTTAAACACACACACAAATCATACACACCTGAAACTCATGATCAGAATGAATAAACATGAACCAATAAGAAATAAGGAGGTGGGGACAAAGACATGACGTGAACACAATAACACATGCACATGGCCAAGGTAAACAAAACGAGAGTCTTTCTGACAGGAGGCGGAATGCGCTCCGTGGAATGCGGAAGTAGGCTACGCTTCATTTTGCAGTGTAGCGAGAGAGAGGGAGAACCTAACAGCTTGTCATGTTACAAAGAAACTGCAAAGTGTAAATTCCATACCCTGAAGATTTTCCTGTGTCAGAAAACGTAAAGTTATAGCTTTAACCCAGACGAAGCACTGACACTGGAGATTCCTTCCATGAATGTTTAAAAAAAAAAAAAAAGTTTAATGACAAAACATACACAAGTTTTAAACCATTTATGTGGCATATCTGCCTCATGTAAATTGTTACTATAGAAACATGTCTGATGGGAACGTGTCAGTGGCTGACGGGAATCGTAGTCTCTAGTTCTTCTCCGGTATTTCCATGACACCCACAATGCAGCTGTGTGTTTCAGCCCTTTGTTTCTTGACCATTGTTTTTATTGGCATTTTGCCAAGCCAGAATCATGTTTGCACCATTTTTTTTTTTTTCTCCCACAAGGACAAAAGCTCGTGTCCTGCCAAAACAGATGCACATAAAGCGCACTTCAAATAATTGGCTATGTATAACCATCCGCTTAATGCCAGTGATAAAATAGCTGCTGTCAATAATGATAGGATGAAATGAAGATATATATTTTTTTTCCCTTCAGCGGAAGACATTGTTTACGTCTTGTATTGTATTCCATTTGAATTCCGGGCTCTTCGTGATCCTCCTTATAAAATAAACTTTTGAACTGTCTTTCTGTCTGTTTCTGCAGTTTGACTGGAAGCTTCGTGCCTGACCTGATTGTCAGCATGACCCATCAGATGTGGCTCCATCTGCAGTCGGACGAGAGCGTCGGCTCCATCGGCTTCAAAATCAACTACAAAGGTTTGTCCTCATCATCAGCCTCATTTGAAAGCACTTTGAAATGCTGTTCATTGACTCACATGCCAGTGACTCATTACTTTTTTTTTTTAAACAGAAATTGACAAGGAGAGTTGCGGTGATCCTGGCATCCCTTTGTACGGCTTCCGCGAGGGAGCAGGTTTCTCCAATGGTGACGTGCTACGCTTCGAATGTCAGTTCGGATTCGAGCTCATCGGCGAAAGAACCATTTCCTGCCAGAATAACAATCAGTGGTCAGCCAACATCCCCATCTGTATTTGTAAGTACCGCCCACTACTTGATGGACATACTGGATGGCAAAGTGCAGCGATAGTAGAATCGTTTTCAAGAAAATGTTAGAGGTTTGTGTTAGGGATTGACCTGTAATCCAGAAAGGTAGTTGACTAGTCTACGAGTCGTCTTTTCCATAGTTGAAGCAAAATATATATATATATATATATATATATATATATATATATATATATATATATATATATATATATATATATATATATATATATATATATTCAGGACATGTCCATCAACAAGCTACACATTAACAAGATGGCAGCCGAAATTATTTACTCTGGAACTGAGAGTGCACAGCATGGAAGCTCGTGTCCATCATGTTTCATCTTTATTGCACAAAGACTAGCCTTCCTTGAATGGAGAATACAATGTCTACAGCAGCGTCTATGAAGTTTTTTCCAGACATATCTTGCCTCATTAGCGTTCAAAATCGAGTCTGGTTCGAGCAAAAATTTTATTTCGCCTTGCAGGACAACAAAATTGACAGGATTGGTCATAATTCCTTCATGAGCTTGATTAAAAGAACAGTCCTGTGAAAACTTCTACTCTTCAAACTGATATGAAAGTGATGTATGACTAGTCGACTAGATAGTGTATTACTTGACTAGTCTATGCAACCCCTAACGTGTGTGAGACACTCATGGTTTTCTGGGTAAACAAGACATACTTGAGTGCTCATCTAAATCTGACTATCAGACTCAGTATTGCAGCAGACTAATGAGATAAGAGCATACCTCCTTCTCAGACCTCTGTTATCTCACAACTGAACTAAGCAGCATTCAGAAATTTGCCACATGCTCTCGTAAACAGCAGTGTTTTATTCCTAAATGAGCAGTGGCAGTGCAGTCAAGTGTGTGCAGTCCTGAATACACAATGTGCTTATAGAGGTAGAGTCTGGAAAAGTGAAGAGTTGCAGTTTTCATGGCGAGCTGTGCTTTTTAAGTCTATTCTATACATTGTAGATTGAAAAATGTGAATTTGAATTGAATAAACTGATCACATTTCATCACTGATTCACAAACAGCCAACAGGTTTGGATCAATTTAAAAAGACAACAATTGAATGAAATCGAGGCAACGATCATAGATCAGTTAATACTGAAAAGTAAAGGCAACTGGCATGTAAAAAAATCTGTAATTTTAAACTAAAGTTTTTAAACTGTGTAAGCAACATGATTTGCTTGTAACTTTGCCAGTTAACGGTAGGCCCAACCCAGATTCTGAACAAAACTGGTCACATATTGATCAGAGACTAAACTAAACTAAATCACATCATGTCATACTGTAGTGTAGCAGGTACAGTGGTATCGTCAAATATCAAGTAATTGCATGAAGAATCCAAATTGTACTTAAATTGAAATGTAGCAGATTCAGTGGTATTGTCAAATATCGAATTGTTGCCTTAGGAATCGATATTGTATCTTATTCTAGCAGATTCAATGGTATGTCAGGTAATGTAGGCAGAAGCAGATGCAATAGCAGAAAAAGTTTATTTTGAAGAACCAGGCAGACAAATCCAAATCTCTAGGCAAAAACATAATCGCAAAACAGGCAAAGATCATGCGATGTTCAAACCCCAGTGAAAGCGCAATTCCAAAATTGCATGTGTGACCAATTGTCACGTGTCACACCCATGCTCACACTCACACTGAGCGATTAGAGGTCGCGATGAGCTCAAAGCGGCAAAAAAAAATCCACTCCTTCGAGCAGTGTTCTTTTGGCAGGTGGTATTCGTGTTGCACAATGATGAATAATTTGCTACATATTTCTTTTTAAAAGCTGCCTATTTCCATTGAGGAATAATTAGCAAGGTTTGATGGTAATATGCACTTTTTTTCAAACTCTTTTGTAACGTCTTTTATTTTTATTACAGATGTTACAGATCTGAGTCCTTCACATTAGAATAAGATGGCGAATTATTAACGTTGAATTCGGATTTGTATGGATTACATATGTCTGGATCAGGCAGCGTTGCACATTACATAATGGTTTCTTTTACTATGTTGACGCTAAATATTAATAGAAATATTATAGAATAGAACACGTTTTCACTGTATAAATACAATGACTGAGTCATAACAGGCTGCTATAATAACTTAAATAGTTATGCTGCAGTGTAAGTTAGTAGTAGGTTAGTAGTATGGGGGGAGGAAGTGTAACCCTGCCATTTTTACAATATTGTATATAATTCAATAAAAAAGGGAGAGGACTGAAATAAAATCATCCACAATATACAAGTATATATTATATACTGTGTGCTATGTATACAGTGGGGGAAAAAAGTATTTGATCCCCTGCTGATTTTGTACATTTGCCCACTGACAAAGAAATGATCAGTCTATAATTTTAATGGTAGGTGTATTTTAACAGTGAGAGACAGAATAACAACAAAAAAAATCCAGAAAAACGCATTTCAAAAAAGTTATAAATTGATTTGCATTTTAATGAGGGAAATAAGTATTTGAAGTATAAGATTCTAAACTCTCCACCATGGCCAAGACTTGTAGACCTACACAAGGCTGGAATGGGCTACAAGACCATCGCCAAGCAGCTTGGTGAGAAGGTCACAACAGTTGGTGCGATTATTCGCAAATGGAAGAAACTGTAAGTCTCCCTCGGTCTGGGGCTCCATGCAAGATCTTACTTTGTGGAGTTTCAATGATCATGAGAACGGTGAGGAATCAGCCCAGAACTAGACGGGAGGATCTTGTTAATGATCTGAAGGCAGCTGGGGCCATAGTCACCAAGAAAACAATTGGTAACACACTACGCCGTGAAGGACTGAAATCCTGCAGCGCCCGCAAGGTCCCCCTGCTCAAGAAAGCACATTTACAGGCCCGTCTGAAGTTTGCCTGAATGATTCAGAGGAGAACTGGGTGAAAGTGTTGTGGTCAGGTGTGGTCAGATCTCTTTGGCATCAACTCAACTCTCCGTGTTTGGAGGAGGAGGAATGCTGCTTATGACCCCAAGTCATAACACCATCCCCACCATCAAACATGGAGGTGGGAACATTATGCTTTGAGGGTGTTTTTTCTGCTAAGGGGACAGGACAACTGCACCGCATCAAATGGACGATGGACGGGGCCATGTACCATCAAATCTTGGGTGAGAACCTCCTTCCCTCAGCCAGGGCATTGAAAATGACCTTAATGACTTGGAGAGGATTTGCAAAGAGGAGTGGGACAAAATCCCTCCTGAGATGTGTGCAAACCTGGTGGCCAGCTATAAGAAATCTCTGACCTCTGTGATTGTCAACAAGGATTTTGCCACCAAGTACTAAGTCGAAGGGGTCAAATACTTATTTCCCTCATTAAAATGCAAATCAATTTATAACTTTTTTGAAATGCATTTTTCGGGATTTTTCTTGTTGTTATTCTTTCTCTCACTGTTAAAATACACCTACCATTAAAATTAAAGACTGATCATTTCTTTGTCAGTGGGCAAACGTACAAAACCAACTGGGGATCAAATACTTTTTTCCCCCACTGTATGCAATATAATGTACACTAAACACAATCTGAGATATATAAATAATACTGTGCAATATACAACATAACCTGCAATACCCTTGACGTTCTATCCCCAACACACACATACACACACACATCTGAAATGATGGCTACGCCCCTGCATATTATATCCAGACAGATTCAATAGTATAATCAAAATATCAAATCACTTTAAGAATTGAAATCATATCCTCTCACGGCAGATTCAGTCGTATCGTCAATTACTGAATCATTGACTTATGTATCGTATCATATTCTATCCTAGCAGATTCAGAGGTATCACCAAATATTGAAGTCTTGACTTCTCTAAGGCCTGTAAGAGATCCCCTGTGTCAAATCTCAGACGCCTACCTGAAGTTTTTATAGTTTAATGATTCATCCCTTCCATCCTCTTCTTCAGTCCCATGTCTGTCCAACTTCACGGCCGCTTCAGGGACAGTTCTGTCCCCGGATTACCCAGAAGGCTATGGCAACAATTTGAACTGCGTGTGGCTGATCATCACCGAGCCAGGAAGCCGCATTCAGCTGGCCTTCAACGACTTCGACCTGGAGCCACCCTACGACTTCCTGACGGTGAGGGACGGCGAGTTGCTGGGCCGCTTCACGGGCGCCGAGGTGCCGTCACACCTCACCAGCAACTCCAACGTCCTGCAGCTGGAGTTCCAGGCTGACCATTCCATGTCCGGCCGGGGCTTCAACATCTCCTACAGCAGTGAGTAAAGCTGTACAATCACTTCATTCTAAGACTGAGAACTCCTTAAACCAAGTAAAAGTGCTTTTACTCAGCATTTTTACAAGGGATTAGCTTAATAATTATTATTTTTTTTATTTCTCTTGAGATATTCTCAAGTGCTTACTGGGGCATGTGGCATTTTTCCTCTGGCATAATCAACTTAATCCTATATGTGTCATTTTATTTAACACGGCTGAGTATTCCTCGAACATTTAAATCGAGTTAAATAGAGCACTTTGATAGGGATGAAAAAAAATCGTGCAAAGATGAATTGTCAGCACATTGCAAAAAAATATTTACAAAATGTATTCCCCCAAATTTTTTCTCCCAGTACTTCTTTTCTTCCTCTTTCCCAATTTCCAAAATTCCTATGTGATAGCTACAAGGCTAAAAAGCAGCAACTAATGTAATTTAACTTTAATGTAAGCTAATTATGGACTTCAGTCCAATAGTGTCAATATTTATGCTGGGAAAGTTCCTTGTATTCAGAATCGGATTATGCACATGCTTATGTTAATTGTCTGGGCTCTCTATTCAGAATATGCGATTTTTGCAACAAAAAAAAAAAGATACCTCTGAGGTTGCCAGATTTTTCTTGACTAGAATCCTCCGAGGCAGGTTTTTTTTTTTTTCTTTTTTCCAAAAGCGTCTAGACCACCACCTTTAAACACAAGAACTTGCCATAAAACAAACAAACAAACAAACAAACAAACAAACAAAAATCAGGGATAGAAAATACAGACTGAAGAAGCAAATAGCTATTTTTCTCTTTGCTGTCAAATGTAATATGATGTAACATAAAAGCAAGAGACCATTTAAAAATAAAAGAGAACAAATACTGTTATAAATGGATCATTAGATGGTGAGCACTGAAATAAACATGTATAGAAGTCTAGTATATTTGTTATAATCACATTAATCTTTGTAAATTTGGTTTCATTAAACAATATGGCTTCCATTGTTATTATATAAGAGCTTATAAAATAGCACTTGATCCAGCACAAGCTATTATTTTGCATTTAGTTTTATCGTGGTTAATGCAGCCACAAGACACTAAATAAAAGTTTGGGAATCTTAATGTGTGCTTTGGATGTACACTATTTTATCACACTTTTTGTGTGATAAAAGTCCCAGTTTTGATTTGTCAAATTAATAACATAACAGCATTTTTATGGGATAATGCTGTTAATTAAAAGAGTGTCATATTTATGTATTTAATATCACTCTCAACTTAAAAAAAAAAAAAATGTAAATTGCAATACAACCATAACACTCTTCTGTCTTTGGTCATTCATTTAGCGTTCGGACACAACGAATGTCCCGACCCTGGCGTGCCCATGAACGCAAAGCGCTTTGGGAATAATTTCCAGCTCGGCAGCTCCGTATCGGTGGTGTGTGAAGAAGGCTTCATAAAGACCCAAGGCTCGGACACTATTGTGTGTAAGCTGGAGGAAGGCGGAGTCATGTGGAGCGGTTTGATTCCCAAGTGCGAAGGTAAAAAAAAGAAAGAAAGAAATATAAAAAAAAAGGTGAACAAATCTGGCACAGGTTTCAAAACCGAGCTTTGACTAGTTCTGTTCCAATTAGTTGTGGTGGAGTAAACTGCAGAGAAGGCGTGTAAATCCTTTGCTCATTAGAAGCTGCAGGTTCTCTCAGTAAATTGACAGAATTTTCTAGACTGTGGCTGATGCTGCAGTAATTGGTGATGGAGAAACACACACACACACACACACACACACACACACACACACACATACTCACCTTGTCTTAGTTCTAAGCTACTTACTGTATCACAACAGTTTTAATGCATTTTTAATGACGTACCCTGTCCAGTGGTTCCAGACAAGGAACGTGATATCCCCCCCCCCCCCCCCTTGTCTTCTTGTTTCTCATACCTCATCCTTCTGCATCTTTTTCCTTTTTTTACTATTTCTGCCTCCTACTTTTTCTCTCCACTCTTCTTTTCTTTCTCCGTCTTCTTTCTTTCTTTTTCCTCTTTTTATTCTTGTCTTTCATCTTCTTTTACTCCATCTTTCACTGTTCTCTACCCTCTCTGTCCCTTCTGTCACCTTTTGTCTTGTCTTTCCTTCACGGACTCTCTCTCTCTCGCTCTCTCTCTCTCTCTCTCTCTCTCTCTCTCTCTCTCTCTCCTCATGTCCAGCTCCATGTGGTGGTCACTTCACAGCCCCGGTGGGAGTGATCCTCTCTCCAGGGTGGCCTGGTTATTATAAAGACTCTCTGAGCTGTGAGTGGGTGATCGAGGCTGAGCCGGGACACTCCATCAAGCTCAGCTTTGACAGGTGAGTCCACAGAGGACAGGGCACGTCTTGAAGCGCACTCACACAGCCATACGTTAGCTAGAAGACTCAGACACAGACACTGGCTGTAAATCAGACTCGGGAATAAGAGTAAATTGAAGCCGTATTAAAGCCTGGATCAGTATTTACAGCTCCACATATTGGCTTCAACATCTGAGCTGAGACACTTCAGCATCCCTCTCTCTCTCTCTCTCTCTCTCTCTCTCTCTCTCTCTCTCTCTCTCTCTCTCTCTGGATTCCTCAATGTAACATACACGGATGAAAGTTCTCCATCATTTCCATCAGATTTCACTTACACTTAACTTCTTTCCAAATATATACATCAAAGATGTTATCTCCTAAACTATGCACAGCTCTGATGTGAAATTTTGAGCTTAGTAAATCCGAAAGATACACACACTCTTTTTCTTTTTGAAAACTCTAAACATACTCTTCAGCTTCTGCTTCATACTCATCATACTTCTATATTGTAATATATCCGAAGTACTTACTTAAGTATTACTTAACATTACTTAACGGGTATGTTTTAATATTTTCCAGAATGATCCTGTATATTAGAACGTCGCCTACATAAGTATTGGCACCTTGAGAAACCGCAAACCGGTTGCATGAAATAAAAATGGCACACAACGATTTTGATTTCCTCAAACTGAAAATAATTGAATAATAGATTTTTAGTGCTGTTATTCTCTCCAGAGGAAGATAATATGTATGCTCAAATATTATTTAGGAAAGCCATTTATGTATGAAATCAATCAATCAGTCAATCAATCAGTCAATCAATCAATATATTCATCATCCTAATATTCATACATTATTTGTTTTTTATATGAGCTTGAATATGCAAAGGTGCCAATAATTTTCCATTTGAAGGTTTTTCATTATTTATGGTCTTAAAGCAATTTCTGGACATAAAATCTTATAAAATCGAGTGCATCTAAAAGGCATAAAGAAAAGATCAAATTGTACAATAAGCAGCATCCAAAAATTTCTGAGCTGACTGAAAGAACTGTTATGAAGCTAAAAATGCGTTTGGTGTGGAATAAAACACTCTGCGTCATGCTTTTATCGGAAAATGAACAATGACGAGTTGGTATAACTAAGCGGCGTTACTGTTGCCACCCTGAAGTTGATTATTTTTCTATAATAGCATGTCCTGAAGTGTTTTATTCCTCTTATACCACAACAATTTGGTTATGATTCAATTTCTAAAAATTAAAATGTCAGAACTGCTGCTGTTATATAAAATTAATCAACGCCTCCTGACCAATCAGAATCGACATTCGCATTTGATAGCACTGTGCTGTAATATGCAATTATTACACATGAACTTTCTTGGTATAAATAGAATTTGTCAGGAATTATGATACTAAAAAGTGTTGCGGTTTGCAGGTTGTGTTTTGCTAACACAATAAATGTGTTGGAGTGTGTGCGGAGGAGTCTTAATCCAAATTTTGTTACGGTCGGTTGGCTTTAATGCATTAGCATTAGCATTAGCATTAACATGGCAACCTTTCCTGCGGGGGAAGCCATGGAATTGCTTAAGATCTATAAGACTATGGAGGCCTGTATACAGCCTCGAGTCATATGAAGACTCATACAAGGCACCTGATTGTTTAGTGGGAGGGTTTTGGAGGTGTTTTTGACATGAGTGATGTCATGATTTTAATCTTTTGGTGTGTAGGAGATGTTGGTTTATCCTTGATGTTAAATAGTGTGGTGTATACTTATTAAATAAACTGGAAACAGGAAAGCTGTTATAGTATTGTTTTTTTTCTTTCTTTTTCTTTTACTTATCGTTCCTATCAGGTTCCAGACTGAGCTCAATTACGATTTCCTGGAGATCCACGACGGCCCAAACCTGCTCTCACCACTCATCGCCTCTCTGAACGGCACTCAGGTTCCTCACTTCCTGTTCAGCAGTGGCAGCTTCCTGTATCTGCTCTTTACTACGGACAGCAGTCGCTCCAACAGCGGCTTCAAGCTCTTCTATGAGAGTGAGTCGGCGTGATTCACGTCCAGTGAGATGATCTGTTGATTCATCTCTGATGTCTGTTTAGTTTAGAGCATGTATCATAGTCTAATCTCACTTCCTGTTTTTTTTTCTTCTTTTTTTTTTCAATTCATTGTCGATAAATTTGGTGGGACTGGTATTGAAATAGTTTTTTTAGTCAGTATTCCATATTTTATACGATTTCCTGTGTATATACAGAACCTCAAGTCGAATGTTGACATGCAACAGTTTGCATGCCCTTAAAAATGGCAAAACCAAAGGCTTCACCAGACCTTTAAAAATGGAGTTTCCAGGGTAGACCCAGTGATGCGTTACAGGATTGGCGTAGCAGTCTAGGGTGGGGTATAATGATAGAATCATTAGATCAATCATTAAATCGTTAAATCAGTAGAAAATAACATCATTTAGTGATCTCATCAGACATAAAAGGCACATATTCGAGCAAAATTTGTTCACTACCAGCAGCTAATAAAAAACTGACGAAACACAATGTTATAGCTCTAAATAATGAACAAAATAAAGTAACCAAAGCTTTGGGTGTTTGCGGACCTGTTTGTTTGTTTGTTTGTACTCAGTGGAACTATTCCACTTCTGTGTTAGCTAGCTAAACTTGGTTGTTCCTGTAGGACATTACCGTCATTGACCATTCTTAGCGTGCAACAGCGATTCAGCGAATGTTCAATTCCTCAGAGATGCCTGACATTAATTATAATGTTGCCTAACATTAATGATAATAATTTTATAATAAATAAAAAAAGTAGTCAACTAGTCATCTTTTCCAAAACCTGTTTTAGGACATCACTATTTTATTAGCGCAGTTAAATGGTAAACAACAGCAAAACGTGTCAAGGCACACTTCAGTTAACAGCCACCCAAGCTACTAATTACATTTCCAGCCTTAATGCTTTGTAGGCTACATTGTTTACAATGAAAATACACAAATCAGTGCAATGAATGTGCAAAATAATAATTCTGACTATCATATTACACTATTTAAGGACGTACCAGTTCTTTAAATATGCTCGTATTTACAAGCTGACGGCGAAGCTGAAATTCTGGTTGTGAGTACGCGCAGCATGGAAGCTCATGTCCGTCAATTTGAAAGCTTTCATTATTTTCAAACTTCTAACAAACTACATTCAACTGCTTTGTTTACCATCACTGTCCCGACCAGCCGACATCCCCACAGCAATGACTTGGGAATCTGTTAGTACTAATATAAAGCCCAGTGTCTCTCCTTTTTCTTTCTGTTCCTGTTTCTCTTCTTTACCTAAACCTCTATCATTCCATCCCATTACTGCATTTCTGTCTCCTTTCCTACCTCTGTCCACTCTGTCTTCGTTGCTCTTTTCCAAATCTTTTCTCTCCACTTCATTGAATCTCTTTCTTTATCCCTGAATCTCTCTCCTACTCCTACATTTCTGTTTTTTTCTGAAATCCTTCCATCTCCTGAACCTGTATGTTATCTGTCTTTTGATTCAATTCAGGCTAGCTTTATTGGCAAAACTACAGTATATTAAGTTACAGTATTGTCCATGTCAGACATCAATCCATTAATCAGTCACTGATCCCTTCTTTTTCTCCGTCGCCATTGCTCCAGGCGTCACTCTGGACACACACTCCTGTCTGGACCCTGGTGTGCCGGTGAACGGAGCACGTTACAGTCACGATCTGTCCATCGGCTCGGTGCTGAGGTTCTCGTGTGATCCAGGATACCGGCTGAGTCACGACGAGCCACTGGTGTGCGAGAGGAACCACTGGTGGAGCCACCCCCTCCCAAGCTGCGATGGTACGACCCTATAATTCCCCCTGCCACGCTAGTTAATGATGTTAATTAAAATGTTCTCAGTTCTTGGCTATTTCTAATGACCTGACTTCTACGAAAATGTTGTTTTTTGACTAGCCGAGCATCCAAGCTCATTAAAAGCGAAGCAGCTTTGCATGTGCAGCTCACAGTCCGTGTGTCCGTACACGCATGATGCCTGGCAACTCTTGCTTATTCCCGAAGCAGCCTGTTACACAGGTCTGAGATGTCAGGCTTATTCAGTTTTAATGACTTTATGTAATTACGTACGAATAAAAAATCGGCGGTAATATTTTGTAGAGGCTGTAATGGCACTAGAGGGCAGGAAGCTGCTGCTGGATCACTGCATGGAGCATTATGCTGTTGTTGTTTTATTGTTATTCATGGCACGATTGTGCGTGAATTTGTGTGTGTTTGTGTGAGTGTGTCCGTGTTGTTTATTTAACTTCAGGCCAGGATGTAATATAATGTACATTCAAGAAGATACAATTAAGGGATGAAAACCAATGGTCAGAAACAGATTTGGACCATTTGCTTGGCAGGAGAAACCAAAATGTGATATATTAGGAAGCGTAATGCGATATAGAAAGTACCAAATTTCTCACAATTTTTTTAGAAAGAACTTTCTAGTCTAGCACTCGGCAAGGGTATAAAATAATCTGGAATTGAGAGAAGAGTTGTGGTACACTTTATTTGTACAACAACTTGGGAGTTGTTGTAGTATCCATCGTTCTTAATGAACAAAATGGTTTAGACCATGCTGGACAAATGTTTAACAAAAAAAATAATTATTAAAAAAGCTTCAGTTTGCTGCCCAGTCTCATGTTTCGGTTGCCTAAAAAATGGTTGATAACATGATAATAACTTAGGGTGAGCTAGTTTGCTAGTCAAGTGTGTTAATACAGACTAACATAAACAAAATGTGTACATAATTATTATCGTCTTCTAACAAAGAATCTAAAGTAGCACACTGTTTTTGCGACCTCAGTAAAAAAGTCAACACATCGTTAGTAAACATTTGAGCTTTGGTGTTCTGTCCTCACTTCGCTCTTAAAGACACAAGTAAGCAGCAAAGATGGCTTTACGCTGGACTGCTCGGTTTCGTCAGTGTTTCCACAAACCTGCGTGCTCCTGATTCAGAAAATTATGCAATAATTAATCCACCTAGTAAAAATTGTGGTTGCATGCATCTCTGGGTTTGGGGGTTCGATTCCTGCCTCATCCCTGTGCCCTGTGGGGTTTCCACCAGGTTCTCCGGTTTCCTCCCAAAGACATGCATTGTAGGTTGATTGGCATTTCCTAATTGTCCATACTCTGTGAATGGGTTTGTGAATGTGTGTGTGATTGTGCCCTGTGATGGGCTGGCACCCCATCCAGAGTGTCCCCCGCCTTGTGCCCTGAGTTCCCTGGGATAGGCTCCAGGCTCCCCATGACCCTGTGTAGGATAAGTGGTACATAAAATGGATGGATGTATGGATGGATGGATGGAATATATCACCACCACTAAATTCAATCTTAGAGTGTATTCAGCATGTAGAATGTGCTGAAATAAGTTGCCTGCAAATTTTATTTATTTATTTATTTATTTTTTGTGACTAATATCCTGTCCTGGCCATTTGTCCAATGGGCACCAAATATCCTGCCCATTTGTTGAGTGGACACCAAATGTTCTGCCCATTTGTCCAGTGGACACCAAATATCCTGCCCATTTTTCCAGTGGGCACCAAATGCCCTGCCCATTTGTACAGTGGGCACCAAATGTCCTGCCCATTTGTCCAGTGGGTACCAAATGTCCTGCCCATTTGTCCAGTGGGTACCAAATGTCCTGCCCATTTGTCCAGTGGGCACGAAATATCCTGGCTATTTGTCCAGTGGGCACCAAAAGTCCTGCTCATTTGGCCCAAAGACACCAAGGCAGGGCACATATGATATGATATGATTGTACCAGAGATGATGATAGTCGCAGAAAAATTGTTCACAGGCAACTTATTTGCAGCACCTTCTATATGTTGATATCAATGTTCTGGCACAAGCATATACAACATATCAAACTTTCACAAATTTCCTTTTTTTGTGGAAAAAAACTAGGTTTAAAATAAAATATACAAAGATTCAATTGGTGTTGTAGTTGTTAAGTTCACAAATGCAACTTTGGTATTATAAACAAGTTATTATAAATAGGTTATTATACCATATGTCTGTCAATAATCTACACTTATAAAGATAAGATAAGACAATCAGGTCAGGTCACAGAGGGTCATTAACATAATGCACTCAGCAAACTGAAGCAGAATTTCGATTTAATGTTATAATGTGTTACAAACACAACTTATAATGCATTCTGTTAACTAATAGGCCCATATAATGTATTATAACCATTGCTATAAAGTATAATGAGTTTTCATAAGTAATTATAACAATGCATAAAATGACTTAGAACTATGTTATAATGTGTTATAAATGTATTCTTAGGCCAGTATACATAAATATTCATAGAAGGTGTTCCCGAAACCATTGGTAGGCTGACGTGTGTAGTGCAGCAGGTGACGGGATTCAGAACGAGTAGCTTTTGCTATAGTTACCATTAAGCGCATTAAGTTTAAACGTAGCTAAACACCAAATGAAAGTCGGTAAGGAGGTTGTTTTTTTCGCCTTCTCTAATAGCTGAACCTACTGATCTATGGGGCAAGTGTGCATAAAAAAACAACCAGGCACCTGGGCTACAGGTATATAGCTCAATTATAACATAGTATATGTTATATTATAATAGTGTGTCATTTATTTATTTATTAAATTCAAGAGCTAGCTTGCAGGAGGCAGAGCAATCAGAGCATAATCTATAATCACGTTGTGATAAGGATTAGTCATAACCCATGGCAATAAGAGTAAAGCTGAGGAAACGTTGCTTTAATAAATAAAAGTGAAATTCATAAACTGTAAATGTATCTTAACTGATTTAACAGATTGAAGAAGACCTAAATCCCAGCATCTTTAAGGGGTTAATTATCTAGCTACCCTTTTCACTTTTTTTTAAACCCACCATCACCAACCTCTCGGGACTATTAACTGGGTGACATACTGTTAGCAAAAGGTTTTTCTTTTGTCTTTCTTTCTTTTTTTTCTTCTTTTTACTATTGCCACCACTCTATAATAGAGGATTGAACAAAAAGGAAGGAAAAAAGGAAATCAGAGGAAATGTTTAAATGAATTTAAAAAACAAGAAATACTAATAAATAATAAATAGAAAGAAATAGTTATATATATATATATATATATATATATATATATATATATATATATATATATATATATATATATATATATATATATATATATATATATATATGTATATATATATATATATATATATATATATTATTTAGGTAAAGCTAATGAGTAAAAGTAAAGTGGTTGATTAGAGCTATTGGGGTAAAGGGGAAAGTTTTCCCAGTAAAAATTTGTTTCATGTTCAAAACAGTTTTATTAACTGTAACTTTAGTATGTGTTTTAAAACACAACTCGACTGGAACTCCACCCTGGAGAATAACGCTTCATTGTAATTCCAGTGCTGTTTGAGATGTTGAGATTTAGAATGTGTGTGTGTGTGTGTGTGTGTGTGTGTGTGCTGTACAGCTCTGTGTGGTGGTGATGTAAAAGGACCCGACGGCATAATCTTGTCTCCCGGGTTCCCGGAGCTCTACCCCAACTCATTAAACTGCACGTGGAATGTGGAGGTCAGCCACGGCAAAGGTAGAGACACACACACACACTCTCTCTCTCTCTCTCTCTCTCTCTCTCTCTCTCTCTCTCTCTCTCTCTCTCTCTCTCTCTCTCTCTCTCTCTCTCTCACCTCTTACTCCTGTTGGTCAGTTAAAATAATTAAGATTTCATTTACCTTAATGCAAGCAAATAAATAGCATTGGTGGAAATCGCATTACTCATATAACTCTCATCCATTCCCCATTAGCTTCCTGTTAGACACTAAATAATTCAACGTAATGACTGAATAATATTCTTTAACATGACTAACTAAATAATAGCCTGAGATTTTAAAGCTGATAATTTATATTCGCATTATATTATATTGGCAACGTAATTGATTTTTTTTGTGTGAAAAAGATTAACTGTATAGTGCCTTAGTTAAAAAAAAAAAAAAAAACGAGGCTTAGTAATTTTTAAAGAAAATGATACCAGATGGGTATCGATATCAGCCGATACTCAAGGTTTTAATATCAGCATAGAAAGAGAAAAAGTTTTATTGTTGTATCTATTTGTTTCTAAATATTAATTATTATTTCTGCATTCTGAGATGCTTTTCTGCGCACCACGGTTGTAAAGAGTAGTTATTCCAGTTACATACAGTATATATACAGTTATATATAGAATGCTGGCTAGATATTAAAATGAAATCTGTCCATTTTTTTAAATTATTATTATTTATTACAATTTGAGTATTAGATCTTTCTCCTGTATCCAATTATAAGTTTTACTTCAATGCTTCTTTTTTGCTCTTAAAAAACTTTATTTCCAAAAAAAAAAAAACACCCTATAAATAAATGTGCCCCAGGCGTGCTTTGGAACAAATTTCCCAGTCCCTGCTGCCATGTGAGCATTTTTTTCCCCTCTCTCCTTGCTGAACTAACTGATGATTTGGCACTCACTCCTGCTCAGGCGTTCAGTTCACCTTCCATGCTTTCCATCTGGAGGATCACCATGATTACCTGCTGGTGACGGAGAATGGCAGCTTCGCTCAACCCCTGGCACGTCTCACGGGCTCACAGAGGCCCCCGACCCTCAATGCCGGTCTCTACGGCAACTTCCGAGCCCAGCTACGCTTCATCTCCGACTTCTCCATCTCCTTCCACGGCTTCAACATCTCGTTCACTGGTGAGAAAGAGACAGATATGGAATCGAAGTCTAATAACAAATACATTTTTAAACCGTGTTGTTATTTAACACATAAACTCGTTGATATGGTGAAGTTTTCTGTAAGGAGGCATTTGTTTAGGATTTATGGAAGGAGTCTCCAGTGCAAGAAAAAAGAGAGGTTGATGAGGAAACTTTTATACGTAGCTGTTATAACGTATGTGATAACAGGGACTAAGTTGTTTCATGAACGTTCCATAACCATAAATGTAAATATAAATGGATAAAAGTACATGTTCTTTAATTAATAAAAATAAATACACATTTATATGTGATGTCATATACAGTATATACGTCTAAAATATTCCTTTAAAGCCCATTCTCTGTCTCAAACTGGAGTTACTTCGCTGCTACCTGGCATTAAAGGGTTTATATCTGCATTACGAGCTTCGGTCACTGCAGGGGGTTAAACTGGATTTCTCAGCACCATGCAGTCTTGTATCTCCAGCGATAAGCCACCTCTCCTGAAAGTCTTGAACGCATTGATAAAAAGTAATCGGTCGGCAACAGCTTGAGGTCCGTCTCGTCTCAGCTGCTGATCGGGAGCTCGGGACTTATCAGTGTCACCTATTGGGTTTAACACCCTGGGGTAATAAATCTGAGCCGTAACCGTGTGCATATATGATGTCAGATCACCGCTGGATCACTCTTCCCTGATAAAATAGCTAGGGGTTAAACCTGCACTGGCAGAATTGACTTATCTAAATTTTAATGGAACAAAAGACAAAACTTCCCAACAGCTACTTTCCTGTCTAGATAAAAAAAAAAAAAAGCCTCAGAAATTCATGAGCACTTTAAATCCTTAACCCGTGCGCCTACGGTTAAACATCGCTCGCTGACAAAAGAGCTCTTTGCTCAAATAAGAGGCTTTAAGGACTCCAACTGCATACTTTTAAAGGACTCGCACAAGTGAGCAGGCAGACAAAAGGTAACTAATATAGTAGTTTGTAGCAAAACTACTATACACTAATTAAACCTCTGTATTAATGAATAATCATGAAAGATTTTTGTATTAGCATATTCTTCGATCAAAGGCCGGATGTTGACCTTTTGCTGCCGATTGGACATGTTGATGCATAATGCAAGACATTTTCAGCCATTTTTTTAGCCAGCGAGGACCATAGCAATAAGAAGCAAAAAGCAAATTGATCTTTGGAGGATTGTGCTTGTCATGCTAACTTGGCACTGGGTTTTAGCAAGCAGACCACGCTAAGCTTTCCACTGAGTGGTGAAGAAAACTGATGCAGTGGTCAGGCAAAGGAAAGGCTTGTTTTATTTTTATTAAAACATTTTTTTTATGATGATGATTTGTATTTTTTCCACAAAAAAAAAAAAAAAAAACCCTCAGGCGAACCCTGAAATGGTCCTCAGATGTGTGGAGAATGAACATTGTCATGGCCTTACAGTGATACAGCATTAAAACACAGATCACAAGAATCCAAATGGTGCAAACTGGTGCACACATTGATCGGTGCCATGGAGTGTTGGCATTGTTAGCCTGGTGTTTCATTTGCAACGGGGTTACTTTATGAATCATGACAGGAAAGAGTGGCAGAACTAGCTTTTCCCCAAAGTCTTCATGGACGTTACTGTAGTAGAGAAGAGTTGGTACAACATTTTTTGGTTTGAGTTTGGATTTTTTCCCATTTTTCTCCTAAATTTTGGTCACCTGCCAATTTCCACCCACCATCCAGCTCAAGAGCTTCCCACTGCGGAGTGTGAAGGCTAACTACCACATGCTTCCCCTGAGGCCTGTCAAACAAGCCAACCGCATCTTTTTGAACTGTTGGGTCACAGGGCAGAATAACACATAACACAAGAAAGCACTATTGACGCTCTTCTGCTCATATGAGATCACAGACGCCCATGATTGGCTAGTGTCACTTTGACTGACAGGAGAGAGAAAGTATGCCCCTCCCACCCAGAAAGCATGGCTATTTTTGCTCTGCATGGTTGTGGCATTGTCGGGATCCGGACTCTGGATTCCTCCTTCAAGTCCACACTTTGATTGTGAATCGGTTATTTTACAGTTGTTGGTTTTTTTTTTTTTTTACAGTTTTACGTTGGCTGTAATGTATAATCATATGCTTTGTTGCCCTCTGCTCTCAACAAACCGATCTACTTGTGATTGGTCTTAGGTACAATTCGATGACTATTGTTGACTAGGCGACAATATTTTGACTAGGTGGCTATTCCAAACCATAACACCCGAGTCCTAGCTAATAATTGCAAGTGATTATAGGTTGGAGACTGATGCTGAGTTATGGGCTTTGCCATACGGTGTGCAATTAAGGAATTGGGACAAGGTATGGCCTTGCGGTCACATGCAAATAAGAACCACAATGCAAGAACAAGGCGCTCATCCATACATCTATCCATACATCATCCAAACTTACTGAATACCACGAGAACCTGTAGATAAAAGCGTCTTCGTAACATTAATTTTCTATTTCCGTGTACTGTATATTTTACCTCAGAATACGATCTGGAGCCGTGCGAGGACCCGGGTGCACCACGATTCGGCGGCCACAGCAGCAGCAGCTTTGACGTGGGTGATTTGGTGACATTCTGGTGCCTGCCAGGTTATCGACTGCAGGGCCCACAGGGCGTCACGTGCCTGGGTGGCGGACGGCGCACATGGAGCGCCCCTCTGCCAAGGTGTGTGGGTACGTGGTGAGCCGCTTTCATTCGCTTAGATGTCTCAAACTGGAACAGCTTCTTCAGGGTTGCATTGAGGCATAGCGGAGTTTAGACCTTGGGGTACTTTTACAGAACCTTTTTGGCATTTTTCTGCTCCATCCTACATAGAGGTGTTGATTTGGTGTTAGCATGGCATATTCTAATGCCTTTATATCAGCTAAGATAAGACTTTATATCAGCTAAGACTCACAGGGAGTGAGTTACAAGCTGAGTCGAAAACTTGCTGTCAGAGTGTCCAGTGCCTCGAATGCAACTCATGAGTGACAAGGTCATGTCCCGGGTTATTGTACAGGGAATATGTGACGCTAGTACTTATGTCAATCATAGACACTTATGATTATGCCCTGTATAACATTATTTTACACCATATATTCCTCTGACTTTGTATCGATCTGTCTGTGTTTCCCAGCTGAATGCGGATCGACCGTTTCCCAGAACGCTGGAGTTCTCCTGTCCCCAAACTACCCTCTGAATTACGAGAACAACCACGAGTGCATTTATAACATTCAAGTGCAGAGAGGGAAAGGCATCAACATTACGGCAAGCAGCTTCCGTCTGGCTCAAGGTGACATCTTAAAGGTAAGCAAAGCAGCAAGAAGACCTCATGAAGGATGAGGGATGATTAGCGAATGATTTTTTTTATGACACTATGCATATGCTAAGTGCTTATTTTGCAATTTGTTCCTTTATCCAGGACCCAGAGCTATCAGACCGTAGCAAAGCTATTACTAATACTTAAGTGGTTGACGTATAGTGTAGAATAATGTATGTTAAAAGTAGGTAGAACCATTTTACTGAGCAATTTTGACCCATAAAATCCATCCTTTATTGGAAGGTCCTCATCACAGTGTCATCTCAGCCTTTAGTGTGGATCCAAAGTATTTTATAGTTTAATGCTTATGTTCTGTTTGGGTCAAAAGTTAGCACTTAACGAGATGAAATGCATGATAAGACTTTATTTGGTTTGTGGTAACACTTTAATTTAATGTTTGATACTACACTATTTATAAGCAAGTGATGTGTAGATGACTAATTTAAGATGAATATTAACGAGTCAATAATAATATAATGATCAATTAAGTAATAATCATTCTGTAATTTTTGAAATATGTTTTAAATTAAATTTGTAGAATATCATTTTATAATAAAGGATTCCTCATCATGGTAATCACAATCCTCTTTTTAATGTATTAATTTATTTAAAAAGGCAATCATTAAAAAAGTAAACTTATATTATAGCAATTTTAATTATTAATACATTATCTAAATGTTATACCACATTTAATAATTACATGTTCACCAATTAATCAGTAATTATAATTATTAATTATTAAACTAATTAAACTACTTATTTGTAAATGTATTTTTGGTTTAATATTTGGTTTATTACCAAATATTAAAGTGTTACCACAATATTTATGAAGTTGCACAGCCTTAAATTAGCAATCTTTAAATTAGTTAGCTATGTATTACCTCATTGTAAATAGTTTGTTACCGGTATTAAAGTGTTATTGCTATTGTTTATGTTGATAATAACTGAGGTGAAGAATTTTATAATTAAATTGCCATAAAATAAAACAAGATGCTGTGAGTCGAAATGGGAAATCCATTGCTAAGTAATAAGCAGCTCTACTCAATATAATTGGTGTTTATTTCTCGGGTATCTCAGGTCTATGACGGACCGGATAACACAGCAGATGTTATCGGAGCGTTCTCCAGTTCCTCCATGTTGGGAATCACACTCAGCAGCACTTCCAACCATCTTTGGCTGGAGTTCTTCTCAGATCAGGATGACACTGCAGAGGGCTTCAAGCTCAACTACAGCAGTAAGGACTCAATTTAGCTTCGCTTTTTTTACTCGACAAAATATAACTGAAATTAAACAGAATTAAGATAATGTGAGATAACAATCATAATGTCTGTGAGCAGCTGTCAATTCCAAGAATTTTATTGGTGTCACACGACTGTTTTCTTCCTGGATTTTCTCAGGTCCTTATAATACACGCTTGCGTCTTACAAGGTAGTTTGCATACGTGCATCTATATCCCTTGGTGCGAATTCTTGTTTCAAGTTTTTTTCTTGATTTGCTGTTTCCCAAGTTTCTTGTTTATTATAATTATCAAGATTCACTTGCTGGTATACTCTTACATACTTTTCATGTGAGTAGTGTGCTCACTCTAGGAAACACTCTCAGTGATACTTCGTCGTTTGCATTTAGTGTTTGATTTCCTCCAGAAATCAGTTGAATACTCAGGTACATAGTGTACAGTGTAATATATACTGCATAATATTAAATTTTAGGTGTGGCTTTTGACTTCCTGTTTATTTTTTTTTTTAAGTTCCTTGTTTTACTCCCTAGCTTTATGTCTTTTTGGAATTTTCAGTTTTTGACTATGACCTGTGTTTTAGGTATGATTATAGCGTTGTGTCTGTTGTGACTGTATCTGGCTGTCATCTGATTTTATTCTGAATTATACCCGTAAAGTAAGGAATAAAACAAGTGAGGGTGTGCTGTTATAGGAAAATAATGAAGAGGTGATACTGTTACCACTCTGAATTGTTTTATACTTCTTATTCCACTATTACTATTTTTAGCAGTTAAATAATGACATCATACTTTTATCCATTTATAGTTACATTTAATGTCTGCAAACAAATTAGCTCCTTTCACTTATGTTCTATCACCTATAAACATTCGTTTCCTCACCAGCCTCTCATTTTCCTCTCTATTGATGTTAATAAGACAAAAAAACACAGCTTACCATATTGCGAAGATACCAAAAAGTCCTGAAGACTTTGCCATGGAGGAAAATGTAAAGTTTCAGCTTTAGTTTTGACTCTTAGAAAGTGCTAACACTGGAGACTCCTTCCATAAATGTTACATGAACATACACATTCACCATGTCAACGATTTTACAAGTTTTATAATTGGTTTATGTGGCATGTCCCCATTCAAGTCTTTGTATAAGTTGTTACTACAAAAACGAGAACATTAAGAACGTTAATACAAACTTGTGATTTGCAGCTGCATTACTCTCAGAGCTCCTGCTATAGAAAATGAATCAAAACTTTCTGACCAGTCAGAATCAGGAATTCAACAGCACCCGACACGAATTAGCACTTTTGACCAAAAACAATTCCCAAAAAAAATTTTCTCTGTGTGATGAGGGATAATGGAGTTCAGTGAGGTCAGGGAGATGAGTCTCTCTCTCGATCTGTTCCTCTCACACTTATTAGTCTCTTCCACACTCCCTCAGCCTCTCACCTCAATTTTGCATAATGGAAAATATAACCTCAGTTAATTTTCATTCCTTAATTAAGTTATTCATTTCATTATCAACTTGGACTCTAATGTAATACGATCCTTCTGTCTTGTGCCTAATTTGCTTTGCTTGGAATTACAGGTCCACCTGCAGCATCGACTGCAGCTTGTGCCCTATTTGAAACTTTAATCATAAAGGTGGCATTACTTTGCCATTATTATGGCTCATGCTACATATAGCTTTTGTGGCTTTGTGTGAGAAAAATTGCTCTTGTAGCTATTTTAGGCCGCATCAGAGCTGGATGAATCTGTCTTGAATTCCCCCAGTTGCAGTTTTTTGTTTTGGGTTCATGTAATGTTCTTGTGTTTTCCACACAGTTCAGTGTGTTACCTGATTGTGATCACCTGTTCTGTGTTAGCTCATTGATTAGTTTGTCTGTTGATACCTTGCTGTAAGTTTTTCTCTTTGCGAAGTCATACTATGCCTTTTGTCCGATAAAACCAAGCCTTCTTCTCATCTTCTTTGTTTCCTGGTTCTGACCTCGCTTGTCTTTTCCTTTTTGTAGTATGGATTATTCTGTTTGCAATGATTAGGGCAATGATTCTTGGATTGCCCTAAAGAAACAAAGCACGTGTTGATTTTACACACTTGTGTCCTGCCTTCAACAACTGTACTCTTTTAGTCAGTAATAGATCATATTCTGCTCTCGATTGTTTGACATATACTGTGTCAGGTTTCACGTGTCTTTGAAAAATACCTGCATTTCCTCCAAGACTCTTTCTTCAGACAAGGTCATGGTTTGTCCTCACTCGAGCTGATTAGTTTTTGGAAAGGCCCCTTAGATGAAAATATTGATTCGACCGAGGGAATATGACAAGGTAAGCAAGGATATTGAAATGGAGCCAGATACATCTGAAAGTTTGAAATGTTTGAAAAGCTTGTCAGAGTTATTATAGTTGTATGTGAAATTGATTAGCATGCCCCTCACGATGAAAGAACCCTGATTAAGCTTGATTCCACCTTCTCCAGTGTTGGTACAAGTCTGTCAAAATATTTGCCTTTGTGGAGAATTACATACAGTATATCAATGTATAAGGGAAGTTACATGTTAAGGAAAAAGATCGGCCTAACTGGAGATCAAATCTGATAATCACCTGATCATCATTTCACTGACATGCATGCAATCCATAGTCTTTTCTAGAACAAATCAGCCCTTGGCCTTGCATCTCACTCTTTTATACCATTCTGTATATGTATTTAGTGTGTGTATAATCTGATGTGGCTGCCAAAAATGAAATCTTATCATGTCTTTGAAAGACAGTGGTGTTAGCCTTGCTAGCATATTTATGAATCTGATTTAGGGGAGTGTGATTGATTACATACAGTGTACGGTTTAATTTGCTAAAATTTGAGCAGTTAGTGTCAGCCAGGTTTTGCGCATGATTTTATCCACCTTTGAAAACCAGGTGTAATTAGTGCCAAGCATATATATTTTTTTTTTTTGGAGCAGTATACGCTGGGTTTTCTGTAGAACTGGGTTAAATGACTCAGGTTGATTCTGATCGATGTTCTTTATTTGAGACCATTTCAGAACCTTGGTGCAAGGCAAACCACATGTTTTAATACTGCTTGTCCACTGGACTGCTTTTGACATGCAAATGTGGCAACCCTGGTCATCGTACATACAAAACACAACTTTTGTGAGATTGGTAGCTTTCTAAATGTTACAGAAGCCACGTTTTTATACTTGCAGCTCATTATGTCCACTTTTCATTAGGGAATCAAATGGTATATCATTTATACCAATACCCTCCACACCGTTTATTTGTTTTAATGCGAGAGTTCTCCTAAATCCGACCTTTATGTTCTTATGAAACATTGCCCTAAGTGTTCCTTCACCATGCGGACATATATTTATATCTATTAACCAAACAAGCTGCGCAATTTCCTCTATTTCTATCCAGACATGGTACACAAACTCCATAACACCATAATGAGCAGTCATATCAGCTCATCATTCCACACACTTCTCATTTTGACTACGGCTATTAAATATTTTCGCTGTTGAATTTCTCTGTTTAATTCTATTACCACGTGGCAGAACGTGGTGAGAT
The DNA here is from genome assembly GCA_023630585.1 of Cranoglanis bouderius. Classification (NCBI taxonomy): domain Eukaryota; kingdom Metazoa; phylum Chordata; class Actinopteri; order Siluriformes; family Cranoglanididae; genus Cranoglanis; species Cranoglanis bouderius. The sequence goes on from CM042539.1 coordinate 26,510,338, forward strand.
TCATTACAGCGCATTTCTGCGATACTTTTACTCTGGGACATCAACTCCTGATGGGCCTGGTAGAGCTCGTCTCACTCACACCTTTCCTAATGAGTTAATTATTCATGCTGCTCGCTCGTTAAGCTCTGATTAACTCATAATTGTTTGAATGATATTATTTGTGTCCCTATTTATTACAATTACTTGTACAAAGGACGTCCTATTTGATTGTAAATTTTAATTATAAACACTGGAAACTTCCTGTCAGGGTTGGTTAAGCTACAGTGATACTTACTGTAATATTTTCCTACCATCTTACTACACCAGGCATCTACTTCACTGTCTCAAGGTCTATGCTCGATACTAGCAAGTTCATATTCTGAGTGCTTAAGTAGAATTGAACAAGTGGCTTAAATAAAAGCAAATATAAATCACTAAGACATATATGATGCATTCAGAACAAATAGGCTGCCTTTTAAGCAGCATTTTAATCCACAGTGACATGTAAAATGCCAGACAACACATTCTGTAGCATTTTCATTTTCCACTTATAAGTGTGTGTAAGTAAAGCACAAATGAAATCACACATATTCACTTTTCATATGCTGTGAACTTTATTTAAAACCATAATCTGCAACAGTGTCATTTTTGTGCAGTGTGTACTTGCATAGCATTTTTTTTTTTTTTTTTTACTATAATGATCCTCATGGGTAGCCAAAAAATATGCATATGCTGTTTATTCATTCTCCTGTTGTCACAATTTTAAGTGAACTGTATTTAATTACAGCTGGTCTCTCAAGTCAGACCTCTAGCCTCTAGTTTGGAACATTTTGTAAATAACTGTGGACAAGAAACTCCTACTTTTACAGAATGAAGCAGTTTGACTGACATTGCAGGCAATCAACAACACTTTTTCTTGCTAGCAAACACGCAAGACCATCTTATTTACTCACAAAGTGCTTCACACAAAACTACCGAATAACATCTAAAAATGGTATGAATTTTTCTTCTTCAATCCAGTGACTGTAGGCTGCTCCGAAAAGCTGTCTCATCATTCGGATCCCAGATTGAACCCTTTAAGATTCTTAAGCTTGTGGCCAGAAAAGTGTACAAAAGATATCGAATGCATTGTATCCCATTGTTGAAGCATCTGAAGCTGAGACTACAACTGGCTTATCTGTAGCTGTTTCCATCCCCATACTGTCACTGCTGTACTGTACATATAGCCTTAGTATTGTTGCTAAAATTAGCCATGGTTTCGAGCCTGAAGAGTGAAAACAAGCCAAGTCTAAAGTGTTGGACGTACATGTATGGGCTCTCTGTTTTCAACATAAAGACATCCATGGATATTTTCTCAATTAGTGCCAAATGTTTTTTTTTTTTTTTTCTTTTTAGTTACTTGCTGCTCCTTCATCTTCTCTTCATTGGAGTATGAGCTATGTGAAGCACAAACTCTTTAAATAGTTTGTCTGCCACAATCATCATAATGAATGTATAGGAAAAAAATAAATCTTAATACAAATACTATTATCACCAGTCTTGCTGTTTTTTTTGTTGTTGTTTTTTGCTTTAGAAGAGGGTAAACTCCATATCTGATTGATATGATGCTCCACATCTCTTTCCATCCCATATATTTGTATAAGATGCAGTTGAGACTGTGCAATTTAGTTGGAACTGTGTAAATGATTTTTGATAAAAGGATACCCTTTTCCCCCCAACAGCCTAACAGTTATTCACTATCTTCAACATTTAGCCATGGCTCGAAAGTCATGCATTTTAACACACTCTAGATGACAGAATGGTTCACTGGTGCCTCTGACAACAGTTCTTGCTTGGAAAGTTTGCTTGAGGAATAAACTCAAATCCTCCAAAGCAGTTGAAACTATAAGTGGGCACATCCATGGCACACTTTTCTTCTAACTGTAGAGCACTGTATTTCAGTGAACACCTCTCCTGTGCATCTCTGCATATCATTTTCCATCTCCAAAGGCATCCATGAGAGGCTCCATTGGAATTCCCAGAACTATACTTTATGATGAACCATCATTATATATATATATATATATATATATATATATATATATATATATATATATATATATATATATATATATATATATATATATATATATATATTTATCTCACTCACATATAGTCTTTCTAATGTACTGTATATATTGCTGGAGTTGTGAAATGCATTTCACTTTTTTTTTTTTTTTTTTTTTTTTTTTTTTTTTTTTAAATCTGAGAATATGTACTACTCAACTCCCTGAATAGCTTTTTCACCTTACACTGCTGCATTGTGTCAGATAGAACTGGATAGATTGCAACAGCAGAGTCCCATAGCTCTGTCTCACTGCTGTCTCACTACCTTAATGTTTGTTTATTTGTTTGTTTTTATCTTCTGAGGGTGATTCACTTTTGTCCCTAGCTCCACAAGCCATTTTAGGGCTGCCAGGGCTGCCTGATTTATTTCTACCCATACTCCATCAGCTAGATATATCGATTTCAGTCTGTGTATGTGGTCTAATGCTGTGTGTCATTAAGATAACAGCATATGACAAGGCTTAAAAGATTTTGCAGAATGATGATATAACCATTCCTCTGCCCCTTCTGGCCAGTTTGAGTATTTATCAGGGACAAACTTACTCTGACTTTCACTGTATCCTTACTTAATTCACCACCATGCGTTGAATTGGCTCAAAGAATGTATCAATTATTTTTGCAATAAAAATGCTACAGTAGTCCCTGCTGGAACTCTAGGTGGAAAATAATATACTCCATATTTTAATATACATGTACATTTAGTCAAATCATATCCAAAAGTGGACTCTGCTGGAGTAGCTACCAGTACCCACTTCAAACAGTGGTAGCATATAATCCTTTTGGTTCTCTGTACCTTTTATTTCTGTCCCACTACTGCCAATAAAAGAGTCAGGGAAACCTATGTAGCGGCCCTCGTTTTACCAATTTCTTTTTTCTAACTACTTCACCACAGGAGTTCAAAAGACTACTTTGACTCTGTGCTCCCTGTGTCATAACAAGTTTCACACTTGCGATGTCTGTGGTAAATGCCATTGACCCTCTGTCACCTTAGCAGAGGCACTAGAATTGTGCTGCTGGATTTCTATTGGCACATTATGCACTTTTGGTTCTTTGTTGTACCGTTTGGCCTTCCAGATCATTTAATGTCACCAGTGCTATCAAGAACAACTTCTGTATCATTTCAGGACTTCAGTTTGATACCTCTGAAAAGGAAATACTGGGGGAGTTGTGAGAATACTGTTCTTAGAGAACAGTTCTTTTATTATACTGTTCTTTTATTGTTGCATTAATGACCTCTTTTTTGTCTATCTAAAACATCCCATACAGGACATATACTGGATTTTTTAAAGATTATTTTAGATTATAGATTATTTGCTATTAACAAATGTCTAATAGTGCATTGTTGTGGAGTTTTGTGGAACCGAGCCGAACATCACCACCAATGGTGGTAAGAAAAATACACAGATTGGTCTGACGAAGTTAGAAGCAAGGCCGGGGCTGTTTTCTTTCTAGTTCAGCTGTAGATTAATGCAGCCTGGGTGTAATGAATGCAAACAAAAAGTTGGATTTTTTAATTAATCATTCTTTGTTTTCCATGAAATCCATTTTGAGGCAAAACTAAAAGTAGATAGACTAAGCACAGCTTGTCCACTCAGAGGACAAATGGCCCAAAAGGACAAACTGTAAGTTTAGTGTTTTTCCTTTGTGAGAAAGGGGAATGATTGAGGGGGCATTGCTCAACCCTAACAGTTTCATTATTTATTGATAGATATAGCAGATTTCTGTCAATGTTCTTTAGTAAATGCAGCATACTTTTTTCTATAGTCTGCAATTCAGCAGCATCTTTTATGAACAGCACAACCCCATGAATTGCCATCATAGATAGCCTGTTTAGCAAAAGTGCTGTTTGGCTTGATAACACATAGCACTGAGATCTACACCATAAAACTATGAATTGATGTAATTTAAGCCACCAATAGAGGGGAAAAAAGTGCATTAGCAACAATTTCATTGCTAAGATTTTATTCTGATGCATAGTCCTACTGTACAGTATGTTCTGCAAAATGCAGCTTCACAAGAATTTTACTCATTTTACTCATCTTGCTTGGATTCCAATCCCTGGCTCATGTGTATGTTGTTATACTATCTGCTCCTACACACAACACTGGCACTGCTGTCCTCGTTGTTGGCTCATGAATATCTGTTACACACACAAATGAATGGAGCCATCCAGATCTTGCAAGGTTACAAATACTTTATATTTACATGGAATTCTGAGTGTTAGGGATTTGTGAATCATTACTGAGGTATAAATACTCCTTTATCCTGACATTTTCCTTTAAGAATCGATCCTGAATATTGACTGGATATTGAAGCAAGAAAAAAAAAAGGAAAAAAAAAGATGGTGCAGCATGGTTTTGAGTTAGAAATAAGTTTATTATTGTGGTACCAAAATTAGTCACATAAAATTAGATGAGTTACAGCAGAGGTGGACAGAAGATAGGAAGAAAACTGACAGATAATCCATCTGGAGCCAAAGAAAAGCAGAGCTACTCGACACATGCCTTCCAGAAATGCTAGCATTATGCAGATACTGACTGTGATAATACTGCGTTATTTTAATCATCTGAACAGAAAGTAAAGACCATTGTAAGGTTCAGAATTGGGTCCTGTTGTACATTCTTTGAATTTTGCTAAATATTAATGAATATTTTTGTTTTATTTTTTCTCTACCACAACCATAATTAGAACTTGAACAAAATAGTCATGGCTCCATTCTTAGAAAAGGGATCTTCAAGGGTTATTTAAAGGTTTACTGCATGATTAAAGGTTCTTAGCTTTCTTAAAAGGGGGGGGGGGGTATATCTAGAACCATTTTATAGAGGGAAACCCTCTGTTGTAGAGTTCTACATATAACCTTTAAGAATCTCCCTAGAGGATCAATTGAAGAAATCATACCTTGACTATGTCATAACATACCACATAACATAACATAACACAGCCAGGAATGGGACTAGACTGTTTATATAGTTTATATTCTTCTACAAAAATAAAATAAGTCAAATTATAAAATGGGAATTTACATCTTTAACCATTATCATCTTTAGTACCATTGCTGCTTCATAGCTCCAGGGTCACCAGTTCAATCTTAAGCTTGAGTTACTGTCTTATGGAGTTTTGCTTGTCTTTTCTGTGTTTGTGAGAATGTGTGTGTGTGTGTGTGTGTGTGTGTGTGTGTGTGTGTGTGTGTGTGTGTGTGTGTGTGTGTGCATGGTGTCCTGCAATGGACTGGTGTCCCATCCAGGATGTATTACCCCCTTATGCCCAGTGTTTCCTTGATAGACTCTGGCTCCAACACTACCCTGAGCAGGATAAAGTGCTTACACAAGAACAGAACAAATTAATGCATCAGTTTCCCCACATTAATCCCTGCTCTCTGTGTTCTTTTCTCAGGTTTTGAACTCTCTCACTGTGACGAGCCAGGCGTGCCGCAGTTCGGCTCCAAAGTGAGCGACCAAGGCCACTTCGCAGGAAGTGCTGTCACATACCAATGTGACCCAGGCTACACACTCCATGGCAGCGGATTGCTGAGGTGTATGACGGGTGAGAGGCGAACATGGGACCATCAGCTGCCTTCCTGCATAGGTATGTGTCCAAATATCTCAGGCCATCTTACTAACTTTTATAGCAACACACTTATAAATTTTGCTTGGTATGTCTTATCTTTAACTGAATTAACAACAGTATAAGCAATATTAATGTAAATGCACAAAAATACCTTCTTATGCTTGTAAAAAATTTAACAAATGGAAATGTGACAATGACTACAACTGTATATCGATTTTGGATTTAGGCATATGCAAATTCTTCTTTGTTTAGATGCAGTTTTGCTTTTTAATTTAATTGCATATACTTGGATGTTCTTAATAATCAATGTTTATGATTTAATCCTGTTACCCTCTACTTGAAAGATGCCCAAAAGCTGAATTGGATAAAGATAGTGTTTTAGTAGATAGGGATAGTGTAAGATTTTGGCATGCATCTATTAAAAAGGTTTTATGTGTCACGCTGTGTGATTATACATGGAGCAAATGATTTTCTTTGATTATCCTTATATCAATTTATAATATACAAACTATTTGATTTGTTTGTTTTATTCCTGACACATCCTCATCTTAAAAGAGTGGCTATGTCTGCCCTTTGCCTCATTATTTTCATTGACAAGATGAAGCAGGAAAGTGATTATAAGGGGAACGTAGTGCTTACATAACAACTAACACATGATAGCTAGGGTATTATATTTTCACTACCTTCGTGTGTTTTTAACAAGTAATGTTACATAAATTAAGAAGGAGAAGCCTTTATTTGTCACAAATACATTACAGAACAGTGAAACTCTTCGCATATCCCAGCTTGTTAGGATGTTGGATGTAGGATACGGTGCACCTGGAGCAGACAGGGTTAAGGGCCTTGGCGGCGCTGGGGCTTGAACCCCGAACCTTAAATGTTTACATTTAAATGTTTAAAAAGTGTGAATGCTGTTTATTAATAAAGAAAGATTACAGTTCATCCCCATTTTCTACTGACTTATGGTTCTATGATTTGTCTATATGATTATGATTCATCTAAAACTGATTTCCTTGTTCTTGGTCCATGTCCTTTTATAAGTGAATTCAGATTTTTGTCTAGCAAAGGCAAATTCTGTCTAATTATTAATGGATGGATGCATTTTATTGTGCTGTCACTAATTGGCTTCTATATATTAGTTCCTTTTGCATATACTGTAATTACAGGTAATAAAATATTATTAATAATCTGGAGTTAACAATGTGGTGAAATTCCTTTCTGGTAGAAGAATATTCCAGTGTACTAAAGTGCCAAAAAATATGTTTAATGATCCCTACTTGAACTATTGAAGCAAATATTATTATATAGTTTACTATATAGTTAAAGATGTACCAGCTGCCCTACCTACCTACCACGTATACTGCACACTCATTAAAAATTGGTGTACATAGTTATTTTTCAACTCCCAACTTCTTATATCAGGCTTTAGTCACTATATATTCACTATAGTAGCCCATAAGTCAAGTGTGATAGCCTCTTGAATTAATTTAGTTGGAGGCAGTGGTATTATTAATGCTATCCTGCCCCACCAAAATCAATGGTCACGAGTCAATCCTGGTGCAATGGCCTAATCATTAATCGTAGAGCCCCCCTTAGTAGCCAGAGCCCTTGGGCACATTCCCAGTCAGTAATCTTTCCCTGGTATATACTATCAGCCTAAACAGTCGATACAGGTATCTACCGTCTGGCTGTTACAGTTGACCTCATTCTGTAACAGTTAGTCCTGCCAGATTCAGAAAAATGACAAACACCGCAAAGCAAAGCAGACGTATAGAAGATCCATGAAACACTTCTCCAGCTGGAAACTTATTCAGTGCCTCACTAGCCTCTTGTAGTTAGGCCTCTTCCTGTTGACAGACAGGAATTATCCAGTTAACTGTAATTATCCAGATTTGCAAACAGAACAGTAATAAGACTTAATAAGTGATGTGCTCAGTTGTCCAGAATTTCTCAGCCTCGTCCTTTCTGTAAAGCCACACTGCCGTCAAAGTGACAGCACAGCTAGTTAAAGCATTTCTACCCATTTTCACTCACTAATTTTTTCCCCCGTCATCTGCAAAGAAGCTTACATGTAATGCAATTATGACTTCGCTGCTGTTAGGGCTAACGGTCCATATGTGGCTTTGAAATGTGTGTTTATGACAAGCGCTATGATAAATATGATTATGGCACTTTTTTTTCCCCCCTCAATGATGAATGCACTGGTCTCCTGCTTCCAGAGTGGGTCTGGGCTCATATATAACACAGATAGGTTTTTTTTTTTTTTTTTTTTTTTGTAGCATTAATTAACCGTGGGAGCAAAGAAGTGCACTTAAAGCAGGATGCTCTGCCTATGCATAAATGCCTCTAGCATTCGCCCACATTAACATACTTGTGGAAGAGGCTGGTGTGTGTGATCATAAATCTGGCAGAAGTAAAAAAAAGATTTTAAAAGCCCACAGATATTTAATCAGATCATTATTAATATAAAAAGTACCACATAGAATAGGGTTTAAAACTCGTAAACCATTAATAAGAATTAATTAAGAATTACTAATAAACCATTCATTAAACATCAAGAATTTATCACATTTAAAACAGCAACAACAAGTCCAAGAATTTTGTCAATAAATTGTAAAAAAAAAAAAAAAGTTTAATAAAATAAATGTCTTTTAAATGTTGATATTTTTTATTCATATAACATTTTATTGCATGTTATAATGAAAAAGTTGATTTAAGAAAACAAAATTAAACATTTTTAACTAATTGATTGCAAATAGGACATGATTTTATTATTATTTCTTTTTTTATTTATTGATGAAAAAGACATTTAAATAAGCTGAATTATTTTTGAATTACAATACACTCCCAGTGACACTACCACCACCGTGCTTCATCATGCATGTTTTTTATTGATCCAACACATCTGATTCTTCTAAACTTTTACATGAAAGGAATTTGTCCAATCAAGGAAAAATAAGAAATGACAAGACTTTAAACTGTTACATTGTCATTTGAAAAAAGATCAGTGCAGTAGCTGCCACTTTGTCTTTTGGGAATTTATGAACAGTCCATTTTATACATCATAGATATGAGCAGTACGTGACAGGGTAATAACCCGTTTATTCATATCATAGCGGAATGTGGTGGAAGTTTCAAAGGTGAATCGTCTGGGCGGATATTATCTCCTGGATACCCATTCCCTTATGACAACAATCTTCGCTGTACATGGACCATCGAGGTGGACTCAGGCAATACTGTCAGGTACCTCAGCTTTTCCGTACAAAATACATTTCAATAAAACGTTATGAAGGTGAAAATCTTTTTTTTTTTCTTTTTTTTTGCTTAAGCTGAAATTCCATTGCCAAAATTTGACCAGTGTTTAGATCTTTAGAATTTGAGGTGCTGCTAAATCAATATATTTAGGCCACTGATTAAATGGAATTACAAAGAAGAAAGTGGAATTAATTATAGTTTAGCAGACGGGATCAGCAGTGACCCAGAGGAGGAACAGGGAATTAAATGTTAAAATATGTCTGCTAATTATATTCTGTGATAAAGCTTCAGAGCATCACAGTAATGGATAACAAGACAAAGATCAAGACTGTGTTAAATGGCCTCCGGATGCCCAGTGTAAAACAGCTGACCAGAGACATGATAGACATCCATTAGTGGGCCAGTCTGCTTGGATTGGGTCTTGGTACCAAAAAAAAGACACTGTTTTAGTCTATTTGGCAATCCTAGGCCAAATCCAAGATAAGCTGATGTCAGTCAGATTTACTAATCTTGATACCACGAGTGACAATGTGTGGTTTATTTATTTTGCTAATTGATTGATTGAAGAACTTTAAAAAGTTCCCATTGGAATTAAAATCATGTTACTTTGTTACTTCTTTCTCTTTTTATAGCCTCCAGTTTCTAGCCTTTGACACGGAAGCATCTCATGACATCCTGAAGGTGTGGGACGGCCGTCCGGAGAACGAGATGCTTCTGAAGGAAGTAAGCGGTTCCCTGTTGCCTGATGGGATCCACAGCACCCTCAACATTGTTACCATTCAGTTCGAGACTGATTTCTACATCAGCAAGTCTGGCTTTGCTATCGACTTTTCCAGTAAGTTATTTGCTTTTAAAATAAATCCATGTCCATGAATTCAGAATAAATTAATTTGTGTGCAAGCTTGGCATTGATGTCAGTATGCCTAGCTCAGTTATTCCTGCAGGACTAAACAGGTTAGATTTAGGTATTGGATTAATTTTCAGTGTTTTGTGGGTCAATCAGCCAGTAGGATAATCACACTGCAGATAAATGCTGAGAAATCAATATGTAAATAAATATGGTACAGGTTATTTTTAAGACTTAAGTCAGGACAGACAAAATATCCCTGAATCTCTTACTTTGTATCTGATAGAAGGTTACAGGACATTAAATAAACATCCGATATTTTGCACTCCTTTTCTATCATCACTGATCATCATAGCAACCAATTGCCATTTACTTTAAGCAATAAATGTAAGAAAGTGCTAGCATTCAGCATCCATAGATCTTGGCTAATATGACTGCTGCATATATACTGGTTGAAACAAGTAAGAAGTCCAAAAAAGGAAGATGAACCAAGATAAACAAGAACCAGGTTTGTAATATTCCAGCCAACAGTCTTGAACAAAAACTATAACATATTTAGGAAGGTAAGAAGACTATAGAGTAAACTTCTTGAAGAGCAATCAGTGGTGTGAAAACACCTTCTGAAACACTTGACCTGAACAGGGGTGGACAAAATTTATGTTGAAGAACATAATTATTTTATTTTGAAGAACATATTTGTAATGTGTTATGTGAAAACACCTGTTGAAATGCTCAACCTCACACACAGCCTTAGCTAGGAAAATTATGTCGCACTACAATGATGACTAAAGCATCAATTCTGCTGTTTTTCCTTTTCAGGTTCAGTAGCGACTGCCTGCAGGGATCCAGGAACCCCAATGAATGGCACACGGAGCGGTGAGGGCAAGGAACCGGGTGACACCATGACCTTCATGTGTGACCCAGGCTACGAACTGCAGGGCGAGTCTCGAATCACCTGCATTCAGGTGGAAAACCGATACTACTGGCAACCGAGCCCTCCTACCTGCATCGGTGAGATTTTTCAATTTGCAGAGCTTCCACTTAAAACCCCTTCGGGAACTTTGGGTGCACCTCATTTCAAGCATTTCACACCTGCCATGGCACACCGGAACACCATAAACTCCAGCCAGAAACGAATCTCTTCCTTTCGGAACCGAGAAAATGTTGTTAATAATAAATCTTGTTGACAGAAATATCTGATCGAGTGCTCAGTCAGCATTCAGACGCCAGAGCATATGAGGCATGTCCTATGACTGGGAAATTGCTGATATTCTGCAATCAGCTGCGGTTTGCAAAACTATTGGTCAAAAAGTGCTGCAAGTTATTTTATTTTCCAAATTCAGAGTGATGGATGTGTTCTCCTTTTTCTTTCTTTCTTTCTTTCTTTCTTTCTTTCTTTCTTTCTTTCTTTCTTTCTTTCTTTCTTTCTTTTTCCCTTTACAGTCCTGACAAAGTAAGGCAGTGTGTTGATTTGATTTGATCTGATTTGATTTGATCTGATTTGACATGTGCTTTCTTGCATGCTGGTACAATGTGTTAAAATGGATTCTACAGTGATAAATAAACTAGGAAGTAATAATTGAAGTGTGGGTAATAAATGAACCCCTACTGGCTTCAAAGGATACTTTGCAAGTCATTCGATCACAATGCAATTCAAACACCTCATTTATTAATAAAAGCTTTTTGCAGCTCCCAGGCTTGGCCTTACTTGGCACTTTTTGGGCATCATGGACACCATTTAAGGCACAGACATTTATTGCACAATTTGGTTTGGTCTAAATTTGACTAATAGGAACAAGATATGACATGACATGACAGCATGGTGTATAACACACACTGAGCAATACTGTACAAAGGTTAATTAAACCAAAACACCTCAACACGAAGGTAAAGGGAAGAAAACACAACAGGAACTGCTACTGACATTAGCATTGCAGGGTCTTGGATACAGTGGTACTGAAGATAACAGTATTTGACATACGTATAGCAAATGATTTGATTGGTCTGATGTTGATAAAGTGGGTGTGGCATTTCCTTCCTTTTTGGAGACTGTTGAAAAAAACTGCATACCAAAAAGCAACCCAGCTTTCCTGACTTCACCCAATCTGCACTGAGCATACCTGACTTAGCTTAATTTAAGATGCAAAACTTTTGATTTGCTGACAATTTTATAGTGAACCAATGCATTCCAGGTTTCATGGCTGCCAGTTCCACTGTATATGTTATAAAGCAGAATTTTTTTCCCCATTTAATAATATTGAAGAACATTATATCCCTTGTCTTACAGCTCCTTGTGGAGGAAACATCACAGGCTCGTCTGGATTCATCCTCTCTCCAAACTTTCCTCACCCCTACCCACACAGCAAGGACTGTGATTGGTTCATCACTGTGCACCCTGATTATGTCATCTCATTAGCATTCATCAGGTAAGCTCTTTCCTGTTGTTTAGGTTAACTGAAAGTGTGTTGCTAGTTGAAAGATAAATGGAAATTAGATTCTTGGGAAAGTAAATTAAACTGACATATCGGTTTTCTTATGAATTACTCTCACAAAACTCAGTTAATTCAGCACTAGCAAATATATTCTCCTCCTGTGGAATGTGGGAGAAGATAGGAATTTTTTGTATATCTTACATTAATTAAAGGGTGTGTTTCAGAAAAGTCAGATTTTTGCCTCAGTTTTAAAAGCAAGTGTAAAGTGGGGCAGTTTTAGCCCCATTTCACAGAATATCATTTTTGCCATTTGGGACCATTTTGTCTGCAATTTTCACTAATGCCGTTTTTCCATCCATGACGCACACTAAAAGAGCTGCCTCTTCAATTGCATCTATGATCTGAAATTATTCAGCTAGTGTCTGCTAGTGTGGATTACAACTTAAGTTCATGGAATCGTCCTTTTTTTCTCTGGTTTCTTTGGTTTCATAGTACATGTAATGCAGAATCCATAATTAGATTCAGACAAAATGAAAACAAGTGGATGTGTTATGCTGTGGGAGGCACTTCTTTACTGCTATGTTTGGTTCCACTTGTCTCTGTTTAGAGGAAACATCACTGCAAATCAATATAAAGTTCCTCTGAATGATCACCTTCATCCTTACAGGAGTAGTGTCTTCCAGGATGAGTGAATGGTTTGATGAGGATGAAAGTGATGTAAATCATATGCTATGGCCTTCTGGAAACGTATGGTAGACTTTGGAGTGACATGTTAGACAGTGCTCTCCGCCACCATCATCGAAACACTACTTGAGGCAATATTTTTTGGATATATCAGTTCAAGAGACTTGTAGAATCTATACCAAGGTGCAGTGAAGCTGTTCTGGTGGCTCATGGTGGCCTGACACCATACCAACACAAACCAATGTTGGTTTTAAATGGCATATAACACAGCAGTGGCTAGGCAATTATTAAATATTTTTATTACAGAAACCTATTTGTTAAAATGACTGCCCTTCAGTAGTTTATCAAACCTGCACTACAATATAACAATAATTTTAGACTTAACTACTAGACCCTATGACAAATGTGGTTTAAAAAGTCTTCACATACAGGAATAACAACTTTTGAATTATGGCTATTAAAACACATATTCATGAATCTTTTCTTTCCATTTCAGCTTCAGCATTGAGCCCAATTATGACTTCCTGTACATTCATGATGGGCCGCACACCAACAGCCATCTGATTGGGACATTTCAAGACAGCAAGCTACCAGAGAAGATAGAGAGCAGCTCGAACATCATGCACATAGCCTTCCGCAGTGATGGTTCAGTGAGCTATACCGGTTTTCATCTGGAGTACAAGGGTAAATGTGGCAGTAACATACATACACATACATTAAAATGCATACTGACAAAAAATTTGAATAAACTAGAGTTAAAAAAAATAATAAACCAGCATGTCGGTGCAGCGGGGAACATTGCTGTCTCACAACTTCAGGGTTTCCAGTTTGATCCTGAGCTCAGGTTACTATGTAGAGCTTAGCATGTTACCCTGGCTCCATGTATCCTCCAGGTTCCCTAGTTTCCTTTCACCTATCAAAAACATGCTGATAAGTGGATTGGCTATGCAAATGCCCCATAGGGAATTGAAAAAAAATTCAAGGCAAAAACTTTAAGAATGGTATTGAATTTAGCTTTCCTTTACAGTCACACCTACTTGTCTTCCCTGCCAATAGTTGACTCATTGCCTCCTTTAGATGCCTAACCCCCTTAGAAAAACATTTCATTGATCTCCATAATTACTAAAACAATAGAACCTAAAAAGGGGTAATATTCCTTGGTTGTTAACCAAGAGTGACGTTTAAGACCCCACCAACTAACCTAATGGTACCCTTATGGGGGTTCAGGATCATGGTGAAAACCCATCTCTGGTTTTAAAGGCTGCCCCTAGTTGATGGATTCTGCTTTCCATGCAGTATGTGAAGATGACCTTGTTTGTGCCATTATGGATTGTCCACAATCTTCAAATCAGTTGCATGCTGGTCATGGAGGGCTTTTGTGGAGTTTTAATCTCTGCTGTGGGTAAAGTAGGTCCAGACTGTTCTCAAACTGTGACCTGTATTTTGCGACCCATATGGTGTCTACTTGAACAAGAAACTTTGTAGTTTGGACTCTGTATTCTTTCTTGTCAAAAAGTGCATGCCCACTTTGTTTGTATGACCCTTTCTACATGGCATTGGAAGTTACACAAAAAGGGTCTACTGCAAATGGTTTGCTCTCTTTAAATATATAAAACATGGTTAAAAGCCTAAATTCTAAACCCAAGGTGACAAAGTCCCCACATCCCAAAGGTCCCTGAGCCTGAGTTACTGTCTCATGTTCTTCAAGTGTCCTGTGGAACTTCAGTTACCCCCACCTCCCACTGGCAGTCAATACATTTATGAACCCTTTTTTTCTCCAGATCTTTGACTAAATATTCTCCAACAGAATTGCACACATTGCTGGTGCCTCTAACCACATTCTCTTCAGAAAATCTTAAAAAGTAGGGCTGTGTTTCTCAGCGAGTCCTCAATCACTATCCTAAATATCCTGCAATACTATCCATCTCTTCTGGTTGCCCTGGTTATTTGTCTCACATGCAGAGGAGAGAAAGACAATCACTCTTTTAACCTCACTTTTTGGAGGACTGATCTTTTTTGTCAAACTTCTTGGAAAACTCATAGCAGCAAGAGTGAAAAACATAGAATGTGAATGATCTTTAGATTGCACATATGCAATAATAAAACAAGGTCATTGTAACATATAGATGGTTTCATTTTCTTCAAAGGTGAACACTTTTGATTTTGTACTAAGGCCATTGGAGACACTGGTTTATTCTTTGTTAACCAGGCATTAGAGGTGGAAATTAGCAAATAGGAAAATTTCTTCCAATGACACATGCCTCATTTTCAAAGATACAAGTATTCTTCAGAGAGCAAGAGACACAGCTGAGTGGCCATTCTACCAACTGGCACTTCATCTGCTAACACCATAAGACCACACATCACATAATAACACTATCATAGTGGACAAGTACCTATGATTGAAGTAGGGTTTTTTCTCAAGATAAGGCTTTCCAATGTTTCTGGCTCCATTGCCACACTGAATCTTTCTTTACCAGGGCATGGAGCCAGGACTCAGTTAGAAATGAAATGTCCATATTATTTCAGGAGCTGTAAAAAGAACTTCAATTCTACCATATTTTTTGGCTGCAGCACTTCACAACCTGCTCCTTTTCTTCTAAGGAATAAAGGCCTGTCGCAGATGGCTTCACATGCTTGCAAGATATACTTTTATTATGTGAGACACATTTCAGTCTTTGGCAGTTTTCTGAGTGCTTCACTTAGATTTTTCAGAGTTTCTCATTCAGCTACATTTCTGGTCAGGGGCCTGAAGTTTCTAGGAGTTGCTAAGGTCAGTTTTCATAAACTTTTTTATTTTTTTAATATAAATTGCATAGAATATATAGAATATAAAAACTGTGTGTACAGCCATGGCCAAAAGTTTTGAGAATGACACAAATATTAATTTTTACAAAGTCTGCTGCCTCAGTTTTTATGATGACACTTTGCATATACTCCAGAATGTTATAAAGATTGATCAGATGAATTGCAATTAATTTCGAAGTCCCTCTTTGCCATGAAAATGAACTTAATCCCAAAAAAACATGTCTACTGCATTTCAGCCCTTCCACAAAAGGACCAGCTGACATCATGTCAGTGATTCTCTCGTTAATACAGGTGAGAGTGTTAATGAGGACAAGGCTGGAGATCACTCTGTCATGCTGATTGAGTTAGAATAACAGACTGGAAGCTTTAAAAGGAGGGTGGTGCTTGAAATTATTGTTCTTCCTCTGTTAACTATGGTTACCTGCAAGGAAACACGTGCAGCCATCATTGCTTTGCACAAAAAGGGATTCCCAGGCAAGGATATTGCTGCTAGTAAGATTGCACCTAAATCAACCATTTATCGGATCATCAAGACCTTCAAGGAGAGAGGTTCAACTGTTGTGAAGAAGGCTTCAGGGCGCCCAAAAAAGTCCAGCAAGCGCCAGGACCCTCTCCTAAAGTTGATTCAGCTGCGGGATCGGGGCACCACCAGTGCAGAGCTTGCTCAGGAATGGCAGCAGGCAGGTGTGAGTGCGTCTGCACGCACAGTAAGGCGAAGACTTTTGGAGGATGGCCTGGTGTCAAGAAGGGCAGCAAACAAGCCACTTCTCTCTAGGAAAAACATCAGGGACAGACTGCTATTCTGCAAAAAGTACAGGGTTTGGACTGCTGAGGACTGGGGTAATGTCATTTTCTCTGATGAATCCCCTTTCCGATTGTTTGGGGCATCTGGAAAAAAGCTTGTCCGGAGAAGAAAAGGTGAGCGCTACCATCAGTCCTGTGTTATGCCAACAGTAAAGCATCCTGAGACCACTCATGTGTGGGGTTGCTTCTCAGCCAAGGGAGTGGGCTCACTCACAATTTTGCCTAAGAACACAGCCATGAATAAAGAATGGTACAAAAACATCCTCAGAGAGCAACTTCTCCCAACCATCCAAGAACAGTTTGGTGACGAACAATGCCTTTTCCAGCATGATGGGGCACCTTTCCACAAGGCAAAAGTGATAACAAAGTGGCTTGGGGAACAAAACATCAACATTCTGAGTCCATGGCCAGGAAACTCCCCAGACCTTAATCCCATTGAGAATTTGTGGTCAATCCTCAAGAGGCGGGTGGACAAACAAAAACCCACAAACTCTGACAAACTCTAAACATTGATTATGCAAGAATGGGCTGCCATCAGTCAGGATGTGGCCCAGAAGTTGATTGACAGCATGCCAGGGTGAATTGCAGAGGTCTTGAAAAAGAAGGGTCAACACTGCAAATATTGACTCTTTGCATAAACTTCATGTAATTGTCAATAAAAGCCATTGACACTTATGAAATGCTTGTGATTATACTTCAGTAACAGTTAGTAACATCTGACAAAAAGATCTAAAAACACTGAAGCAGTAGACTTTGTGAAAATTAATATTTGTGTCATTCTCAAAACTTTTGGCCATGGGTGTATGATGGGATCCCAGATTGTGACACTGCTTTCAGTTTTATCAATTTTGTAATCATTAAATATACCAAGATTGCCAAATGTATGTGGACACCTGACAATCACACCCATTGTGACACCCACATGTGCTCGTTGAACATCTCATTCCAGATTTATTCTACCCTTTGTTATAATAACCTCCACTCTTCTGGAAAGACTTTCCACTAAATTTTGGAGCATGGCTATGGGGATTTGTGCCTATTCAGCCACAAGAGCTTTAGTGAGATAAGGAACTGATGTTGGGTGAGGAGGCCTTGCTCATAGTCAGCATTTTAATTAATCAGAAATGTGTTTAGTGGGGTAGAAGTCAGGGCTCTGTGCAGGCCACTCAAGTTCTTCCACACCAATCTTGGCAAATCATGTCTTCATGGACCTCGCTTTGTGCAAATGGGGTGTTGTCATGCTGGAACAAGTTAGTTGGGCCCCTTAGTTCCCATGAAGGGAAAACTTAATGCTACAGCATACAAAGACATTGTAGACAATTGTGTGCTTCCAACTTTATGGCAACAGTTTGGGGAAGAACCGCATATTGGTGTGATGGTCTCATGTCCACATACAGGTGCATCTCAATAAATTAGAATGTCATGTATTTCATTTGGAAACCAAGGTCCTAGAGTCTGGAGGAAGGGTGGAGAAGCTCATAGCCCAAGTTGCTTGAAGTCCAGTGTTAAGTTTCCACAGTCTGTTATGATTTGGGGTGCAATGTCATCTGCTGGTGTTGGTCCATTTTGTTTTTTGAAAACCGACGTCACTGCACCCGTTTACCAAGAAATTTTGGAGGACTTCATGCTTCCTTCTGCTGACCAGCTTTTTGAAGATGCTGATTTCATTTTCCAGCAGGATTTGGCACCTGCCCACACTGCCAAAAGCACCAAAAGTTGGTTAAATGACCATGGTGTTGGTGTGCTTGACTGGCCAGCAAACTCACCAGACCTGAACCCCATAGAGAATCTATGGGGTATTGTCAAGAGGAAAATGAGACACAAGAGACCAAAAAAAGCAGATGAGCTAAAGGCCACTGTCAAAGAAACCTGGGCTTCCATACCACCTCAGCAGTGCCACAAACTGATCACCTCCATGCCATGCCAAATTGAGGCAGTAATTAAAGCAAAAGGAGCCCCTACCAAGTATTGAGTACATGTACAGTAAATGAGCATACTTTCCAGAAGGCCAACAATTCACTAAAAATGTTTTTTTTTTATTGGTCTTATGAAGTATTCTAATTTGTTGAGATAGTGAATTGGTGGGTTTTTGTTAAATGTGAGCCAAAATCATCACAATTGAAAGAACCAAAGACTTAAACTACTTCAGTCTGTGTGCACTGAACTTATTTAATACACGAGTTTCACAATTTGAGTTGAATTACTGAAATAAATGAACTTTTTCATGACATTCTAATTTACTGAGATGCACCTGTACATTTGGCAGTTCGTAGGTGGATGCTAACAATAAGTGCCACCAATTCTGACCACTGAGTTGCTTTAATTACCACTTTTCTGAGTCCAGGTCTTTGTTCATGTTCCTTTTCACACCAGGGCTTGCCTGTTGTTCTTGGTACTGCATACTGATGTGAGACAAGTGCACCTTAATACTGCTACATCCTAGATCAGGTTTCCTGTACTTGGTCTGCATGTTTTTGTTGGCTGACCCAATAATTACCGCATGTGTAATTACTTATCTTCTGATATGTTTTCTTACTACAACCCTTTGTACATTTCCTTTGTCGCCAGGGTGTTGCCCTTAAGAGTATATCTTTTGCACCTTTAGTATGTATATTTCACCAGAAATGTGAATATAATTTACTTAATGATTTAAGGTACATAATTGGACCACCGTTTTGCCATTTATCAGTCTTTAGAGTAAAGGCTTAAAGTAGTAAAGCCACGACACTTTTCTAGGTAAGAGAGATAGTACATACTGATAGGAAAAGGAAAGGGTTAGTTACAGTTTATATGGTTAAATGCTCTTGCTTGTTGCAGTTATAGCATGTAACATATTATAGCACCTAACAGCATTCTGCACTACTTTTCTCCAGACTTTTTGCATAGCAATTTACATGGGTGGGCATTAGTTCTGCACTTCATTGACTTCACTGCTGACAAAATGTGAAAAGTATCTTGTGTCTCTTACCTTCCTTTTGTTTAAATGCCTGTTGCATTTTAAGTAGCCATTATTATAATTTCCATTCTTATCACAATATTGAGAACTAAAATAGATTTTTCAATATTCAGTCCACAGCTTAATTGGCTTCCCAATCAGTATGTTCAATATGTTGCAAAAATTGCAGAATGGGTGAGGGTTTGATGTTGTAAAAGATAGACAGCTCAGGATATGGCACCAGCACAGGATATGACATTATTTTTTTGTTTGTTTTTTTTTTTTGTTGTTTTTTGCTGAGCTGGCAAACTGCTCAACAAGCTGCATTTGTTTACTCTCAGACTGTTTTAATGTAACTCCATTTGCTAGAAATTTCCACTATATGATCACCCTTTGGCTGTCCCTCCTTCCTGTATCTTTGTATTTTGTATAAAACTAGGCTTAGCTCCTATGTGAATCCTATGGTGCTGCTGGCTTGCGTCGATGAGTTGGAGTGTGAATTTAATCTAGGGAATCTTTTGGGAGGTGGAGAGAAAAGGCAATTACTGCACTGTTGCATGCAAACACTGATTCTCTAGCGTCTTCTTTCTTCTCTCTTCTGGAGAGCAGATCCTTTATTCTTCCTATAACGAGCCGCCGGCTGGGATAGATTGCAGCGCTCATTATCCTCCAGCCACAGGCACTTGGTCCTGGCGCCACCTCCACGCCACATGTATTTGTTTTTGGGTTTTGAACTCCTCTTTATGTGCTCGATATCTTGCTGTCTGGGTTGCTCTTCTCTTTCTGTTTGCATTGCAGCTCTATGGTACCAAATGGTAACATTTATGGAAGGAGTATATCAGGATCAGCACTTTATAACATTCAGGTCAACCTGTAACTCAGGTCAACTTGGAATTTTTCAAACACAGGAAAGTCTTAAGGAAAGAAGAGTTTGTAGTTTGCGATTATTATTTAGTAGAAATCCAGAATCTGATATTAAAAACTGTCCATTGCTCTGCTGTCCATTACAGAGTGTTTCTTCTTTCTTTTTTACCCACTAGCTAAGCTGAGAGAGGCGTGTTTTGACCCTGGCAGTGTGATGAACGGTACTCGACTGGGCAGTGATTATAAACTGGGCTCCAGTTTGACCTTCCACTGCGAGCCAGGCTACCAACTGCAGGGCTACTCCACTCTCACCTGTGTGATGGGCAACACCAACCGACCTGAGTGGAACAGAGCGCTGCCCAGCTGTCAAGGTGATGATGATTCCCTCACACATCCACCTACACATAACTGCAAAATGTACTTTTCCTCTTTACAGTTTAAATAAAATGATCCTAGATAAACAGCCGCTACTTTAGTTTAAAAGGGGCAAGGTCACAACAAGGTCAAATGTCTGACATTGTTTTTCTTCAATAGCTTCTTTTCGAATTGAAGTACATTTTATTGGTATTTCAGTCATACAAATTTGTAACAAGAAGGACTAGACTTGTAGGCGGCAGAGGCATCCCCATCAATGCTACTGATGCCAAGTTTTACGTGTTCTTGCTATATTTTTGATCAAGTTTTTGGGAGCGTCATATCTACTTTATCTTGATTTCTGCCTGCAACCTAATACCAGCTGTTCCGCTCCCATTCCTCATCCTCTTCTTCTCCGCCAGATGGTTTTCCTAAATGCAGCATTTATCTGTGTAGCATGCTCTAAATTTTCACCTGCCATTGACATGCAAGTGACAACCATAAGAGCATGGCCTTAATGTCCAGGTAGCATATATTACAGGATATCTATCAAAGTCAAATATTTTTCACAGAGGTATTTTTCCATGAGCTTAGATTGTTTTGAACATTATCACAACCCCATCAGAATGGAAGCTGGAAATTATAATTCCTGTTGTAGGATTAAAATCTCGGAGTGATATTGATGAAGTTATTTATACAGTAAAATTTGTCATAGCTCAATTTGTCAATTGTAATGGCTTACAATTCCAGCCCGGACCCCCTGCTTTGTGCCCATTAGGATTTTTCCTGCTCCAACACACCTGATTGAACTCGTTGCCTCACTAACAAGCCCATCAGGGCTTTAAATGGGTTTTTTAGAGTGAGAAAAAATATGGCATGGGCAAGTCTCCATGATTCACTATTTTCATCAGTCTCTGAGGGATACTCAGGTTCATTTTCTCGATCTGCACCGATATATTTCACATCCTTAACATTCCAGTTGAATAGGAAAAGGATCTGCGGTGGTGCCTTGTGGGTATTGACCTCTCTGACCAACACAAATAATGAATACACAAAATCGGAAAAACGTAAATGCTCCAAAAGCCATCAAAAGACTGAATCCATGACCATAAGTACTGGTTTTATATTTCATCAGGAATCAACAACTAATAAACATCATTTCTTCATACAAATCTGTATGAATTAAGATGTTTTCTGCATTCAAGAGCCACATCTAGCTGAACCGATCAAATATCAGTGTAACATCTGGAGAATATCAAATTGGGTGGATCAACTAAGCTCAACAAAAAGCTTTTAGCCTTTGACTGCACAAGAGTGTTAATTACCCCCTTGGCTCCACCCTGCCTAGGAGAACTCAACACTCCTAGGTCACTTCAAAGGAGGTCTTGGACTGACCCCCCCTCTCCTTCCTCCAGACGCCTTTGGAATGCAAAAAGACACAAACCCCCCTTCAGACACACAGACACACACACACACACACACACACACACACACACACACAAACTTACAAACACACACACACACACACACACACACACACACACAAGCTCACCTACACACACACACACACACACACACACACACACACACACACACACACACACCCACGAGTTTACCTACACCCACACAATGGAACAATCTTTCTCAAATGTAACATGTAATTATACGATGTCAAAATAGTAGTGATGTTTTCTTGTGTGCATGTATTGTTTGTCCCGTGTAATCAATCTAATATGATTTTGGGTAGTTAAGTTAGAATATAAGTTTAAATGCCTGTAACCATGTATAAGGATATATTACTCTTTTAATGTCTCTTCCCACCCCATCGAATTTGGTATCGAATTAATCGTCTCTTAATGCCCTGATTAATGAAGCATATCATATTACAATGGGATACATTATTTCTTGCTTTCCTCCATAACTTTATAATAATACGATACCGACCTGACTCCACCCCGGAGATGCAAATCAGGTTGGAAGCGAGACAATGAAAGTTCTCCCTCCAAAAAATCCACTTTCCTGATTCGTCAATAGCCCAGAGAGGCTTGTACATTGGCATTGTCCATAAAAGACAGCGACGCGCGTTGCTCACTCTCTTCTGTTTTCCGGCACTCTTCTGTTTTCTTCTTCCGGTAGCCACTTGGCAACTACCCCTTTTTATTTTCTTCCTCGGCAAGTTAACCCGGTTCCAGCCTCCCTCTAATGACACAAAGGAATCAGAGAGCTCAGCTCACGACGTTTTCGATCTCACACGCAATTCAAACTCAACACCAAAAACAAATGCAAGTATTGTTTTCAATCGATCTGTAAATGCGTATTGTAAATGTGTACCCTTATTTTAGGTGTTTTAAATTCATTGCTGGTTCTTGAGGTTAAACTGTTGCACTTTCCTGCTATTCTTTTATTTTAATTCCTTTTCAGTCTTTATTTTCGTTTTCCTAAATATATGTATGTATTATTTGCTTAGATCTAGTTGTGTGTATCAGTAGTTTCACTTAGTTATTAAAATCTATTATTATCACGCTTGATTGTGTTAGGTTTCCTCTTCTCCAGCCCTCGCTACGGTACAAAGAGTGGCGAGTGGCGTGCTTCTGCATTCCACTGCGCGCTTTCCAGCGCTATTCAAAAACTCTCCGATGGACGTTTCATTCATAAAGCCTCATTTTGTTTACCTCTGCCATGTGCTTTTTTGTTTTCGTTCACGTCATGTCTCCGCCTCCTGTGTTTCCCCATGTGCTCTTGTTTTGATTCACGTCATGTCTCCGCCTACTATGTTCTCCCATGTGGGTTTGTTTTGGTTCGTGTCATGTCTCCGCCTCCTCATTTGTTCATGGAGGGGGTTCAGCTGTTATCGATTTGGACATGTGATTTCTTAGTGTTTAAATATGCCGCTCCGTTCCCGCTTCGGGGCGGAGTATTAGTATAGTATAGTATAATCTAGCGTCAGTTTAACTTGGATGTGTTTAACCGTGTGATTTATTCCTGTGATTTCCAGATCACCTATCTAGCGTTTGTATAGTTTAGTTTGTTATAGTTTAGTTTAGATGTGTTTAAACCGTGCGCTTTGTTCCGGTGATTCCCAGATCACTACTCTTGTTTAGTACGGCCTGGATTATAGTTTGTTTTGTTCGTGGTATGGATGCTTCTGTGTGGAATAAACTCTACTGTATTTACTGACGTCTCCCCAGCACATGCATCCTGACTCCCTCTTCCGTCCTACACGTCTGTGTTTGTAACAGATTGTCTCTGTTGTTGCTAATGAATAAGGTCACTTTAATGCTGGCTTTTCACTACATGCTGTATTTCTGTTAATAACAAACCGGAGAATTACCTTTCTTGGCCAGAAGAATAATCAGTGTAATATGAAGATTACACTGGTGCGTTTGGTGGACAAACCGATCAGCCTCTTCGAATTTAATTCTAAAACTAGACTACAAGCTAATCTAGATCATATATATATAGTTGTAATTAATTATACTCCGTTGTAGTCAATTGTCTATATACAGTATCTCACAAAAGTGAGTACACCCCTCACATTTTTGTAAATATTTTATTATATCTTTTCATGGGACAACACTGACGAAATGACACTTTGCTACAATGTAAAGTAGTGAGTGTACAGCTCGTATAACAGTGTAAATTTGCTGTCCCCTCAAAATAACTCAACACACAGCCATTAATGTCTAAACCACTGGCAACAAAAGTGAGTACACCCCTAAGTGAAAATGTCCAAATTGGGCCCAATTAGCCGTTTTCCCTCCCCAGTGTCATGTGACTCGTTAGTGTTACAAGGTCTCAGGTGTGAATGGGGAGCAGGTGTGTTAAGTTTGGTGTTATCGCTCTCACACTCTCTCATACTGGTCACTGGAAGTTCAACATGGTACCTCATGGCAAAGAACTCTCTGAGGATCTGAAAAAAAGAATTGTTGCTCTACATAAAGATGGCCTAGGCTATAAGAAGATTGCCAACACCCTGAAACTGAGCTGCAGCACGGTGGCCAAGACCACACAGCGGTTTAACAGAACAGGTTCAACTCAGAACAGGCCTCACCATGGTCAACCAAAGAAGTTGAGTGCATGTGCTCAGCATCATATCCAGAGGTTGGCTTTGCAGAATAGACATATGAGTGCTGCCAGCATTGCTGCAGAGGTTGAAGGGGTGGGGGGGTCAGCCTGTCAGTGCTCAGACCATACACCACACACTGCATCAAATTGGTCTGCATGGCTGTCGTCCCAGAAGGAAGCCTCTTCTAAAGATGATGCACAAGAAAGCCCACAAACAGTTTGCTGAAGACAAGCAGACTAAGGACATGGATTACTGGAACCATGTCCTGTGGTCTGATGAGACCAAGATAAACTTATTTGGTTCAGATGGTGTCAAGCCTGTGTGGAGGCAACCAGGTGAGGAGTGCAAATACAAGTGTGTCTTGCCTACAGTCAAGCATGGTGGTGGGAGTGTCATGGTCTGGGGCTGCATGAGTGCTGCCGGCACTGGGGAGTGTACTGTGACATGTACTGTGACATACTGAAGCAGAGCATGATCCCCTCCCTTCGGAAACTGGGCAGGGCAGTATTCCAACATGATAACGACCCCAAACACACCTCCAAGATGACCACTGCCTTGCTAAAGAAACTGAGGGTAAAGGTGATGGACTAGCCAAGCGTGTCTCCAGACCTAAACCCTATTGAGCATCTGTGGGGCATCTTCAAATGGAAGGTGGAGGAGCGCAAGGTCTCTAACATCCACCAGCTCTGTGATGTCATCATGGAGTAGTGGAAGAGGACTACAGTGGCAACCTGTGAAGGTCTGGTGAACTCCATGCCCAACAGGGTTAAGGCAGTGCTGGAAAATAATGGTGGCCACACAAAATATTGACACTTTGGGCCCAATTTGGACATTATCACTTAGGGGTGTACTTACTTTTGTTGCCAGCGGTTTAAACATTAATGGCTGTGTGTTGAGTTATTTTGAGGGGGCAGCAAATTTACACTGTTATACAAGCTGTACACTCACTACTTTACATTGTAGCAAAGTATCATTTCTTCAGTGTTGTCACATGAAAAGATATAATAAAATATTTACAAAAATGTGAGGGGTGTACTCACTTTAGTGAGATACTGTATATACATACGTACATTCCCTTTCATGGTTTATTTATATTTATAACTGATCATAACTCGCTTTGATTAGATATAGGTATATTTCACCATTTGAGCTAAATTCACTACATCAGTTTAAATAAATATGAGACAATACAACGCAGTATATTTAAGTCAAATAAATATACACCAATCAGCCATAACATTAATATTGTGTAGGTCCCCCTTGTGTCGCCAAAACAGCTCTGATCCATCAAGGCATGGACTCCACAAGACCTCTGAAGGTGTGCTGTGGTATCTGGCACCAAGACATTTAAGACCTGGCACCAAGGCACCAACATGTTAGCAGCAAGAGGTGGGACCTCCATGGATCAGACTTGTTTGTCCGGCACATCCCACAGATTTTGGAGGAATTTGGAGGCCAAGTCAACACCTTGAGCTCTTTGTTATGTTTCTCAAACCATTCCAGGCCCATTTTTGCAGTTTTCTTCCATTAATCAAAAAAATTCCCAATTTTTTCCCCATTAGGGAATACCGTTGCCATGAAGGGGTCTGCAACAATGTTTAGGTAGGTGATACATGTCAAAGTAACATCCACATGAATGCCAGGACCCAAGGTTTCCCAGCAGATCATTGCCCAGAGAATCACACTTCCTCCGCCTTCTTGCCTTCTTCTCATAGTGCATCCTAGTTCTATCTCTTCCCAAGGGAAGCGACACACACGCAGCGTCCACATGATGCAAAACATAGCATGATTCGTCAGACCAGGCCACCTTCCATTGCTCCATGGTCCAGTTCTCATGCTCACATGCCCATTATAGGTGCTTTCGGCAGTGACAGGGGTCAGCATGGGCACTCTGACCGGTCTGCAGCTACACAAACCCATACGCAACAAGCTGCAATGCACTGTGTGTTCTGACACCATTCTACTACAGCCAGCATTAACTTTTTCAGCAATTTGTGCTACAGTAGCTTTTCTGTGGGATCAGACCAGACAGGCTAGCCTTCGCTCCCCACATGTATCAGTGAGCTTTTGCCACCCATGACCCTTTTGCAGGTTCACCGGGTTGTCCTTCCTTGGACCACTTTTGGTAGGTACTAACCACTGCATACCGGGAACACCCCACAAGACCTGTCGTTTTGGAGATGCTCTGACCTAGTCGTCTAGCCATAACAATTTGGCCCTTGTCAAAGTCTCTCAGATCCTTACACTTGCCCATTTTTCCTGCTTCCAACACATCATCCTTGTGAACTGACTGTGCTCTCAATTTTCACATGCTTCTCCTGTAACGTGTACTCATTCAACCATACAAACACACATGTGCGTGCACACACACGTCTTTTTGCTGGTCCTCTCTCTCTCTCTCTCTCTCTCTCTCTCTCTCTCTCTCTCTCTTACACTCTCTCGCTCGCTCACTTGCTCATTACTGGAGGCACTGAAAGCACAAACAGACACACACAAGTAAAATCAGGCTTATCCAACACAGGTCAGAATTACGCATTAACCTCCTGATTCGACCCACCCACTCTCCATCCACAGCTGATGCTCGACCATACCCCCGCCCCCACAATCGCATATACTATGCATAGTCCAAAATGGTACAGTGCAAAATAAACACCGAATTGAGATAACCTGATTTTTTCCAGTTTGTCCGGCACCAAAATTTCTTAGCGGAAACTCTGATATATATATATATATATATATATATATATATATATATATATATATATATATATATATATATATATATATATATATATATATATAATCTGTGCACACAGGCTTTGCAGTCACTCACCTCACACCGATTATTATCTGAACATCTTTTTTTAGGAGGCAGCCCCCTTCCAGTCACTGCACATATTTCATTACAGAGCCAATCCTCTCAACACCAGAGCCCTGATTAATAATGAATGTAGCCGTGTGTATGTGGAGGTCCCAGGTGAGAGCCTGTAACATCTGCGCAGTGTTCTGTATAACCATGGAGGACAAACATGCTCTGTTTACATTCTACCACCTCTTGTTGACTGAACCCAGCGGGTGTGAAGTGCCTCCAGATTTTCTCCTTCGTCTTATTACTCATACAGCTGTTTTTTAGTTACTGGCCTTGAGCACTGCAGCACCAGGGAAAGACGATTTACAACTGTAACAAAAGCAGTGAGGAGCCCATCCATCTGTTTTTATGCTAATTTCACATTTGTGTTTGCGAAATACCAAAGGAAATGCCAGAAATTTTAAGAAATAACTATTGAAAAAAACAAAGTGTTTACTCGTGGCTGAGATGGAAAGATTGGTTTGTAGAATAGAACAAATATGGAATAAATGGTGAAATATAGCAACATAGCAAGTGTTTCTTCATGGAGGTATCTCAATTTGTTTGATAAAAGTTATTTTTACTAATAAGCATCGGATGTTCTTCTTTTAAAAACCTGAAAAGGCATGACGCTTTTTAGCCAACTGGTTAATTATTAGCTAACATGAGGTAGTATAATCAGCATACTCAGCTAAGCCTGATATCTTAATCTTATATTTGTAAAGAAACTAGGTTCTCACAGCCATTTCAATGCTTTTAGTTCCTTATGGGGAATAATTACTGGTATTTCTGTCCTTTTTCTCCAACCTGATAAAAAAAATTCATAAAAGAGCAAACATGCTAGATCAATGTCGTTGGATTTTGTTTGAGTTCAGACTAATGAAGGAAGGTAATGCCAAGCCCGTCCATAACCCTAGCCTTAACCTTTGAAACAATTTATACAACTTAAATCAATGAAACTGTGATGAAATCTCTCAAGCCGTATTTCTAGCCATCGTATGCTAGCTATCATTCATTATTACAGAATTTGACTGACCAATGACAGATGTTACACACAGCCCATTGGAAAATATGCAACAGTATCTTCTCAGATAGCAACAAACGCTTTGACACAAGTGATTCCTTTGCTAATTACTATCATATTGGGGTAAAGTCTTTTTTTTTTTTTAATGATCTGCTACTTCCAGCCATCCTCGAATATGATTTAAACTCATCAGTGTTGTAGAGAGTACCTACTCTTAGTGATGATTTATTACATTTTCACACTGTGATAAACAGATTCAGCTCCCTTCACACAGCTTTCGTCCCATGATTAATCGACATAACCAACCACTTTTGGGGCATCATTTAGCCAGTAACAAACAACTGACTAAATATTCCAACATGTCAAAATCTAGGAAAAAATATAGTAATATATGGAATAGTAAGAACATGCATTAACAGCAATCCAAAACATTGTTGCGTTGACGTCTTCTTAATTATCAAATAAGATGCATGCAACTTAGTTGATGCATAATCCCATTGTGCTATCTTGTTTACATACTATTACTCACCACTGTTTCAATCCAGTGACTATATCTTTCTGTGAAAAGTAAATAATTTCATGTCGTTCAAAAGTTTATAATTCCTGGTGCATATATATGGAAATGTAAAGCTTAAACATTCAGAAACTTGTGGCCAATTAAGTGCACAATAGGCCAAATTAAGCCTAAGATTAGTTTTGCATGAACATTTGGGTGTAATTAGTAAAGAATGAAACACAATGAGGCGTGATGTTAAAGCAAAATAATCAACTACGGGGTGTTGTGATGTGGCCACCATGTGAAGTGGAGTTACTGTTATCACCCTAATGTTAATATATCAGCATGTCCTGAAGTGTTTTGATCTTCTTATACCACATCAATACACCATACTTTTTAACTGTTTATAGTTACATTTAATGTTGTGGAACGTCTACAAGACAAGTTAGTTCATGTTATCACTCTTTTTTAATAAGTTAATAAGTCAAAAAATTAAAGCTTGTCATTTTACCACGAACTCCTCACCTAAAGATGGGGGAAAAAATGTAGCCGACAAACCTATTAACCTTTGGAATGTTCTGACACTGGTGACTCGTTCCATAAATGTTGTCAACACAGTCTTACAGAAAATATCACTGATTGTATATAATATATAGCTTTTCTTTGTTAAATAACAACACATTTTTAAACCATAGTCTTAGCTTATGTAGATTGTCCACCATATAAGTCCCTATGAATGAGCTGTTACTACAGAAACTTTAGCATATTAGAACGAGTGTCACTACTGAAAATTAATCAACACCTTCTGACCATTCAGATTTGAGAATTCAACAGTATAAGTAGTACAATAGATAATAACACTTTTGCTTCTTTTAATTAGTGTTATGCAGTGTTA
This sequence comes from Cranoglanis bouderius, assembly GCA_023630585.1. NCBI lineage: Eukaryota > Metazoa > Chordata > Actinopteri > Siluriformes > Cranoglanididae > Cranoglanis > Cranoglanis bouderius. The sequence goes on from CM042539.1 coordinate 26,540,302, forward strand.
TTCTATGTACTCTGACTTTTGTATGCTGAGTATGTTAATTGAAATTAGCAACCATACACTCATATATGTTTTGTACTGTGTTATTACTAAAGCTGGTTTTGAGCTTGCGATTGTAAATGTCACCTTACAGGAAGATTTATGTTGTCAAATGATATGATTTGAAAGCCTTTCCTCAACCTATAACAATATTGACCTTAATGGGTTTTTTTTTCCTCCTGCTCTGTTACAGTAATGTTTAATCTGGACATTTGCCATATATTACACTAGATTACAAATCAGTTGAAACAGATTTTTCAGATGTTACCAAATATGCAATGTCTAGAGATTGTATTAGTGACATTTTTGCGATTATTTTCGAGCTGTCTGTCTGATATAATCACACTGGTATGTCTGTAGTTGCAGATAGACAGTTGAAATATGACTGTACAGTTAACAAGGCCTGCCATTATTCAGTGGCTCTCACAAACAAGTCGAGCTGGACCATGTGGCCTTGAGTGATTAATGACCACGCTGGCTTTTAGGAGCTGTCAGAGAGCCGTGTCTCATTTATTTATGCCATATGTCGCATTGTAAAACATAGTTCAAGTGCGAATTTCCTCTAGACATCTGTCAATAAGTAATATATGTTTATATATATATATATATATATATATATATATATATATATATATATATATATATATATATATATATATATATATATATATATATATATATATATATATATAGAGATAGAGAGAGAGAGAGAGAGAGAGAGAGACAATGTTCAGACAATGATAGTGAGTGTTACATATGTGTGCCAACCTGATCTCACTGCAGTTTGTAGAAATTTTCTCTGTAATTTTGTAGTTCTACTTTCTAGGCTTCTAGGCATGTCAAGTCTAGGTGATGATAGGACACCATTAATCTCAAGGCCTAACATGTGTAGTAATATGTTTGAGTTATCAAACAATACATAATACTAATTTACTGTATACCACAACACTACTGATTTCTCAAATCTGATTGGTCAGAAGGAGTATGCATCATTATATAATACATCAAAATGGGTAATTGTTGGCAAATTGCTGTGGTATAAGAGGAATAAAACATTTCAGGATGTGCTGTTACAGGAAAGTAAACAACTTTTTACATCACTGATTATTTTCCCCTAACTGCACACCCCCAAGTGTTTTATTTCTTACTTAGAGGAGAGGTGTACAGCACTGTTGGTGTTTAGAAAATTGCTTATTATACTTTAGTATCAAATAATAATTATTACACATTTGCATAATTCAGCTCACATTTGATACTGTGCCTAAATATTAAATGATAAAATCTTGATTTTTTTTTTTTAATATTTACCCCCACAGCGCCTTGTGGAAGCAGGTTGACGGGGTCAGAGGGCACCGTGTTGTCACCCAACTACCCTCGCAACTACACCAGAGGCCAGACGTGCCTCTACGAGATCTCTGTGCCAGGCGAGTTCGGTAAGATTCTTCACTGTATTACTGTTTCTTATACATATAAGTGAATAAGCAAAATGTGGCAGAGGCTCAAACCCGTGCTCTCGTAGAAGAGACCTCCATCACTCACGCAAGCAGACAGTGTAATACTCTTTTTATTTCACACTCTGAAGAACTCACATTTACTGGGATCAAGCGAAGCGTCTTTGTGAAGTTAAATAAAAAGCAAGAGCAAACACATAATTGAAAAACTTCAAGCTATTTAAGTTTGGCAGTGGTTTGTTTGCTGCTAAAGTAAAAGGCAATGCGTCAGGCCCAGTGGGTTCTTTATATTTGGAACTGTGTAATGGATCCATCCATTACACATATATGTAATAATCTTCCTCATGCTGCTTCTCTGCTGCATTTTTGGTTAAATTCATACTATTTTCACTAATCCAAATTAGTATGTTTTTTGTGACATATTTCCCCCTCACACCAAGTGCTGCATGTCATGCCTTTCAGCGCACATAGCAGCTCACAACGCTACAGCATGCACTTCTGCATTGTTATGTTTTTGTTTACATTGACATGTGTGTGTGTGTTTTGGTTCCTGTCTTGTCTCCTCCCTCATCATGTCATCAGCTGTCTCCCTAATGTGTCATGATTACTCTCACCTGTTCTGTGTTTAGTCTTGATTAGTTTGTCTCTCGTGTTTCTTTGTTCGTTGTGAAGTATACGCATTGTGTCTCTTTGTACTAGTCATTTCCAAGTCGTTTGGAATCATTGTTTGTTTCACTGGTTTTGACCTCGTTCTTCTATTCAAGTTTTTGTTCTTCCTAGCCCTAGTTTATGTTGTTTGTGCATTGCCTGACCTGTGCCTGTTTTCTAACCATTCTTTTGGATTACATCTTTCTGTTTCCTGTTTGCAATGCTTAATAAAACCATTGCGTACCTACATTTGCGTCCTCAACTGATCCCTGATGCTTTTATATTGCTATGAATTTCTACGTTGCTGAAATTTACTACTGATGTGTTATGTCGTTAGATTGTGGGGTGGTAAATATCATGTCAAACGGGTCATTAAGTCAAAAATAACAAGATGATACATTGAAACAACGAGCTATTATGTTTAAATTGAGATACAATTTCAAAATTATAAGTTATTATGTTGAAATGAAGATATGTTTTTTTTTTTTTTTTAAAGTGTCAAAATAGAATTTATGAAATAAAGTGCCCAAATAACAAGTTGTCAAAATAGCATGTTAAAAGGTTTAAATTAAAATATAAGTAGAAATTATGAGATAATATGTAAAATTAAGGAGTTATATCAAAATAACAAGATAATACATCAAAATAAAATCTATAAAGTTAAAATATTGTGATAGTATGTAAAATAATGAATTATGAAGTCAAAATTATGAAATCTGTTAAAATGAATAGTTATTCAGAAATAATATAATGCATTAAATATATTTATAGTTACATTTATAAAATTGAAATAATATGATAGGATGTTGAAATAATGAGATAGTAAGTCAAAATATGAGATAAATGACAAAATAAGTTATTAAGTTGAAAAAAATGGGTTAATAAGTTGAAATGTTGGGTTATTATTATTATTATTATTATTATTATTATTATTATTATTATTATTATTATTATTATTATTATTATTATTTAAAAAATCAGATAAAACACCAAAATTTATGGTTAAAGTTATAAAGTTGAAATAATAAAATAGTACATCAAAATAATGAGATAGTAAGTCTAAATATTAAATAAATGACCAAAACACGTTATTAAGTTGAAAAACTTAATACACACAGGTTCACTAGCGTGAATGGAGCCTGGGCGGGTGTGCTCTGCACAGAAAGAAAAAAGCTATGTTTATTGGATAGTGCACTCTTTGCTCTTCATATGTCCCGTCTCCTGGCTCCTGAACCTCACAACTAACTGCCAATCACAGAAACAGGAATGAACATGACTAACATCTCAAACATAAACATAACGGTGGCAGGTAGAATCGCTTAGAGCCTGGTGTAATTTGTAAATACGACGTATAAAGTTCTGTAATTGTTTGTGATCATTTTTGAAATTTGCTGTTTATAAGGCTAGCTAGCTGTCACTTCCTTCTTCTGCTAGCAGCTTAGTCATTTTTGAAATGGCAGACACTACTAATGTTGACCTGGTTTTTGAAAAGTCTTTTAATGCTCATAGAGACTGAAAAGTAAACAAGACGGCAGACCAACAGCCAATACTGTATTTTTGTATTTTAAAAATGTACTTTTAGCTGTCCTGGTACAGTAAAATCGATTAGTAAAATCCGAAACCTAAAGCAAAATCAAACAAAATATCATTATCTAAGTAAATGTGCTTCTTTTTAATGTCCACAAAAGAAAAAAAAGAAAAGAAAAGAAAAAGAAAAAAAAACAGCATAGTACAGCATAAGTGTTAAGGAAACATTTGGCTGGGAAGTCTAAATGTACAAAAGTTTACTTAGTCCATGCAGAAGGTCATGTCATTAAAATACATCAATGTGCTTAAAAATGCAGGGGAGCTGGCTGCTTTGGCTTTGTACATAGGAAAAGAAAACTACTGTGAAGAAATTCTTTATATTCTTAGTCTCAAAGACATGTGGAGTTCTCATATTTTATACATGTATATAGTGTAGATGTACTACTGCTAACACAGCTGAAAGCTGCTGTAATCCATCCTACACTCATACCCCCTCACTAATCATACATTCCAGCCTCAGGAACATTTCAGTGACCACATGTGAACTGAAAGCTTCATAACTCAAGCACAGCAAAACAGATCAATTAGACATGTATGAGATTGCTGTGCATCATGTAACCAAAGTTGCCCATATAACTTGGCATAAAAAGCAAATAAATACATGGACGAGCGTGATCCACATGATTAGCATGTTCAAGTTGTTTATTAGAGCAACGCTGGATGTCATTTCCTCTGAGTCACTCTCAAAACCCGTCACAGAGTCACTTCAGCCAAGTTTATCATTTAATTGCGCACTTAATCGTTCATAGCCCAAGTGATTTCCTCAGTATTAATTGCTGTCAAGGTGACTGATTGCTGGGGGGAAAAAAATTATAAAAAAATTCCCTTCTGAATAAATGGAACACATCTTTTCATTAGTGAAAATGTTGTTTTTTTTTAATTCATACAGTGCCCTCCACAAAAATATTCTGCTGTCATGGATATCAAACAATTGCAAACACAACACAGGTTTATAAAAAAGTATATCTTTTTTTGCACACCTATATTTAACAAAAGATATATTTTTGATAAATCTGTGTTTTGTTTGCAATTGTTTGATATCCATGAGAGCAGGGTATTGTTATGAATTTTGTTGAACAAAGAAAACCAAACGGTTAAACAATAAAGACAATTTTTCACAGCCTTCTTTGCTCATATTTACCAAGGGTGCCAATATTAGTGGAAGGCACTGTATGTCTCTTTAAACGTAAATGAATGTTGGTAAATATCCTGTTCAACCTGTCAAAAAGATAATAATGCTTAAGGAAAAAGAGTGTCTAATCCTAAGAGGATGTTAGGTCATTATATACTTTCGCTTAAGAAACTTAAGGTTGTTTTCACACTTTTTTGCCGGACTCCAAGAGTTTGGAGCATTTGGTGAAATGTGAGAGATGTTTTAAAGTCCATGAGCGAAATGGTGGTCTGGGGTTTGCTTCAGCTAAACCGTGGTGCCGTGTTACTTCTTGTTTCAAGTTTCATTATGGTGGGAAAAGGGTTGTTATTGTCAGATATGGAGATGGAATGTCTTATAAAAGCACAATTTCATAGAACTGGAGCAATGTTACTGTAAATAGCCGTACCTTTGTGGTTCAAGTGCTGAGAAAATTATGAAAAATGCTGGTCTGAAAATAATCTCATGCAAGATCAACCCCTTGTTTACAGATATTCCTGCACGATGGCATTCTGTGCATTCAAATAGTGCTGTGATTTTGTGCTTAACTGTTGATACCAAAAGAAAATAGATAAAAAATTTTAAAAACCAATAAAATATGAACGTGTATCCTTGTATTAATAAAAATAAGTATGTATTAATAAAAACAAGTAAATAAATATTATGTTGTTGTTACTATATATATATATATATATATATATATATATATATATATATATATATATATATATATATATATAAACAAGTAAATATATGTATTAAAAATATATGTATTAATAAAAACAAGTAAATAAATATCATGTTGCTGTTACTATATATATATATATATATATATATATACTATATATATATATATATATATATATATATATATATATATATATATATATATATATATATATATATATATATATATATATATATATGTGTGTGTGTGTGTGTGTGTGTGTGTGTGTCAAAAATAAATAAATAAATATTTATCATAAATCATAATTTAATGAGCCATTTTGATCTCATTCAGGAGTTAAGTTTGATGCTTCCTGGAAATGGCCTGTGCAGGGAATTTTATATCCTGTTTCTTTCCCCTCATGACCTTCTCTCTCCTCCTATCACTCTTCCATCTGCCTATCTCTCTCCTCTCTTGATCCCTTGCTCTCTGTCCCTCTCCCTCAGGCACCAGCTCACAATTTTTCTCTCTTTCTCACACTTTTCAGCAAAAAAAAAAAAAAGAGAGAAGTCAACACTAAAGCTTGTTTTCTCTGTCTTCAATATTTGCCGGCTCTAAGCAGAGCTTGGTGTATGTCCAGAAGGATTTTCTTGCTCAAAGAGAAATATATTTAGCAATGCACTGCAAATAAACGTAGAATAGCGAGGGTAATCCCTAAGCTTCTGTCTGCCATGAATGTATATGTTTTGTTTTAGGGGCAGAAATCCCTCATATCCATCACTCATAGCTTCCGAATTGTTACATCAGGATTAGATGATATTTACATCTTATATACTAGGTGGGAGTGGGCGATACGACAAAAATATCATATCACAATACTAAGAGATTTCTACAATATGGCATACAGTATATAAGATAATCAAAAGAGATATTGCTAATCTCAAGAGAGTTCTTGTTTAAGTAATTAAATAAATAAAGTTTTGCTGACGAACTGCAATATCTCATAAACGTTTATTCTACCTAATTTATCACGATATCAATATTATATCTGCATATCGGCCAGCTCTAGTACACGATCATTATTTCTACGAAACAAACTTTTTGTATTAAGACCATACAGTCTCCAGAAGTATGTTTTAGCCATAGCATTTGCGAATTTTGAGCCCACGCTGTGGCCTTCGAGGTACGCTTTTCTGTTTTTCAGCTAAAGCGGCGGTCAGACTGAACGGGAAAAAGATTCACTGAAGGGGAAAGGACATGGAATGTGAAATATGGATTTTATTCGGTTAGCGGTTACTTTTACTTTGTGCTGAATTTATCTAGGTGAACATTGACCTGTGAATTCATGAGCCTCCATCTTGTGAGCCAATAGAAAATAAGTAGGCGGGACTGTGAGGTCTTTGGTCAGTAAAAATGGAGGATCCATTTTTAACATGACAGACTTTTGCCTCGCTATATATATATTTTTTTACTGTTGCTTGGCGCACATCTAAAAAAAATTGTCCACTGGGTTTTTGTGGTAAAATTCAGTTTTTTCTCTTGCTGCTAGGATTTTCTTGTTGGCAACATTGTCACATGTGTATTTGCCTGAAAGTCAGTACATATTGTGTTTTCTCAGTTAACAAGAAAGAGTGTGCTCTTGAAGGCTACCCTGCTAATGATAGCATTAATATGACAGCTAGCCTAGGCAGCACTTTTAACCTCCGCTGGCTTTGTGTTGAAATTTCTGGTGTTAAATTAACACCCTTGAAACTTGGCAGTGGCTTTCCCTCCGGCGGTCCAGCAAGTGTGACGAGGGAGATGCCGTCGCTGCTCATGGTGGCATGTTGGCAGCATGTTGAAAGTGCCTGTGGGCATGCAGCAGCCTTGAAACCAATTTTTATCGTCCCACATGCTTTATTCTGCTCTTCTACTCTCTCTGTCTCTCTCTCTCTCTCTCTTGCACTCGCTCAGATTCACTCTTGCTCTGTCTCTCTTTATCTCTCTTCCCAGATCGATGGCTATCTCTCTGAGTGCAGAACGTCCTAAAATAAAACCTCATCACCCCACATCAGGCCATGGACAGCCAACCTCTCATAGACACACAAGCACGCACACAAATATCCTGCCCGTCCCAGCGGCTTGTACCAGATTGTAAATGGGTGTAATTAATAAGAAATCCACACTCTGTAGCTCTAGAAGGTGAATGTGCTTCTGCATACTAACATGCTGAAGGCCACCATCAGAAACATGGTGTTTAAACACAGGGACGTATTTAGAGTCAGCGAATTAAGTCCGAAAGTTCCTCGTGTTCAGAGTCGGGTTACACACCTGCTTAAGTTGATTTACTGAGTAATTCCTATTCAGAGTTTTTAAATCACCCTCATGTAGTTCATGCCTCCAAGCTTTGGAGATTTTTCTTGAGTAGAAGCATCCAAGATGTGCGTAAAGCACTCATCTTTACAGCTGAAAAAAATCAGCGGTAGGAAATGTGGACTGAATAAGGAAATAGTGTCCCCCCCCCCCCCGCTTTTTCTGTCAAATGATGTGATAGTTGTAATTATCACATTAATCACTGGCAAATTTATCGTATGTTTATTTTAATAACAAGGCTTCCATACTTACTATTCAGTTATCATCCTTATTATAAAATAGTACTTGATCCAGCACAACCTATTATTTTGCATTTATTTGTTTGTTTGTTTGTTTGCTTTTTTGTCAGTTTAGCCACAAGATGCTAAACCAGTATATACGCTGTGTTATCATGCTTTTACAGAACTATTTTGTTTGTTCAAATTATACCAATTTTCTTGTCAATTCAATGCCCTGCCCTGTAAAGAAAACGTCCCCACAGTTTGAAGGATAAGCTGACCGAGCACTCATCTGCTACACTTACAGCTCACTTTAAGTTAATTTCTAATTTTATCCATTAAAAAATATCTTTTCTAGAGAGAAGTAACACCTCTGGTTTCTTCTGCTGTCCTCCTTTTTGTAGATTTCAAAGGGCAGATACTGTAAATGAATTAGTAGTGTGATGTTAATGTGTTTAATATTGTCCTTGTATATTTTTTGCAAAACATTTTTTGTATATTCTCTGCAAATCATACATTTTTGCATGACATATTGTAGTTATAGCAAACTTTCAGACGGTGGTGTTGAACTTAATACTGCTCCTCACTTGAGCTGATATCACGCAAGAAAAATGCGCTTAAGTTCAAGGTGAGGTTTGTGTACATAACCTACTCCTTGACTCCTTACTATGAGCGCTTAACTTTATTTCCTACATATATAGCTTTATTTGTGTTTTCTTTCTTTTTCTTTTTTCTTTTTCAATGTTTGTTTCTGGAGCAAAAAGACCTCCGGGCTCACACATATCGCCTGTAGCACGCCTGCCGTGAGGAACATGCGATGCTCCAGAGACAAGTCACTTCCTCTGTTCTTCACCGCTACCTTTACAGCTCAGACATGCGCACACACATTTGTTTGACAATCTTGAATAATCATCATGTGATTCCTTTTGGACTGCATGTCATTTCTGGATTGAGGTCTTATTTCTGCATTTAAAACCCGAGACAGTTTCTGCAGTTTTATCTTGTTTTTATTTTTTTTTATTCTTCTGAAAATCCAGCTTAACTTCAAACTGATCCCTTTTTCCAGAGGAAACTGCATGCACCTCATCTTATTCTCATGATATCCCTTCTTAGTGTTTTAAGACTTTAATCCTCTCGCAGATGAGTCTGTTCAGCAACTTGTCCATTTTATGCTGAGTGGTTTCACTTTATTCTTTCTTTTTACTCCTGTATGTTGTTTCTCAGGCTGGGTAGATACTCATGCAAACTCCAAATGCCAAGAAAGTCTTAGAGGAAGGCAGCTTTTTGTTGTTGTCGTTGTTGTTTTTTTTTGTTTGCCTAGTATATTTTTCTTCTTTCAGGATGCTAATCAGAAAGGTTGGCTAAAGCAGTGCACTGAATATAAGAAAAAAATAGTTTCTGATATATCGGCATTTGTGTCTGTTTTTTCCTCTTCTATCAGGATACCACTAAAGCATGACTTAAAGATTCTGGCATTATTTTGATACTATTTTGCTGCTATGTGGCTCATGCACATATGACGTTAGTGGGTAAATGGGCTGGATCAAGCCGATGATGTCATGATAAACATTTAATCGTTTTATATTGTATGCATATATACTGTGTATATATATGTAAAACTCTGCTTAGCGTCAGACTGCCACACTACTACAGCCATTTTCCTATAACATCAAAGCATGAAGTGTTTAATTTCTCTAATACCACAGCAATTTGCCAAGGATTACATTTTATTTCATTATTACAAACAGCACAATGTGTTTTATTCATTTATAGTTACATTGTATGTTGTGGAACTTCCAAAAAAACAAGGCATTACTTAAATTATAGCAGCTATAAACTGCTGTTCCCTCATTAGTTTCTCTTTTTTGTCTCTCTTGAAGTAATAAAAAATAAATAAATAAATAAAATCCAGCTTGACAGAGAAACCCAGACTCCTCTGTCCTGAAAACTTTCCCATGTTGAAAAATTTAAACTTACAGCTTTAACTTTGTTACAATTTGTTGCAACACAATTTGCAATTAGCACCATTAGATTTGTGACTGGATTGTCATTGAAAGTAAACAAATATTTAACAGTTAGGTCTTATTCCTAAGAATAGTGCAAATTAAAAAAAATATTATTATTATTATTATTAAAAAACTTATTTAACCTTACGACTACTCTTAAATGGTGGAGTATTTACTGGTGTGATCTTGCTTTGCGTATAAACTAAGTTTTGGACACTTTAGGAATTGGAAAATTTAGAGAATGTGTTATAAATACAAATACAAACAGAAGGTGCAATATACGTATATATTTTTTTCTTGCCAGAGAACTTCATGTTGACTAGGTGTGTGCTTGGGACAAAACAGAAAAAAAGTCGCACAAGAGTTATGTTTTTAATGTACATGGTGAGCTTGAAAAGTGCGAGTGTGAAGCTTGCTCACAGGGTTGCCAGGTATCAGAAAAATTTACACCTCAACTACAATTCAAAAACTGCAGAAAAATACATTGTTAAAAGCACAACATTAAAATATATTAAAGTACAACAATAAAGTATATTAAAGCTTCACCATTGCTTCGCTGTCATGCTGCTAAAGGAAAATAAGAAAAATAAGAAAAATGAATGACATATTTACTGGGCAAGGGTTTATACTGTATATAGGCTACAGTGGATGAAAATGAAGCAGGCAAATAGAAAGTTAGGTAAATAACACAATGTGTTTGCTATTTTAAGATGATTCCGTTAAACCCTCTGGTAAATAGCCATGGTGTAAGTGAGATAACGGCAGTTGTTATTAGAAAATGATGGACTCCGCTTGGTATTATGGTGTTCTCGTCTGTTATTTCCTGATATTGGAAGACGTTATCTCTTACATAAAGCCTTGCTTTCTACACAATAGCATCCAAGACACTGAGATATGAAGAACTGGTTGTGTTCCATGCGTTATGAGAAACGAAAAATATCATATTTCTCAAACAAGTTTCCATAATTGCTTGTTAATGTAGAAATGTCAAAACATTTGGTTCTTATTGACTGAATTGAGCAGAGGTGATAAAGTCAACTCATTCTAACAGGAAGAAAAGAAAATGTTTGTATGCAACTCATTTGCATCACCTTCTGTACGTTGAATATCAACATTCTGATACAAACTTTCACGTGAATGCTCTGTATGAGACCAATATTTGACTAAGATTGATCTGTAATAAATAATTTGACCTCTTTCTTTAACGCATTGCTCAATTCATGTGTAAATATGATTAGACTTACTGGGCTCATGAAACTTCTCCTCACCAAACACAGTCAGGCTTGCAAGTCACGTAGAAACACGATACGGTAACGTGAGTTTTTTCAAAATGTGAAAAGTTTCTGTATTCTCAGTATCCTAAAGAATTTAGGGTAAAAACTATCCACATTGTGCAAATACTTGCGTTTCGGTACTGCGTTACCATGCGACTTGGGTGACTGGGTTGGATAAAGTTTAACACATAGAGGAATATTATTCATGTTAATCGAATACTGAGAGAGTATCAGACAACGAAGGAAGCAAATGAAAGAAATATCCAGTACTGTGCAAAAGTATTAGGCACCCTATTTTTTTTTAGTACAAGCAAGTGAATTCACACAATACTGAAGTCAAAGTCTCCAGAAGAACTGTGGCTGGTTCTGCAAGATGCTCAATAAAACTTACCAGCTCATTTCCTTATAAAACTGCACTAATTGTACCGGAGATACATGTTTCATTTACTACTGCATACTGCTCTTTATGGTATTTTTTGTTTAATGTAGAAAAATTAAATTTCATTATTTTGAAGGCATCTTTGCTCTACAGCATTTCTTTGCATGTGTCTAAAACTTTTGCACAGTACTGTATATGTGTGTGTGTGTGTGTGTGTGTGTGTGTGTGTGTGTGTGTGTGTGTGTGTGTGTGTGTGTGTGTGTGTGTGTGTGTGTATATATATATATATATATATATATATATATATATATATATATATATATATATATATAATATCAAGGTGGAAACAGATGCAATTGCAGTTAGTTTCACTTTAATAAAAGAGAGGCAGAAAAATCTAAAATGACATGCAGGATCAAAGTAAAAAAAATTAAAAATAAATAAATAAAAACAGGCAAAAGGTCAGGCGATCAACAAACAGGACAGCGTAGCAAAATCAGGATAACAAAAACCAGGAAACAATACAGAGTCAAAACCAGAACACAGAGTCACGGCTTGGTAACAAACAAACTGAGCGTTACTTGCAATGTGTAGTGACTGAGAGTTACTTTTTAGTGTGTGTGTGTGTGCATGTGTGTGTGTGTACATACGAATATATTAGCGGTTATGGGTTCTGGGAAACTGAGTTTATGGAAAGACCTGACAAATATATATTTAACATATCATACATTATATATATGTAAATATGTAATATAGCACATTTTTAATATATATATATATATATATATATATATATATATATATATATATATATATATATATATATATATATATATATATATATATATATATATATATATAGTACTTAGTCAGTTGCAAAGAAATGCTGTAGAGCAAAGATGCCTTCAAAGATAATGAAATTAAATGTTCCTAATTTTAAAAAAATACTATAAAGAGCAGTACGCAGTAATAAATAAAACAAAGTCAATATCTGATGTGACGACGCTTTGCCTAAAAAAAATTGTCTCAGGTACATTTTGTGCAGTTATATAATAAGGAAATTAGCTAACAGTTCTTCTGGAGACTTTGACTGTCACACTTGCTTCATATTTTTGTAGCAAAATCCAGCAGCCTTCATTGCGTTGTTTTTTTTTGTTTGTTTTGGGGGGTTTTTTTGTGAGAAAAGTGGTCTCTTACGTAATATGCTGCTTTCTTTCCTGACATACAAACATTTTTTCTGTAACATTTTGTACTTAAAAAAAAATAGGATGCCTAAGATTTTTGCAATTTTGCACAGTACTTATGAAGGTATTATGTTTCATTTTTATATATCATAAGTGTAGAAGTTTATCTACATGCTCAACTCCACAAACTCCACTCTGCTGTTTGGAGGTAAAAAGAAAAAAAATGTAGGTACTGACATCTTTTCACAGGTGATGATAACCCATGATGATAACGCACTGTTAGATCCTCTTTGTGGCTTAATGTGCTGTGATGTCCTTCTTGTTAAGGAAGGAGGAAAGGTCACCCTTCCATCATCTGACACTATTTCCTCGCAACATTGAGAGTTAATGTAGCCAGTCCTCTGTTTTACAAGCCTCCTGTTCTGTTCACTTAGGAAAAGGAGGTCGCATTAACACATCTCATTTTATTTTACAGCAGTGTACCTTTAAACAAAATATTTCAAACACCCAGTATACCTTCCTCAGTTACTAAGCAGTAGTAATGAGCAGTATCTCTTTAAATATCCACACAGAATACAAGCTGAAAGTCAGAGCATAAGATCTCCATTTTGTTTTGTTTGATGATTTGATTTTCTGTTGTTACTTTTGGGTCTCTGTTATATTTGGAAAGATTTCGCTTCATTACAGAAACTGAATCAAATAAATTCAAAATCAAATTTTATTAGAGATTTTGGCAGCACTTTTTATGTGTCCTCTATTCATAATGCGTCATAAGTGTGTTATAACATGTTATATAGCATGCATGAAACCTTATAATGCCAAACATAAACCTGTGTAATTACTTCAGGTCAAGGTTACATACTGTATATAACATTTTATAAAGCAAGAATATATGACTTCATAACGTTTTATAATATTTGATCATAAGAACATGCTAGACACTGATGTTATAATGCACTATAACACAGGCTTCGCACTGCTGTTCATAATGTTCTTTGGCATTATACACATCATTATAAGCAATAAGCATTACATAAGCATTACAGTTTTAGCATTGGTTATAATGCATTAATAAACTGTTAAAAGAATTCATTACAATTAGTGCTTATAGCTTATATCGCCATTATATCATCTCGTAATGCACTATCCCATGTGAGGCTTGGTGATATAATGTGTTTTGAACACGACTCACAATGCATCATGTTAACAATTCACAATGCATAATAAAGATAGCTATGATCTGCAATGCATTTTCATGAATAATTATATTAATATGCATAATGTCTTATAAATGCATTATAACATGATGTGAATGTGTTCATAGTTTATTATAGATTTGTTCTTCATAGAAAATGTTACCCGTCTTTTCCAAAGAACACCGTAGACACTGAGCCTGTGACTATATTGAATTTCAACATTACTGTCTACAATGTATTGAACAGATTATAATGTGTTATGTCACGTGACATAAAAAATCGCTCATGTTTTATATACTCGTATACTTGTATATCATATACTCGTGCATGTTATGGATGTAACTATGAGCATTTCTATAGGTCTATATTAGATATCATATGGTATTGTGTATGGTATGTGTGTTAGAAATGCATCTATAATGCATTATGAATACTGGATTGATAGGAAGTGTTAAAATTTTAGGGTTAAATCATTAAGGTTAACGGAGTGGAAAATGGGAACCCACTCAACCCCATAACCCATTTAGGAACCCCTCAATTGGATAGATTATAGAAATAAGTGTTTTTGCTAATAATTATACTCCATCCTCCTGCTGCTACGATGTGCACAATTGAATTGTCACAGGCGGCAGCTTTATTTCATTTCCACTGCGTCAACATCGTCTCCCCGCTCTTTTGGGGAACACGGGCACGCCGTGTCAGCCTTAATCAAACCCGGAATTCTTAATGCTTACTTCTTTACTGACAAAACGGCTTTATTATTTTCTCTGCATATGCTTTTGCAGCCAAAACACCCAGGGGAAGAAGATCTGTTGTGTCCTGAATACATATTAATACTAGAGGTCATACACTCCAGTGCTAGCTTTGTTATTGACTCAGGGAATTGAGGCGATTATAGGTAGAGGGAGGTGTTTGTTTGATGATGATAAAGAATATCTGGGCACTTTTATAATGAAATATATTAATGTTATACAGTATGTTGCATGATCCTGTGTATAGGTGTTATTTATTATAGAGGACACGCTAGGTTATGAGATGGAAAAGGGAAGAACGTGATATTACAATGGAACTGTGTGCGTTTTCGTGACAGACGGATTTAGGGATTTGTTATTTGCTGTAGCAGAACTTGTATACGCTGTCTGTCACTTCTATATATTTAGCTAAATGCTTCTGTGAGTGTATGCATTGAATTAGCAGCTAAATGGACTATGCACCATTTTCATACATGAATACACAAACACAGGGCAGTTCAACCCCTCCTGTACAATAAACCTTTTGTATTATTATTAATTTTTGTCATGTGTGTATTATATATATATATATATATATATATATATATATATATATATATATATATATATATATATATATATATATATATACTTATACAGGTACAGTACAATTAGTGCAGTTTTATAAGGAAATGAGCTGGTAAGTTTTATTGAGCATCTTGCAGAACCAGCCACAGTTCTTCTGGAGACTTTTTTAAAAAATTCCATTTTTATGTGAATGTAAAATTTAGCTTACACTTAGATGCAGTACAGCTCTCTTAACATGATACTTGATTACAGTAATGAAGTACAATTGCTAAAGTTATATCCAGAGGTGATATTTAATTACTAAACATTGCTGACTCATCTGCTCCACAGGACTTGGCCTAGTTTATTTACATCACCTGAATGTGAAGCAAATCTATATAATAACTCAAATTCAATGACAAAATACATGCTGCAGTTTTTCCCACCTGGACTGTAACAGCATGTTGTTGCTTTGTCACCTGTCTAATTTACGCCGGGTCGCCCTGAGGCACAATGTCCTTACTCCATGTCTGAGCAAAACAGTCCAAGCACTGCATTAACTATCGATTCCTCTCTCTTTACGGGTCCTTTCACACTCACAATAAGAATTTATTGGATTTCTTTTCCTCTCCAGGACTCAAATTCCTCGTTAGGGCTGTGTCGAGAGCTTGACTTGGTCATGGACATGCTGTCTAGGACAGATTTGATAAGCTATAATTATCTGGGGAGCGTCTAACTAAGATATAGGGTGAAGATGGGAGGCGGGTCACGTCCTTATAGTTGCTTATTTCCTTCTCCCCTTGTTAAGACATTCGGAGACATTTAGGCCACCATTATTATGGCACACTGCTAGAAGACTACAATTCCTCTGTATTAATGATGTAGTCATGCTAAGTATATCTGTTTCTTATTCGTAGTGCTTTTTGGCCAGTTCATGTTCTTTCAAACCACCTCCAGCGACGTGGTAGACATCTACGATGGCCCTTCTCCTGAGTCTCCTCTTCTAACCTCAATCTATGGCTCCCATTCAGGTAAAAGCACTTCCTTTATCTTTACCTTTAATTGTTATCCAAAAAAAAAAAAAAAAAAAAATAGAGGATGTATTAATGTCCTAATTATTGTCACTTACTGTAATTCTGCTGAATTCTTGAACTTTCACACCCTGTTGGTTTGTTAGCATGCTTGAGCATTCACGTTTTCTCACAGCACTCCCTGTGTCTTTTTTTTTTAAATAATATTATTTCCTTTATAAGGAGAGCCTCTGCCTCTGAGTGCTGGCAATGAAATCACCATAAAGTTCACAGCAGAGGGTCCGAACACTGCCAAAGGCTTCCATTTTGTCTACCAAGGTAAATTGCTAGTGCATGCAGTCTCTGATATTAACACATTGACCATTTGCAAACTCGGTATATAAGGATACACCATTATGACAATATACCCTGTTTAAGAGATCATTAATTACCTTATGGATGATGTCACAATCAAGTAGACTGCAATTTACATTCAAGGCAAATATTTGAGACTGTGTCTATAACTATATGGCATAGTCACATACATATGCCAATACTGGCTCATGAGACATGGCTGTACCCTTAGTGGGCCCACCAATTGCTACTTGAAGCTATATTTAAATTATATAGAAATAATATACTGAGATTAAAATTATGATCTTTTTCCAGCTGTACCGAGGACCAGCGCTTCCCAGTGCAGTTCGGTCCCCGAGCCTCGCTACGGAAAGCGGATTGGAAGCGATTTTGGACTCGGTGCCGTTGTGCTATTTGCATGTAACCCTGGATACGTGCTACATGGAGCCAGCGCCATCCGGTGTGAGTCCGTGCCCAACAGCCTGGCCCAGTGGAATGGCACGGTGCCATTATGCACAGGTATGTGTACAATTCTTTATCTTTATTTTTACTGCTGAGGATTATGGAGAGAAAGATGCTGGAGAGGTTTAATGTAAAATAAATCAATAAATAAATAAATATCACTACACCACCATTTTGTGATCTGAAAGAAAACAACAAAGCTTTTGTAAAGCTGCAAGAATCCCTCCAGCATGTTGTCCTACATTTTCAAAATACTTTCTTAAGTTATGTTCTTAAGTTATGAAATAAATAAATAAAAAAGTAAGTAAATAAATAAATAAATAAATAAATAGCGGTTTTATAAGAACATACTTTGCCATATTGTATTTTTACTCTTTTCTCGACTTTCTTACTTTAATCCTGTTTTAATGTGTAAATCAAAAAAAAAGAGTCTCTGATGTGCCATTTGAGTCACATTCAGAATCAGCGACTTAAGTTACAACGTCAATATTTATGCGGGGAACGATTAAAGGATAAGCTGACCATGCACTATTCTGCTATTTATACAGCTCAGTTTTATTAATAATTTCATCAATTAAAAAAAATTACTTCTTATTAAGATGCATCTCCTCCTCTGTTGTCTGCGCGAAAGAAAAGAATTGAATTGAATTCAATTACATTTTCTTTGACCTTTTCGAAAACCTTAATGCTGCATTACTGTTGTCTCCATTTTTCTTTCTTTCTTTCTTTCTTTTTGCACATGTACAGTTACAAAACGTATACAGTATTTCTATTTTTATTAACTATTATAGGTTTACAATCTAGATTTTCCCACCAATTTCATTGTCTGTCATATTCCCTTGAGCAAATTTCTTTCAGGATCAATAACAGAAGTGTTCATGTAATCACTGCAAATTTGGTTCAGTTTAACAATATGGCTTCCAGCCTCATTATTCAGCAGCTTAGAGAATAGCACTTGATCCAGAACAAGCTATTAATTTACATTTTTAAAGGGTTGATACTAATAATTAGTTAATATTGTTATATTTACAGTGTATGTGTTGGCCTCAAATGGTTTTACTCACACTGCATTGCATGTGTGCGTATAACTCTCGCGTAAATTCTGAGTAGCGTTTAAATCTGTAGTTATGTCTGAGATCTGAATACCGACTGAAAACGGCTCTTTGTTCCCTTTTCGCTGGCACCTGTAGTCTTCTCCTGTTCCTGCTCTTTCTAAAAGGCTAAATCTCAGTGAATTACCAGGTTGTCAGGTGCAGGGTGTACATGTGTCACATTCATACGTGTGTGTGAGTGTGTGTGTTAAAGGGGGTTGCTATTGGAAACCAACCTGCATGTTTCTTCCCTCCTGTCTGTTCTTCTCCTTAGAAAACAGGTTATACGATTTTACACCATTTCTCGAATCAGAAGGTGTTGATTAATTCTCTATAACAATGCACTCGTTCTAATACATTATTGTTTCTATAGTAACAGCTCATTCGCAGGGACTTGTATAGCGGAGGCTTCACATAAACAATGTAAAACAATTTTTTAGCAAAAAAGATGATATAACCGTTGATATGGTGACTTTTATTTTGTGAGGAGATGTTTTATTATATTTAACACGTTTGGGAAGGAGTCTCCAGTGTCAGAGCTTTGTAGTAGTAAGCAAGCTATGTTTATTTATTTATTATTATTATTTTTTAATAAGACTATTTTAGCTATAATTGGATAAAAAGTATGGTGTCATTTGGCAATAAATAAAAAGAAAGTATAAGAGAAGCAAAGCACGTGCTGTTATAGGGAAATAATCCACTTTGGGCTGGGAATAGTGACTCATCAGTGCTTCATCACACCACACCAGCACTGATTATTTTCCTATAACAGCACAGCCCCAAGTGTTTTATTTAGGCTCTACAGTTATCTGTTCTCTGGTTGTAAATCAGTGTTATATTTATAGCTGGACAGCACAGTCACCATGGATCTGCTAATGACACGCGATAGATAATTAGGTGTGCTGGGTTTAATTAATGACAAGAGCGTGTCATCATCAGCAAGCGTGATACCCAATTAGATCATTATGTCTTGCTCGCTTTTAACAAACAGGTGAGGTTAAACGTTTTGAAAGACCAGAGTGGAAACGAAAGCCGTCTCCGTGAAGCGACGCTGTGTTCTGGAAACACGCCGGTGTTTCTCTCGTAGTGCTGCTAGCTAATGATGACATTAAGGTGGCTGGAAGCCTTTCTGATTATCATGGGAACACGCTGGAGCACGCACTTCACCGGTGGAATATAGATGCGCTGGAAACCGCAGTGCGCTGAATAATAGCATTGATTTGGCCATCTAAAAACGGCGACGGGGAAAAAAGGGAATTAAATAATGAGGCGCTGCAAAATGGATTGCTTTTCTTGCTGACTTTTTTCTTTTTGGTGTCACAAGACTTTCTTGTATATTTCTTGTATATATAACGGTTCACAAATCTTAAGCAGATTTATAAAACAAAAATTATTTTTAAAAAAAATTATTGCAGTTTCAGTCAACTGATTATATCTGAATATTCTACAATGGGTCAAGTGGCAAACCTTCTTTCTTTCTTTCTTTCTTTCTTTCTTTCTTTCTTTTTTTTCTCCATAAATTTGCATAAAACAGTCAGATCCTCCTGATGGTGTGTATATTCACTAGTGCGAGAGTAAATGAAAAAACAGAAGGTACTGGAACAAGTACTAAAATCATCTTTTCTATCTCATGTTTCATTCGTCTAGCGTGATTTCTTCTTCTTCTTCTTCTTCTTCTTCTTCTTCTTCTTCTTCTTCTTCTTCTTCTTCTTCAGTCCATGGTGACTCAATGTGTTTTAAGTAAGGAATAAATCATACTGTGTGTCGTGCTGTTATAGTAAAATAATCAATAACAGGGTGGTGTGATGAAGCGTACTCACTGTTACCATACCGAGGTTTGATTATTTTCCTATAAAGGTACGTTCACAGATACAGCGATTTTATCGCTGCAAGTCGCTGTACTACGAAGTCGCCAGTAGGCGTTCCTACTACTGGTTGCCATAGTAACATTTATCAGTGGGTGGCGCAACTAGCATTCCACTTTTGACAACAAACTTGTTTTCTTGCCGCTGAAATGAAACATTCTGGAGGGAGAGCGTTTGTATATAAAATTCACCAGTGTATACGTTTATGCATCATATCCTACGAGATGAAGGAGAAGCAGCGTGTGCTCTTTGCCCATGTGGCCCTCTATCTGCGGCGAAAGCACAAGCGTCTGGAGCCACGAAACCATTCTCGCAGGCAGCATGGCGGATCACGGATCACGTGCGCTCTACTGTCTTCACTCCCATTGGTAGTCGCTGCACCAAGTCGCTCCAATTTTGCATAAAGTTAAACTTTTCTCAACGTTCTGCCGTCCCTGGACACGCCCACATCTAGTCGCCAACGGTCGCTGTCGCTCATGTCGCCGGAAGTCGCCAGCTCTCATTGAAAATGAACGATCTCCGGTCGCTTTGTCGCTGCGTGTCGCTGTACGTCTGAACGTACCTTAACAGCACGACATAGTGTTTTAATCCTCTTATACCACAGCAATTTGCCATCGATTGCAATTTTTTATTTATTAGAGAATGACACATCATACATTTAACCATTTGTAGTTACATTTGATGTCATTGAACATCCAAAAGAGAAGTTAGCTCCTGTTATCATGTATGGTATAACAGTTATAAACTATTGCTCCCTCACCAGGCTCTCTTTGTTCTCTCTCTTGAAGTTAATGAGGCAAAAATAAATATTTCATGTTGTTGAGGATTATATGAACTAAAACAGTAATTGTAGTTTGCTTATTGTATCTTTTTTTTTTTTTTTTATTGTATCAAGTCAGTATTTGTACAATGCTGCAGTGTAATTGTTTGCTTTGGTATCAGAACAAATTGCTGTTAAATACATAATTTGCAGAGCTGTACACACTTGCAGTTATACTGTATTTGAAAGGTCATATGCGTTTGCTCTTTTTGGTACAATATTTTGCTTTTGCTCTGTTTTTTTTTTCTACAGAAATGAATTCTTCATGACAAATGATATTTATTTTCACATTTCTGCTTGTATTGTAATACCTTCGTGTTATTCAGCCCTCATTTAAAGTAGATTTTAGAGATAGAAGCATTCAGAAAAGATAATAAGATTTAATATGGCATTTTATACCTAGAGGTTTTATCATGACATAAATGGGTGGGGGGGGGAATGACGTTCTTTAATAAATACTAAAATTCTAATCATTGGCAAATCATTGTGGTATAAGAAGAACAGAACAGTTAGAGGAAAATGATCAGCGTCAAGGTAGTAACAACACGTCTCTAAGTGGTTTATTCCTTACATACAACATACAACACTCCCAAAAAGTCACATAAGTATAAGCTTTGAAAAGGGTTTCAGTTCCCCGGCACACAAAAGCAGCAGGTGGAATCCATTCTAGGACGTGACTGAATAATAGAAAATGATGAATTCATAATGTGTTTTATGTGTTTTATGGAGATCATGCCCAGGCTTTTAAAAAAGAAGCAGAGGATCTGCAGCCTCGAATTTACTCATATACTCCAAGACGGCGGAAGTGAAGGATGAAAAAGTAGCTTTTGACTAATAAGCAGGGCAAAAGTCACATTAATATCGGGGGACTTTTTCGAGCACTTGGATACGCCGAGCCTTCAGCTGAGTTTTTTATAGCCGGAGAGAGATTAGTCAGGGAGAGTGTTGAAGAAAACCTTGGTCTAGCAAATACATTACGGTCTGAGGGACGATCCTTTCTAACTACTTTGCGAAGCTAAATAACTAAATACGACCTCGTAGTCTTTCTAATGCTTCGAGAAGGAAAATAGCCGTCAGATTGCAGTGGTGTCTGAGTACATGTTACTCCTGAATGCCATCTGAACATGTTTCGATCTCTACTCTTGGGCTGAAGTTCCATTGTTTTATGAAAGTGTCAGAATGTTCCTTATTAAAGAGCCGTTTAGTGTGCAGAATATCACCAAGTCAAAGAGATCGATACTGTATGTACCCTGATTTTTCTCTTTATGTCACAAAGTTCCTTAAATCTTGTCGTCTCGCATTGCTTATTGCTGCTGTTTTTATATACTATACTTTGTACTTTGTATCTGTGTGTGTGTGTCAGTTCCCTGTGGAGGTGTCCTAACAGCACGCCGAGGAACCATCCTGTCCCCTGGTTACCCCGAACCTTACGATAATCACCTCAACTGTGTCTGGAAGGTCTTTGTACCAGAAGGAGCTGGAATTCAAGTAAGTAAAGAATAAAACACTCCGTGTCATGATGTTATAGGAAAATAATCAACAATGTGGTGGTGTGATAAACCCTGAAGTTTGACTCTTTTCCTATAACAACACAAAACAAGTGTTTTGTTTTTCAGCATTTTGTCCAGTGATTACAATATTTATTTATTAAACAATGACATGAGGTACTATTTATCCCTTTATAGTTGCATTGTGAAACAAGTTAGCTCCTGTTATCACTTTATAGCAGGTAAACATTCACAACAATTTTTTCACCCGTGTCTCAAAGCGCTGACACTGGAGACTCCTTCCATCACTGCTGGCAGATGTTACTATAGAAACGACTCATACAACTAGATAATATATTAGAATGAGTGCATTAATTAATATAAACATGTGATTTGCAGCTGCACTACTGTCAGAGCTGCTGTTACAGAAAATGAATCAACACCTTCTGACCAATCAGAATCAAGGACTTAAAAGCACTTTTGTGTAAGACATAATATCATACTTTTACCTCTGGATATCAGAAATAAAAGATAAAACGGTGGCGTTTATGACTACTATAAGTCACTCCACTTCATCACAGCACCCTGATATTGATTATTTTCCTATAACAGTACAACACGGAGTGTACACCATGTTTATGGCCAGGTTTATCATTATTAATGACTTATGGATATGATATTTAGGGAAAAAAACGAGATCTGTTCATCACTTAAACGGAATTTTTTTGTCTAGATCACAGTCGTAACGTTTTCCACGGAGCACAACTGGGATTCGCTGGATTTCTACGACGGTGTTGACAGTAACGCACCGAGACTTGGCAGCTACTCAGGTAGGACTATTGCCAAGAAAACTTGGCACAAATACGACAGGCGATGATATGATGTGCACTAAAAAACATCAAATTTCTCTCAGCCTGCTGTAAATGTGTGGTTAAAATTCATTCCATACCCACAGCACTCACAACTCTACATTATAAAGCACAGACATTGTGGTGCTCTTTAGAGCACTTTATAGACACTCAGCCGTCTGTATGTGCAACAGTTCCTTTGTCTCAGCTGCCTTTCGACTCAAGAGGGGTTATCCAGAGGATTTCTCTTGCACCATATGGCACTTAGCTTTCAAGAGATTTGTTTGTCATCCAATGCCCATCAATACTCGAGTGCACGATGCATCAATAGGTTCATAAGCAGCAGGGTAGTAATGCAAGAATGGGGAGAGGATCGTTGACAGGTTGACATTCAGTCTGCTTTGGTAGCAAATGCGAGATTAAAGAAACGTTTGGCGAAAGATGGATGGAGGACGTGGATGATGAAATGGCTCGCTGATGGAGTATGACTAAACCCTCATGTTGTGTTCGGGTCAAAATGATGGATTTTCTTTTTGTTTCTTTTAGTCAGATGAAACACTTTTGTGGTTTTGTGGTGATGGAAAAAAATATCGAAATAAAAACAATACTTTCCTCCTCGGTGCGAAACAAAACAAGTTCGGTCTGGGTCCACTTCCAAGCTCAGCATATTAGCAAGTGATTCGACTCTGAATCGACTCATGAATCAAACATGATGTGTTCTTTTCTGCAGTGCTTTTCTGCAGATGCGAAAATGAACCATGAGACGCAACCTGAGCCAAAGCACAGTGTGTTCTGGAGATCTGAACAAATAAAAAGGGAAAATAAATGCTGGATGCCACACACAAAATGTTTTAAACTAGTTATATATATAATTATCTCTCTTAGCACCATTTTTTATTGCTTTCCGGTCTCTGTATTTCTGACCAATGACCGAAAGAGTTTTACGAGGACGTTTTCAGCCCCACACGCTCCTCCACAATGTTTCAGCCAAACCAAATAGAAAACACACTAAAAGTATCAAATCAGCTCTGATTTGTACTCGAAAATCGGACAAATCGTTGTAAATAGAGCTCTTAAAGGTTCTTTGGTTGTCCCTCTAGTAATGCTGTTTAGGAAACTAAGAACCTTATTTATTCAGTGAACCTTTAAAGAACCTTTGAAGAACAATTTTTTTTCCCCAAGAGTGTACATTTCTGAAAATTAATACTGTCTTTAATATTTGTTTTATGTCTTATGTGTCAGTTTGTCAGTAGAAAAGCACATTTAATAGTGTTTTTTCCCTCTAATTGTACAATATAGTTTTATATATATATAACAATATGGTAACAATTACTATAAACTATAGTTTGCTATAGTAATTACTATAACAAATTTAACAGTACTATTGTACCACAATTACTATAGTTTTTTAATGCGTTTATAGTTACAGAATGTAATATATTGTGAAACATCCGCAAATGTAGTTCTTGTTATCACTTAAGTTGTAGCAGCTACTGTATAAACATTCTCGTTCTCTTACCAGCCTCTCTTTTTTTCTTTCTTGAAGTTAGTAAGAAATAAAAATTTTTAAAAAATCACAGGTTGTCATATTACTGAAAAAGTGTTAACTTAAAGTTACAGCTGACACTGGAGACTCCTTCCGAAAAAATAGTAAATAAACATGTCGTTACAACTTTATCGCATCAACGATTACACGTTTGTTAATCTGTTTATTTGCAGCGTCCGCCGTACAAGTCCCTAAGTTATTACTACAGAAACTATGACGTCTTAGAATGAGCACATCAATGTAAACCTGTTATTTGCATCAGAATCGAGAATTCAACAGCATTGTGGCATAATAAGTAGTAAATCGCGTCGGATGTTCAGTTCAAAGAGAGAAGCAAGTGAGGACCTAATTAATTTGCTTAAGAAGTCACTGCTCATTTTTTTAAATATTAAATATTAAGCTGTTTGGAAACTTTTCATTTGATTATTTTTTACAAAGCATGTTCACTTTACAGAATTTCTTGCTACGCGCGTAAGGCTTTTGCACTGTACATTGTCAGCTCTAATAACTGACATGCAGATGAAATAAAATGTCATTTTATTGTCACGACCGATGATTTCTCTCAGAGTAAACAGGAATATGTTTACAAATGTCCGGTCTTGCCTGTCAAGTAGCTAATACGTTCTTTATTGTTTTGATTGAAAATCAATTTAGCTAGTGAACACAATTTCTCCTGACAGGCAGCGTGGGAATTCCTGCGAAATCTAAAATAAGTCCACAATGCTAATATTGTCCTTGTCAGATTTATTTAATAAACTCGTCTGGCAAGGACGGTTTTCATATTGCACGCAAAACAGATTAAATTGAGAGCTAAAAGGAAAATAAAAGAACGGTAACATGACAGTAACTTGATGTGTATGATCTCGTTTTTGGTGCGAGGGTCAGCGAGGCCTTGTTTTAGCCTTCAGGGTTTTCAGCTCCTGTTCCGTCCCATTTACATCTCCTTTTATTCTCAATATAGAGGTCCGGATATTTTCTGTAACTATTCATGACATTTCGATGATTATGGACATTGAATTATACTTGCAGAAATGCAGTTCGGATGGAAAAATACACGTATATGCAGAATTCAAATGAGCAGATCATGTGTTAAACAAATAGGAATACAGATTCGAATAGCAAAACTATTTTTTTCTTTCTTTCTTTCAATTTTAAAAAGTTTGTACAAATAAAAATAATAACGGTGATAAAAGTTTCTCAAAATTTATGAACTTTCCCATGTTTCCCGAAAGCAGTGTTGAAGGGTTTAGATTTCATCCAAAAAAAAAAAAAAACATCCGGTTTAGGCCACACCTACTTCAGGTTTACGTTCGAATGCTGATACAAATTGTGTCATTGTGTTACACTCAGTCAGCTGCAGAAAAGAATACTGACATGGTTTAAATGAATTAGCAAAAAGATTGTATAACTTTACACACATTGGCTCTCATATATCACGCTGAGTACGTATGAATTTTATTCGTAAATTGTTTCGCAGGAGTGCTTACACAAGAAATCTGGTATTCATGAAAATCCAGTTAGTTGTAAAAACGCCTGTATCCTACATTTTGCTCCTGAGTTTGTGTAAAATTACATGTAAGGACACTCACTAATAAGAACCTTGACTGATCGGCTTCAAATCGTATAATTATCGGTGAGTTACGTGAGTTTATATCTGCATTACGCCGTCAAGTTTAAATCACTTATTTACATATTTAAATTACTCACCAATTTATTGAACATTTTGAATTGAAATCCAAAACAAATCCATGAATTAAGACAAATGATTCAAGCCATTCAAACAGGACAAAAGTAATGGCACCCCATAAAAGCATTTGACTATGGTAGGTATCTGATGCACTGCAGTGGCTGAGCTGCATTACTGGAAGATTTAGTGCATGTTGCACTTAGGAGACGCTCTTTCACCGTTTATTCATCATTTTGTCATTCTCTACTCTTCTGTTGAGGTTTGAGGGCATGGCTAAGTGTACATCAGCTGTGCTGTGAACATGTTTTGTTAATTTATGGCTGGTTATCAACATAAGTAAGTACAAATAAAATCAGAGAAGGTTTTGTAAGACCTGGGGAAATTTATTTTAATTTAGTTTAGTTTAGCTGATATTCAGACCAAACTTTATGTAGTTTTCATAAATGTATTTCTACTGACAGCTTCGACAGAACGGAGACATCTTGAGTGACTTGTGTCAACATCCTACGAAGATCCTGAGGGCTTGTGTGCCACAAGTTAACAGCTTATTTGTGTTGTTTTGTGGCAAATCATCTTTCAGGAATCACCATCCCACCGCTTCTGAACAGCACGTCCAACAACCTGTACCTCACGTTTCAGACAGACATGAGTGTTTCGGGAGCGGGATTTCACCTGGAGTATGCAGGTATGGCTTACACAAAGACATAAATGAAGAAGCAGATTCATTTCTTTCTAATAATTCTCACATATTTCCATGGAGTAATGTCGAGAATGAAATATGAAACAATGGTGTGATATGTTACTCTTCAGTCTGCCTTACTGACAAGTGAAGAGAGTTTCCTATGTCCTAAGCAATAGGTTTGGACTCCTGCCCGGAGCCGCAGACCCCCAACAACGGTATGAAAATTGGCGAGCGCTACATCGTCGGAGACATCGTTTCCTTCCAGTGTGATCAGGGATACACGCTGAAGGTGGGCACAAAGTCCTTCAATCCACAGGCTTCTGTTTTGTCGTGCCATAAACAGTGCATTTATTTTGAAATACACAGCACATCTTCAGTTCTTATTGCGTTTATTATTTGTAAATTCTCATGTATTGTCAATGTTTACAATATTTATTGAAATAAAGTCCCAAAATCTGTTCATGTGGAGCAGAATAAAGTCTGCAAAAGGTCAACAATTGTCCTGTATTTGTAGGGTTAAGGAGGCACAAGGTATATTTTTCTACTTTGTAATGTGTCCCTTTGATCCAAGCTATTTGTAGTTATTAAAAACTAATAAACAGTAAATTAATTTTTAAAATACTGTACACAGTGTCATCAGTTCTCGCGTTATTTGTTATTTGTAATTTCTTTCATTTTTTAGCAATATTTACAAAATGTATGAGAATCTTACTGAATATTTAAAACTTTTATTTCACCTTAAATGTTAAACAAACAAACCAATAATAATAATAATAATAATAATAATAATAATAATAATAATAACAATGATAAAATCAATAAATAAACACATTTCAAACAAAACTTAAGTCCTCACAAGTGTTACGACCCATAGGGTGAAGGAGATGAGCAGGATGCACTTGCAGGGGAAGGTGTTCAGTTTATTAGGTACAGTTGACAAATAATAATAAACAAAAAGGACTTCAGTCCACCAATACACCTAAATGCATCTAAAGCTATTACTACTCTAAACTAAAGCTAAACAAGAAGAGTGATCTGGAAATCACGAGAACAAATCGCACGGTACTAGAAAGGTGATCTAGAAATCACGGGAACAAAGCGCACCGTTAAACACATCTAATCTAAACTATAATAATACTCTGCCCCGAAGCGGAGTGTGGCGTATTTAAACACAAAATAATCACATGTCCAAATCCAAAACAGCTGAACCCCCTCCATGAACAAATAAGGAGGCGGAGACATGACACGAACCAAAACAGACGCACATGGGGAAACACAGGAGGCGGAGACATGACGTAGACCAAAACATGAGCACATGGGGGAACATAGGAGGTGGAGACATGACGTGAACGAAAACATGAGCACATGGCAAAAGTAAACAAAACGTGAGTCCATGAATGAAACGTCCATCGGAGAGTTTTTGAATGGCGCTGGAATACGTGCAATGGAATGCGGAAGTATGCCACTCGCTCCTCTTTGTTGAGTAGCGAGCGCTAGAGAAGGAAAAACCTAACAGCAAGGTCAAAATTGCTGTGTATGCTAGAGTTAAGGAGAGCTCACATAAATATTTACCCCCTGTCCCAGCAGTATTATTTGAATATTGCTTATTTTACTTTCTAATTTTCTTATCATGATAACTGTCTAATATTTAGTCACAGTTTACTTTTTTATCTATTACTATTACCATAATCTTATATTTAAAAATTATACAATAGTATGAAAAAAAAAATTTAAAAAAAAAAAATTGTAACATGATGAAATCCTTATCTTTATCTTTAGCCTCTTCCTTTGGTTTGTTTGTTTCTTTTTTCCTGTAAAAATGCCAATGCACATTTTTGACTTTTTAAATAAAAGTTAGAAAAGGGTTAAATTATAAAACTGTGTTTAATACACATTAAAAGTCTCGTTATTAAAAATCGGAATGATGATTATGGGTTATTCGTGAGCATTTAAACCAGGAAATAATGTCAGGTATCATGACATCATATGCCTGTTTTTTTCCTAATGGTTAAAGTAGCACTTGAACATAATTTGTCTTTTGTTGGGTTCTTGTGTGTGTGTTTTATTCCAAATCTTTTTTTACCTCACACACTGATCCCTGTGTATCTTTGTGAAACTCATACTTCTTTCTGCCTTCTTTTTTTGTTTCTTTTCGATTTGTATGCAGGGAAGTGCGTATATAACATGCATGCCGGGACCCGTCAGAAGATGGAACTATCCGGCACCTCTATGTCTGGGTATGCTTCATTTTTACTTCTTCTTCTTTTCAAGAACATTTCCTGTCTGGCTTCTCACTGCGTCGCACTTTGATACATCACACGGCTTTTAAATCCGACGGTAGGCTTTCCTGGTGTTTCTGTCTCATTTGTTTTCAGTGCCCTGATTTTTAAAGTTATTATTATTATGGCTGTCTAAGCTGTAGAAGGATGTCGTGTCTTGTCTCCTTTATCTCATTTCTTTTATCGGTCGGGCTTTCTAAAGGTAACGTCGTGTTCTTTTACATCCTCTTCAGTCAGTGCTTGTTAATTTGGAAAAAATGGGGAGAACGTTAACGCTCTCCTTTATCAATTAGCATCACAGTCACTTTGTTAAAATTTTAGCTCCGGCTCTGATTCACCTGCCTTTGTTCGGTGATGTCTCAGTGCCTCTGACATTAAAATCAGAAAGAAGACTATCGCTGTTCTGCGTAAAGACACAATCTGTCATATTTCTAATTTAGAATTGCAATTTGTTTCAATTTAAAAAAAAATAATAATAATTAAGTAAACTGTATACATCACAGTGCTGTTGAAGCTGTTGACTGATTTTCAACAACAGCAGCTCTGGCAGTAGTAGTAGTGCATCTACACTCTACATGAAGGCTATTTAAAAAAAAACAAAACGTTTAACTGTTCAGATGGTGAAGTTTTCTGTAAGGAGCTGTTTATTTAACTTTTACGGAAGGAGTCTCCAGTGTCAGCGCTTTGTAACAGTAAGAGGTAAATCTTCAGGACTGAAGAGTTCACACTGTTTGCAGGCTCTTGGTGATGACAAGATGCTCTTATAAACTGCATGGGAAAGAGAGAAAAAAGACAGGCTAGTGAGAGAACTGCTATTACAGCTGCTCTAAAGTAAGTGAGAACAGGAACTCAACCATTAAATGTAACTTTAAACGGATAAAAGGTACAGACATGTTCTTTAGTAAATAACAATGGCAAATCATTCTTGTGGCACAAGAGGTCAACGAGAACAAGAGCGCTCTTCTTATAACATCAGATGTTCCACAACACTAAATGTAACTATAAATGGATAAAAAAAAGTATGTTAATCTTTAATTAAAGAAATAGAAAAAAAAAATGTTGTAATTGTTGTAAGCGTTAAGAAATTGCTGTGGTATAAGAGAAATAAAACACTTCAGAATGTGGCGTTTCGAGGTGGTGACATTCTCTCCGCCTCATCATCCCACCCTGTCGTTGATTATTTTCCTGTAGCAGCACAACACAGAGTGTTGAATTTAATATATTTTTTTTCTTACTCTAATGTGAGGATTAAAACCCTTTCATGCTTACACCACAGCAACATGCAAACGATTTACTTTTTTTTTTTTTTGTTAACAAAAAAACATGTACTTTTTATCCTTTTACAGTTACATTTGATGGTGTGGACAATCCTCACACTCATTCACTCTATAGCAGCTGTAAACAGTCAATCTGTCATTTCCCTTTCTTCTCTCCGAAAATCTTTATTTACTGGTTTGTTTGTTTTTTTTTTACATTTTATTCAACAAATGTATAAGAATCAGCGCATTAATATACTTGTAATATATTTGTCAGAGTCGTACTGTTACAGAAAATGCGTCAGCTTAATGAATCAACAATGGCATGGTATAAACAGATCCATCACATTACCCCTAGCAGAGAAATCCCACCTTTTAAAAAAAAAAAAATTATAATAATAAATTCCTGCATGCCCAGACATGAGAGTGAATTTCAGATTGATCCAGTGATCCAGTGTAAATGCGCAGCTCAGTGTTCGGTATTGACAAATCAATTTAGCTGCACCACCGAATGGCCCCAGCTACAGTTCATTTTGTACACACACTTGTTACTAAAACACACCCACAAGCACAAACACACATGAAATCGACTCCCACACTCACACACGGATATTCACACCATCTGGAAAGAGCGTGTGAGAGATAATCGGCCTCTGCAGCGACGCTCATTCCAAACTTCATTAAGGAAAACATTATGTAACATGAAGTTGATTGTTTCTCTGACCCCCGAAATGAGGTTTTTCTTTCACACTTTGTGATGCGTAATATTAGATGTCATTAAACGGATATATATGCAGTATATCAGGCAAGAAATAACATGTTCATGATTCTTTCTTTCTTTCTTTCTTTCTTTCTTTCTTTCTTTCTTTCTCTCTCTCTCCTCCGTTCTTCTTCTCTCCTCCTCTCTACTTCTCTCATTTCTCGTTCTCTCATTCCTTCTTTTTTCTCCTTTCTCCTCCTCCCCTACTCTCTCCTTCTCTTCTTTCTCCTTCTCTCCTCCTCTCTCCTTTTCTCATCCTCTCGTTTTCTCATTTGCCCTTCGCCCCTTTATTGTTTCCTCCTTTCTCATTTTTCTCCTCTCTCCTTGTCTCCTTCCATCCATTTTCACCTTTCTCCTTCTCTCCTCCTCTCTCCTTCTCTCATTTCTCCTTCTCTCATTTCTTCTTTTTTCTCCTTTTTTCTCCTTTCTCCTCCTCTTCTCTCCTCCTCTCTAGTTTTCTCATTTCTCCTTTCTCCTTCTTTTCTCTCCTCTTTTCTTCTCTCCTTCCTCCCATTTTCTCCTTCTCTCCTCCTCTCTTGTATTCTTATCTCTCCTCTCTCGTTCTTTTCTCTCCTCTTTTCTACCCTCCTTCCTCCCATTTTCTCCTTCTCTCCTCCTCTCTCCTCTCATTTCTTCTTTTTTCTCCTCCTCTCTACCTTCTCTACTTTCTCTTACTCTCCACCTCTTCTCTCCTCTCTCCTTTCTCCTCCTGTTCTCATCTCTACTTCTCTCCTTTCTCTTTCTCTTCTCCTCTCTCCTCCTCCCTTCTTTCTTTCTTTCTTTCTTTCTTTCTTTCTTTCTTTCTTTCTTTGTAAAATTGTTTACGCTTGTATTTTTACCCAGTTAATAGTAATATAAAAAGCTGAAATTCTATTTCAGTTCGACTCTATAACATATACTGCTAATAAAGATCATTATTTTTTCTCGTCTTTCACTGATGTACAGATAGTGACTGTGTGTTCCTTCATGTGTGATCAGTGCTTGTGCTCTCAGTAAGTGGAGAATAATCTGATCTCTTTGGAAGACTCAGACTTTCCCCCCCGTCCTGCAGATGTAATGTTCAGGTTTCGCTCTCCGTGTGTTGAGATCAGATTCAGTAATGTGTGATGTTTCCGTAGCCGAGTGCGGCGGCTCTCTCTCAGACATGACTGGAGTTATCCTGAGTCCTGGCTTCCCTGGAAATTACCCAAGTGGCCTGGATTGCACCTGGACAGTCCGACTCCCCGTGGGCTT
This sequence comes from Cranoglanis bouderius, assembly GCA_023630585.1. NCBI lineage: Eukaryota > Metazoa > Chordata > Actinopteri > Siluriformes > Cranoglanididae > Cranoglanis > Cranoglanis bouderius. The sequence continues at coordinate 26,573,128 of CM042539.1, forward strand.
CGGTTTGTGTCTCACAGCCTCAGATCCACTCAGAGCTCTGTGTCTGTCTCTCTTATCTCCTTCCTCCTTTCTAATTCTCTCCATTCTCCTTCACTCCTACATCCTTCTCTTCTTTCTCCTTCACTCCTTTCTCCTTCTCTCATCCTTTCTCCTTCTCTCATTCTTTCTCCTTCACTCCTTTCTCCTTCTCTCCTCCTTTCTCCTTCTCTTTATTTCTCCTTCGCTCATTTCTCCTTCTCACCTTTCTCCTTCTTGCCTCCTTTCTCCTTCTCACCTTTCTCATTCTCTCCTCCTTTCTCCTTCTCTCCTCCTCTCTCCTTCTTTCATTTCTACTTGTCCCCTTTCTCCTTCTCTCCTCCTCTCTCCTTTTCTTCTCTCTCCTTCTCTCCTTTCTCTTCTTGTTTCTCCTTCTCTTCTTCCTCCTCGTCTTTTTCTTCCTTTCTTTCTTTCTTTCTTTCTTTCTTTCTTTCTTTCTTTCTTTCTTTCTTTCTTTCATTGTCTTTTAATTTTATTTTTGTCTCTGTCTACTGGCTGTACTTGTTTTATCTCTTCCTATAACTTCTGTCTTTCTTTCCTTCTCTCTCTCTCTCTCTCTCTCTCTCTCTCTCTCGATAAAAATAGAATTTAAATGAAAAATAAAAAATAAAATATAGTTCATAATACCATTTATCAATAAAATAGAAAAACAGCACTTCAGATATTTAATTTAAAACCCTCATCATCAGGTTCACATATAAGATCATCAACACCCCAAACAGAAAAAAGAATTCACATCTTTCACAAGTTGACAAAAAACATATTCTATAGTTAACCTCTTCTTTATAAAACCCTTCACCATTAGTACTGGATCAACTCCTCCTCTTCCTTCTACTTTATTCTTCCTTGTGCACCATATCGCCAGCTTTGCAACACCATATAAAAAGTTAAGTAAAACCACTTTTCGTTTGTTTTTCACACAGTATTTTGGACCAAAAATAAATAATGCTCGAGTAAAACTGCCTGTGAACTGTAAACCCCAAGTTTTCACTAAATCTAAAATCCGATTTAAACGAGGACACTCAATAAAAACATGAAAAACAGTTTCAGGGACTCCACAGAAGGGACAACCCTCCTCATGTGAAGGGTTCAGGTGTGCCAAGTGTCTATTTGTGGCTAATATCCCATGTACAGTTCGCCACTGGAGATCTCCAACCTTCCTTTTGATGGGTCTTTTGTACAGGCATCTCCAGCTACCTTTCGGGGAAGAGCCTGGATCCAGCACCTCTGTCCGTCTTGTGTTTCTTACATCCTTGAGGCATTGATAATTGATAGTCTTTACACAAGCTCTGTAGAGAGTTTTTCTGCTTAGGTCACTGAGAGGTTGTAGTTTAGGGATATCCATGGATAGTAATTTTCCAACATCCTCTTGCCAGCCCTCTTTATTCAAAGAGACTTGTAGTTCAGGAAAGTGAGGAGGTTCATTTGTGTTCTCAATGGGTTTGTCATTCAGAAAGTCTTTTACTGGAACAGGAAGACCAGCCTCCAAGTCATCAAGAATACGTTGAGCGAGATGCACTGATGTAAAGCCTGCCTTCGCAGCCAATTCTTCAGGCGTCAACCAGCTCGATTTCTTCCTCACATGACCTATCTTGGAGAAGCCTGCTTTCATCAATGCAGTCCTGATGGTAGTTGAGCGCAGCATCTCAGTGGTGATGGGCGGGTTGAAGAACAAAGGCTCTTCAAACAGCCACCGGGTGGGTCTTTCCCATTCCCTCGAAAAGGAGAGGGTCTGTCTTGCTTGTAGAGCACTCTGATAGAACTCTGTGAGTCCTTCCAAGTCCACGCTCTCTAGACGCAGGGTAAAAAGGTGTTTGTCTAGACCCAATCCCCCAGCTTTGTGCAACAGTGCACATGCCACATCCATCCACTGGAGATGTTGATGGTATAGGAGACGCTGTACTGCTTGTAGACGAAAGACTGCCACTCTAGTGAAAATGTCAATCAGCCCTTGTCCTCCTTCTTGGACTGGGAGGTAAAGGACAGCAGCTCTTAGCCAGTGCTGTCCTGACCAAAAGAAGTCTACAATAGTCCTTTGAATTTCCTCTATCAGAGCTCTTGTTGGATTTAGAACCATGAATTTGTGCCAGAGCATTGAAGCAATGAGGTTGTTTGCTACCAGGACTCTTCCCCTATATGATAGCTGGGGTAGTAGTCATGTCCATTTAAGTAGCTTAGCACACACTGTCTCAATCAGGCCCTTCCAGTTTTTCATTTTGTATTCAGTTTTACCAAGGTATACTCCAAGGCATTTCATACCTGTCTTTCCCCACTGAATGTTTTCTGGAGTTCCGGTGGGTCGCTCCCTTTGGGGCCGTACCATAGTGCCTCTGTTTTCTGCCAGTTGAGTTTTGCTGACGAAGCTCGCTCGTAAACTCTCAGAGCATTGCTCAAGGCTTGGATATCCTGTTTTCCTTGGATTATCACAGTGATGTCATCGGCGTAAGCCGAAAGCCGAATGGCTTCAGCTCTCATTCTCCCTCTGATAGACATCCATGTTAGATTTTTCCTCAGTAAACAAAGCAGAGGTTCTAGTGCCAGACTGTATAGTTGACCAGACATTGGACAACCTTGTCTGATCCCTCTCTTGATTTGAATTGGGACGCTAAGCCCTCCTCCAACTTTAACCATGGATGTAGCATCTGTGTATAAAATTTTGATCCATGATAAAAAGTAGCTACCAAACCCATAACACTCCAGTTACACTTTAAATAAATACTGATGGTCCACACGGTCAAAAGCTTTCTCCTGGTCAAGTGAAAGCAGTCCCACTGTATGCTTCACTGTAGTCTAAAATGTCCCGTATTAAAAACAAATTATCATAGATGGACCTTTTTGATATACAGTACGATTAGTTTTTGTGTATTAACACATCAAGAACCCCTTTGAGTCTGTTTGCTAAAACCTTGGACAGAATCTTGTAGTTGGAACATAAAACAGCAACTGGTCTCCAGTTTTTGAGCAAACACAGGTCTCCTTTTTTGGGGAGTAAGGAGAGAACAGCACGTTGACAGCTTTTTGGGAGCATTTTAGCTTTAAAACTTATTTATTTATTTCAATTTCTCATGAAAATTTATACACATTTTATGATGAGATCCATATTTGTATTTATGTTTCCATAAAAATATCGGTCTCTGTTTTTGTATTGAGTAAATAAAAAGAGACCTTAAAAGTGAAGTCTCTCTCTCTCTCTCTCTCTCTCTCTCAGACACACACACACACACACACACACACACACACACACCTTCCTATGCACTGGACAGCTATAAATAAGTGGTACTGAATTTCATTGGTATCATTTCATCTTCTGACATCATCCTTCATTCTGTCCTTCAGGGATTCACCTGCAGTTCCTGAATTTCTCCACCGAGGCCGTACACGACTATCTGGAGGTTTGGAGTGGGAGTTCAGTTTCAGGCACCGTGATCGACAGGTTCAGCGGCTCCGTCGTTCCCGAATCGTTTTTCAGCACCACGCACGAGACGAGCTTCATCTTCCACAGCGACTACTCGCAGAACAAAGCCGGCTTCCACATCATCTATGACAGTAAGGGCCATCTGTTCTGAAGGTCACAGTTAAACTTAAAAAGATTTGAAACTTCAGAATTTTCATGGTGATTACATGCTTCAGTAGGCTTTATGTATTGATTTATAATCTCAAAGCCCCTTGAAGGTTTTTTGTGAACACCTCAATTTAGGATATAGCCACTTCGAGATATCACACTTTGAAACTTTTTAAGAGAGAAGGGATTTTAAAGTGCAGTGTGCACTTTAAATAAATTGATCGTCGTCCTGTTTTCACAGGAGCTTGTTGTCATTTTTCAGAATTTTAATTGAATAAAATCCCCTGTCTCAGCATGAAACACCATCCTCAACCTTTGGCTCATCAGGAAACATCTTGCCTTTTAAATGTGTCCTCTTTTATTGTCAGTGTGTTTCCAAAATGTGATATTTTTTAAAGGAAGAAATTAAAAAAAAAAAAAAAAGTAGTGTGCCACCTGTGTGTGTATTTTTATATAAAAGTTCAGCTAAATGTTAAAAGGGATGCATCGATAGTAACAATGGGTATCGGTTATCAGCCTGATGCCATGCTTACTTACTCAAACACCCGATACCAGGTGATATTATGTGACGTAAGCCTAGTATACAACAGACACCACAAAATGACAGCGATCTGGACGTATTTCTCAATTACCTATGATTATAAAATATCAAGAGGAGGAACTGCAGCGTCTTCGTACAATACCTGATCAAATTTAATCTTAAGTGTAAAACTCTGCATGAGCAGTTCATTGCTAGCATCATACATTGGCTAGTCCACAGACAACTAGACAGCTGTGCAAGTGAAAATACCCGCCCTTAAGGCCCGTTCACACCAAGGACGATAACTATAACGATATAGATAAAAATATAGTTCTAAAAATCGTTCTAATTATAAAAGAATAACAGAATCCACACCACGACTATACCGATAACGGCACAGAGAAACGATATCGTCAGAATCACTTTCAGAACGATTTCTTCCAGCTGATGAGCGATAAAAACATTGACAGCCAATCAGAATCCGTCCTTCTTTAAAGAGCTTGAGCATTTAAAGTGGCAGACGACATAACTGCAGCGTGCTCTTAGAATGACATCGTGCGTTGGAGTTGACACTAATAACGTTATCGTTATAGTTATCTTTATAGCTATCGTTCTTGGTGTAAAAGGGCCTTTACCCAGTATGTTGTTCTTGACGATCGGCCACAGTCGGCTGATGACAACAAACAGCTCATGCTTGAGTGCATGCAGTCATACTCGATCCAAGCTAACTAATGTAGCTAGCTAATGCACTTCGTATAAAATCATCTAGCTAACATTATAAAGAACGAGTCTAGTAGCATAAGTGCATGAGCACACACGTATAAATGAGGGAAATATAAACAGAGCTAAATAAAATGTTTGTGACTTATTAATACTGAGTAGGTTGCTTATTTTGGTATCAGTATCGGTATATAGGTGTTGAGACTTGGACATTCTGGTATTGAGACTCAGCTGTAGTGGTATTGAGACTCGGGTATAATTGTCCGGGTGATTTTTCGCAGAGGTAACTAGGCACTGATTCCAACATTCCTGTTCACTCTCCAGCCTACGAGCTTCAGCGCTGCCCAGATCCGAGCCCTTTCCGAAACGGCCAGGTGATGGGCACGGATTTTGGCGTGGGCATGACCATCTGGTTCCAGTGTCAGCCGGGATATACGCTTCTCGGCCAGGCCTCGCTCACCTGCCTGCACGGAGTCAGCAGGAACTGGAATCACCCTGTCCCTCGCTGCGAAGGTAACCAAAGCCCTCACTGGCCACTTGCCTGCTTTTTTGGAAGTTCTGGAAGTCTTTATGCTTTCTTTTGGGCTCTTTTGTTTGTTTGTTTTACATTTTTGATGCAATTACAGCCGGCTATGCAAGAGAAAGCTCTATTCTAATTAACTAGGCTACAAAAGTGCAAAACTCATTTGGTAACACTTCCTATGAAGGCCTTATCTATAAATATAATCTGATCATCCTGACTCCTTATTTGTCCAGCGCTGATTTATAGCCTTTTACACTCATCAGTGAAGGTTGATGTCAGTCTCGGAGTACAGAAAGAAGACCAGATTGAGACTCTAGGCGGTCCGAATAGTGTCTGATGAAGCCACAGGTCAACACTGTAAATATCATATAGTAGAGACAGCAACACGAATGTCACTTACAGCTGCCTTTGAAATGGTAGAAGAGTATAAAAAATATTATACAGCATTCTAGCTGAAGTTTAGTCATTTGCGTTAAAATGTCCAATTATTGTTCCTTTTGGAGAATTAGGCCTCATGTCCCTAAAGAAAGGAACGACAAACAGTTCTTAAGACTGTTTATTTAATCTTAACTGAGAATCTTCACCGTTATCCATGGCATATGTCTGAGTAGAGGAGAGCCGGGACATTTGTAACATGACACGTTTGTTTTCTCTAAATGCTTGAATGCAACTGTGACTTAATTATGTGCATATACAACTGTGGAACTTCTCCTTGGCCATTTGAGAAAAAAAAACAGCAGGGTTTGTCTATTCTTTGTATTTTTCTTTGTAAAAATATATATATATATATATATATTTTTTTTTTTTTCTGAAAAATTTTTTCCTTGTGTTCAAAAACTAAGATCTGTGCAGTTAGCGCTACATTAACTGTTAGAATAGTTTTCAGAGTGCAGTACAATTGTAGCAAACATACATTTTGTTTCAGAGGCTTCTCAGACCAATAACAGTAGCTAAATGTAGTCACGGTGAAGGTACATTTACACGACAACGATGTACTAAAAACGGAATAGTTTTTCCTTTGCGTTTTTGAAAAGTTTCGCGTACAGACGACAATGTTGTCAAAACGTCAAAACAATCCCCGTTCACACGGATCCGCGAAAACGACTAAAGTGTTATGCGTTATTTTCACAAATTCAGGTTTTTGTACGTTTGCACAAAGACGATAACGGTATCGTTTTCAAAAACTTGCACTTTGAAACCAAAACGCATAAAAACTTTTCCGTTTTTAGTTGAAAACGTTGTCGTGTAAACGGCCCCTAAGACATAACAGACACTCACTAATTTCCGTTCTCATAAGGATGAATTGTTCATGCTGGTTGATGCACAGCTTATAAAGACTTTTTTTATTATTATTATTGTAGAATTATGGTTAAACCACAGTGACCATATACTGTGCCATAGTAATCATGGTTTCTATGATATAGCAAAAAAAATGAAATGGATAAAATGAAAACAAAACAAAAAAACATAATCAGTGAATTACAATAAATCTTTTAATGGATGATCTTAAAATGATATTTCTGTGTCATGATGATGCAATAGACATTCAATGATTTATTGTGTTTACTTATAATTTTCCAAGCCACCATCAAATGTATGTCAGACAGAGAGAGGAATATACGATGGTTTAATTACACTTTTCCTGATGTACATGTACATTTACAGAGTTTTACAAATTGTGTTGCAATTGTGCTGCTTTGCTTTGCAGAAGAACTGTACCATAAGACTTCTTTTGGTTTTGCTGAGAATGTACGGTACTCGCTAACGATATCGGTAAACTTGCACTTGATCAGAGAAGCACACGTTTATGCTGTTATGTAGAAACCACCATAATTTAAAGCAAAAATGTTACAGTTGTGCTGACTCTTCCGTACTTGCTAAGTAAATGTTCATTTTCACAATCAGAAAATGCGAACGCTAGCACTAAAATAGAACGACGCAAGGCTTTGGAAAGGTGCGTGAGTGCATGTGACATGGACTAATGAGACATAACAGGATCGCTAACTAGGAACAGGTGCAGCTGATTCTGAGCATGGTAGTTTGCTAACTGGAATGTTCTGTGACAGGTGCTAGTTTGCACTTTTTATTTCTCATTGCATTGCAACGGTGGGGAAAATCTACACACAGATACACCAAACCGACAGTGTTCTCTAGCGTACAGTACATGCCTCATCTGATTTCTTGGCATGTGATTGTTAGGAAGGCGTGAAACTCAGCAGTTAGCTTGGTCACGCTGATGCTAGAACCCCACTAGCTGACATTTAGGACTTGAACGGTGGTTATTTTTCTGGGTAGGCACTGCATGTCTAAACAAAGGCTCTTGAGAGTTGCAGTTTCTTCTCTGCATGCTTTGTGTTCGAGCGTCCCACACTACAGTATTTACTGTGAGCTCTGACCTTTAAAATAAATAAATAAATAAATAAATAGAAACAAGGCTGAAACTCCAGAGTGTGCTTTCTCCAGAGTGTGCTTTCACAGCAGGGCTTTGGACATGGAGTTAAAAGACAAGAGTGCTGTTTACAAGGCTACAGGAAGGGGAAAAGTCCTTGGTGAAAGTGGCATTTTTGTGCTCTTTTGTTCTCTGCTGCTTTCTCAGCACTTTGTGGTGGAAATCTCACTGCTTTGGAGGGCACCATCTACTCTCCAAGTCACCCTGACGATTACCCCAACCTGAAGGACTGCACATGGACCATCAGAGTCCCACCAGGCAACGGCATCTACATCAACTTTACCGTACTGAACACCGAGCCCATCTACGACTACATCACTGTGTGGTAAGAAATTGGCCAATTTTAATGTTGTGAAACATCCACAAAACAAGTTCCTGTTCTCACTTGTGTTATAGAACTGTAGGAACAATATTATTATAACTGCAAAATTCTTAAAATCATAGATACTTTTACATCGTCGTTTATAAACTACAGTTATTCCCCAAACTCTTCATATTCATATTTATCGACTGCACACTTACCATCAGGCAATTAACATCTCAGTGCCTGAGGACGATTGTGCAATTTTCCAGCTGACTGCAATCCTCCATCTCCAGTCCTGTCATCAAATTAGCCAAATGCACTTTCACTAAAATCAGACTTAGCAGCCACATCATTAAACGATCTTGATGAAAATAACCACCACTGCCACAGATCCTTGCCAACCTCTCGCTTTAAATGCAGCAGGAGAAGCAAGATCTACTTTTTAAATCACCATGGATTAAACCATCACTTTAAGATTGACATCTTTCAATTGATAGCTCATATTAAAAAGAAGACGTTTGCTGCAAATGAGAATAATAGTATCGGAAAAAACAGTGTTGACCACAAAGTTTGTCACCATTCCCAAATATTGGAATACATAATACAGTTATTATACCTACTTAGAGGGGGCCACTGAGGTACACTGAACTCATTGTCTTGTTCATGGACCCAGTTTGAGATGACTTGTGCTTTGTGACATGACACATTATCATGCTGTAAGTAGCCATTATAAGATGGCCATAAAGGGATGGATGTGGCATTCAAAAGATGCTTGGTTGGTATTAAGGGGCTCAGTGTGTGCCAGGAAAACCTTCCCCACACCATTATACCCCCACCACCAGTCTGAACTGTTGACACAAGGCAGGTTGGGTGCATGGATTTCCTGAAAGCATTCCGCACACCATTATACCGGCACCAGCAGCCTGAACTTTTGACACAGATCTGGTTTGGTCTATGGATTCCCTAAAACATTCCCAATACCATTCCCCACACCATTATATCCCCACCACAAACCTGAACTGTTGAAACAAATCAGGTAAAGTCCATGGATTCCCTAAAACATTCCCCATACCATTCCTCACACCATTATACCCCCACCACCAGCCCGAACTGTTGACACAATTCTGGTTACATCCATGGATTCCCTAAAACATTCCCAATACCATTCCCCACACCATTATACCCCCACCACAAACCTGAACTGTTGAAACAAGTCAGGTAAAGTCCATGGATTCCCTAAAACATTCCCCATGCCATTCCTCACACCATTATACGCCCATCCCCAGCCTGAACTGTTGGCACAATTCTGGTTAGGTCCATGGATTCCCTAAAACATTCCCCCATACCATTCCTAACACCATTATACCCCCACCACCTGCCTGAACTGTTGAAACAAGTCAGGTAAAGTCCATGGATTCCCTAAAATGTTTCCAATACCATTCCCCACGCCATTATACCCCCACCACAAACCTGAACTGTTGACACAAGTCTGGTTAGGTCCATGGATTTCTTGAAAACATTCCCCACACCATTATGCCCCCATCACCAGCTTGAACTGTTGCCAACTGATGCCAATTTCTGACCCTACCATCAGATCCGAGATTCGAGATTCATGTTTTCTGTCAATGTTTTCTGGTATCCTTGTAATCTGAAAAGCTACATTGTTTTGTTTGTATGCCTCTGCCACTAGATGGAGGAGGCATTATACATGAAGAATATTTTAAGGGTATTTCAGGAATATTATATGGAATGTTATAGCCATCCCAGCTGATGCCACTAGCATCAATTTCTACTTGTTTTTTCTTGATCTAGCTCTGTATTTCTTGATCTAGAAATACAAAAGAGGCTGACGAGAGAGTGACTGGAGTGAGGCAGTGACATTGGGGTAGTAACAATAACAACAACTCCACTTTAGCACCACACTGTTGTTGATTATTTTCCTACAACAGCACAGCAGGGAGTGTTTTAGTCCTTACATCTTATAAAATGATCCTTACAGGTCTTCTCTTTTTAAGTAACCTGCACAAATCTCCTCCAAACATCTAAGGCATACCTGTCATGAGTGAAATAAATGATCTGACAAATACTTACACTTCTAACGATGTGTTACGTGCAAACTGATTAATGCGGCCATTAAAATCAGAGGTCCTAAAGGATCAGTCATGCATCATTGCAGGAGTTTATTGTATCACCAGCAAGAGATGAAATCAACTGTACTTTGGGGAAACCAGGAGAAATTTCATCCAGTGCCTATGTACTGTCAGGATGAAGAATTTTTTTTCTTTCCAGTGGCGAGATGCTTCAAGAGCAATGGATATAACATTAATGACATCTCTGCTTCTTGTTGCCATGGCAGCAGTGAAGTGAAGAAACTTAAACTGTAAGAGCTCATGTATACTCTCTGAGCTTAGAAACCCACAAAATAAATGGTATGCTTTATTGTCTACAAATTATGAGAAGCTTTTTGCTTGATTATGAAAAACAAGCTGTTACCCAGAATGTGCTATTCTGAGAACCCAGAACTAGCAGCCATGCTAATAGCATGAGAACATTAAGAACTTTCCAGTAATTGGCTTTAAATTATTATTTTATTTATTAATAATTTACTTTAAATCCATATTTTGGTTAACAATTTAATATCTTCAAGGTGACCTCAGTCAATATCACAATATCATAGGAAACTACTGTACTGTTATGGCACCATTTTACATGCTGTTTTTTTCCTTCTAGTCTTAGTGAATGGCAAAAAGGAAAAAAAAAGAAAATATACAAGGCTTATAATTTTGTATTACTTTCCATAAAATCCTGTTATTTTCCATATATATATATATATATATATATATATATATATATATATATATATATATATATATATATATATATATTTTTTTTTTTTTTTTTTTTTTTTTTTTTTTTTTTTTTTTCAATTTTCAATAAATGCTCACAGCTAAATCGGAGACAGATTAAAAGTGGACCCTGTAGGGCACTTAGTAGTTTGGGGTCAAGTGCTTTGGGCACCACAAGTTTTTTGTTTTGTTTTGTTTTGTTTTTTTACAATATTTTAAAGAACTGAAATTAAATTTTAAAATTGAGACTAATTCACAGGTATTTTGCGGTTGTTTCCTTTCTGTTTTCTCCTTTGCTTGCAGTTCTGGAAGCTTCGAAGCTTATTGTCACACTGTTTTTTTTTTTCATTCTTTCCTGTCAAACTATATATTAGAATAATAATCTTACATACACACAGGTTCTGAACGGTGCTGAGGAGTGAATTTTGTCGCTGTTGCATTTTCCCTAATGCGTCAGCATCTAATGCGAGGCAGATGTTCACAGTGTAGCACATTAGTGCGCCTGCAAATTGAATTAAGTGGATTCTTACATGGCATGTGCTGCGTTCACATGGCAACATTTCAAACCCTTCATTTTTGATCACTTCGGCTTTGGCTGGAAGGAATGAGTAGCCTGTAAAGCCAAGCATCAGGTGGGAGAAAGAGACCAGAGAAGGAATGTCTTTGAGAAATGACATCTGTTGGTGAGAATATGGCCATGTTTTTATGTCCAGTCTTCAAGCCGGAACAAGGAGGTCCTATGTTAATGCATATTTGATGAACTTTAAAATTAAATAAATAAATAAAAATAAATAAAGACAAAAATAAAATAGTAATTGTACTCATTAGGACTCATTGCTCAGGTCAAGAATCGTTATTAGGAATAACAAATCCAGAGCGTATTAAATTCTCTGACTCTTCAAACTCTCTTGCTTGCACAAACATGATCTGCATGGAAGAGTCATCAGATGGAAACCTTACCTGCGACCTCATCACAAAAGTGAACGTCTGATGTATGCAAAACAACTTCTAGATACGCCAGAGGCTTTTTGGGCACACTCCAGTGGATTGATGAAGTAAAAATTTACTGAGACATACAAAAATTTAAGTCAAACATTCAGAAACATAAAAAAAAAAAAAAGCCAGATCCATTATTGTTTGGTTTTATACGTTTCTACTGATTGTGGCTTATTAAACAATCTTTCATTGCATTTCTAATAACTGGCAGTAAAGTCAACAGAGAGACAGTGTAATAGTAGCGCTTCTACTTTACGATGCTACCAAGTCTGTTGTCATGACACTTTGACGCAAATCAGCTCAAAAAACCTATTATAACCTATCATAACCTATTTATGTCAACAAGAGTCTGTCACTTTATTCAGGCAGTATGTCCACTTCACAAATTTGATGAGGCTTTCCCACCTGATGAAAATAAATATTTTGGTTGATAAATATGTAGGTTTGTGTCAGTTGTCATGAATGCCTTATGTAGGGGTTATGAAGCCCAACCTTATGTAAAATGTACAAGATAAGGTTGCACACACAATAATGCAACGTTTGCAGTGTTATAGACATTTATTAGCTCCATCTAATAGAAAGTCATTGTGATATTTATAAGCACGGATATTTGCTTGTTACTTTGTAATACCGTGAATTTTTCATGTCACAGGGACGGCCCGGACCAGACCTCACCTCAGCTCGGTCAGTTCAGCGGCAGCTCAGTAATGGAAGCTGTCTCCAGCACCTCCAACCACGTCCTCCTCAAGTTCCACAGCGACTTCAGCACCAGCGGATTCTTCGTTCTGCATTATCATGGTGAGCGCCATTTCTTCCTTCTGGTCTCATATTTTCAGCTTTATCATCTTCACCTGATCCGACACCTACTCAATGAGTTATGTGTTACAGGTTGCATGAAACAGCAGCTGTTCTTGGAAATTATTTGTCTGGTTTAATACCTTTTTTTAATTATGTTTACACCATTTTAGGGCATGTGGCAGATTTAATTTTTTTCACTGGAAAATTGCTATAGTTAAGGCAGCCATTATGGTGACAGTCATTGCAGCCGCATGCGACAATCAGATGTTAAATATATTACGCAAATATTTCACAGGTGGCTGGATGTGCAAAATATACTACATGGCCAAAACTTTGTCTATCTATCTCTGTATCTCTATATTTATCTCTCTAATAAATGTTAAAGGTGATTTATAATCCATTGTCCAGTACACCATTTGCCAATACCACAGCACTGTTGAATTCCTGATTCTGATTGGTCAGAAGATTAATTTTCTATAACAGCAGCTCTGACAGTATTGCAGCTGCAAATCACAGGTTTTTATTACCTTCTAATACGTTATTCGTGTCTAAAGTAAGAACTTACATGTGGTTGTGTATGCTGGATGCTCCACTTAAACTGATTGTCATTACTGATATGTTATATGTAAGTTTTTAGTGAGGAGAAAACAGTCTATTTAACATTTACGGAAGGAGTCTCCAGTACCAGTGTTTTTTCTGGTAACAGGATGTGTCTTATTAACTTCAAGAGAGAGAAAAAAAAGAGAGGCTGGTGAGGGAAATTTGTTTCACAGGCATTCCACAACATTATATGTAACTATAAATGGATAAAAAGTTTGACATGTTCATTAATAAATTACAAATTGCTGTGGTATAAGAAGTACAAAGGACTTCAGGAAGTGCTGTCTATAACAGCACAACACAGACTGTTTTATTCCTCACGAAGGCCCAGAGAAGAAACCCTAATAAACCAGAGCTAAAGCTTTACACATGTCAAACCAAACTGGTAACTTTTTTTTTTTTTTTTTTTTTTTTTTTTATTAAAGCAGAAAAGCACTCATGGGCTTAGCGAAGTTGCACAGTAGTGAAGAATCGGAGAAGATTTGGGAACTCAGCACTAATGTAGTATACAAATTATTTGCTTTTATGAGCCTGTACAGGAATCTGAAAACGTATAACAGTGATTTGTTCTCTTCATCTCATTTTCACGAGGAGACGGAAAGCAGCTCGTAAAACTCGCAAGACCGAAAGCACCTTCTATCCCTCTCGAGATCGCACAGATGGACTCGGAGAACGCGCTGAAAGAGACAATTACTCGCTCACATGCCATTATTCTCATCAAATAAACACTTGAATGGCAGATTTCATCCCGAATCTATGGCAGCGAGAGGACGGAGGAGAGGAGCGTTACGAGCGTCCATGGAAAAAGAAAAAATAAAGTTTAGGAGCGAAGAAAGAGAAACGTAGCTCTGGGACTGCCACCATTTCATTTTATTATCTTTTAAATTCGTAATGAGCTTTGCACTGCGAGCTCGTTATTGCAATTCCCTCCGTGCTGTAATGTTTTATGTGCAAAGTTCGAACGCATCAGCACAATCGGCATTATTGTCAGTGATATTGTCCTCTCTTTTTTCTCCCTGTGGGAAAACACAAGCTGGTGTTAACCTGAGGAAGTCAAGATCTATTTTTTTTTTGTAATGAAATTTAAACCTACTCACAACAGATCACAAAATGTAAAATCCTGCGATGTTATATCGAATTTAGAGCTTCCAACAAAGTCTATACTCTTAAAGAGGTCTTTTAATGAAGTATCAGTGAAGTGTAAGTGTGGTTTATACCTCTTATACAAAAGCAATTAGCTAATTATTACTTTTTTTAATTAAAAAAAATGTACGTTTGCGCTTTTTATCCATTTCTAGTTACATTTAAAGTTGTGTAATGTCCATGAAACAAGTTCCTGCTGTCACTTATGCTATAGCAGATAAAAACAGTCATTAACACAAGAAAGAAAGGGGAAAAAATGCAGAATCTGAGAAACCAGAAAGCGTAAAATTGAAATGATAGTTTTTGAAATTAAAGCTTTACAAAGCAGTGACACTGGAGACTCCTTCCATGAATGTTAAATACATCTCCAATATACGATTCATTTATTTTCCATGCGATTTTATTCTATACAAGATTCACGTCATTTTTACGTGATTCGTTTATTTTCACTTGCTTTTTTCTAAGATTCATTTCTCTGTCACATGTAATTTTATACATGATTCATTTACTTCCCTTGTGATTTTCGCACTTGAATCATTTATTTGCACAGGTGCTTTTTTTCTAGATGATTCATGTATTTTCACGATTCCTGATTTTTTTTTTTTTTTTTTTTTTTTTACAAATGATTCATTTCTTGATTTAATGTAAAGTTACATGTGATTCATTTATTTTCACATCTGATTTTTTACATATAAATATTTTTTGTTAACGTGATTTTTTTTCCCACGTAATTTACTTATTTTCTATGTGATTTTTTTCTCAGATGAATCATTTATTACACATTAATAATTTTTCTTCTTCTTCTTCTTTTTTTTCATATGAGTCATTTATATCCCGTATGATATTTTCTATTGAATCATTTATTTTCACATGTAATTTTTGTTTTTCATATTTACTGGATTAATTTCTTTTCACATATCCATTTTTACATTTTAATCTATCATTTATTTGCATGGAATTTTTCCACGATTCATTTTTTGGTGCTATTTTGCACATGATTCAGTTATTTTCCATGTGATTTTTCCTCCCAGTGAATGATTTCATTTCCATGTGATTTTTTTCCTGCATGATTGATTTAATTTTTCACATGTATGGCAGGTGGTGTGATTTTGGAATTATATGAATAGTTTGTGAGTAAGATGAAAATGAAAAAGATTTTTCCACAATGGTTTCTTCCACCCAGACTTTTGTTTCTGCCATTTTCTGGAAGCCATGAAAAAGCAACCACGACAGAACCACCTGTCCGATTACTTTTGGTTTTGTCTAAATGTGTGAAAACATCCGTATTTCCATTTCCAACATTTCCATATGATTCCTACTGTACAGATACTGTATAAATCCTCTGACTCTGACAGCCGATTAAAATGCATTCTGCACAATAAACTCATAAATATAGTTTTCACAAAGCCACCAGCAGTGGTGATGGTGGTGATGACCCCCACCTGCCCTCTCACAGATTTCCACCCTCATGCCATCTGGGAGAAGATTCTGGAGCGTGTCGCACTGTAACGCTACACCCCCATATGCTGCTGCCCACTGGTTCATGATCTGTCTTGTGGAGCGAGTGTATTGTGGTGCATTTGTTGTTTTTGTTGGAACTGTGGCTTTGTGCACTGGTCTTAGACTTGTCTCACATTTCAGTCTCTCATTTCTTGTCTGTCACTTTCTGTCTTTTTTTAGCATACCAGCTCCGTGTGTGTCAGCCTCCTGCACCTATCACAAACGCCGAGATCCTCACTGATGACGACGAGCTTGAAATCGGTAAATCAAAAACGCACACTGGCTGTTTGTGGCGTAAAAGTATCAGTATATGTATCTGTATCTGTATCTGATACACGTAAGGTTGTGGTTAAAGGCAGTTAGGACGGTTAATGCAGTCATCTCTAGCTAAGTAGCTAATTATCAGATTAGATTTATGGTTAGCTAACATGCCTAGTATATATTGCTTTGTAAAACCTACATAGCTTGCCTAAATTCTACATAAAGAAACTAGTTAGTTAATGCTAGATCGCTAGGTCACATTCGTACTGAGGAGTTGCCTGTAACGGACAGGTTTAGCTAGCTAACTTTGTTCAACTTTGTTTACAATGTTGTAATCGTAAAACGTTACGTCTTGAACGTGCCCACAAACAACAAAGTTTCAGTATCTTTCCAGAGTTTCTATGAGACGTGTATATGTCCGGTCTTTGCAGGCTAGGTCACCACTTAGCATCATTTAGCCACTGACAGGATGGCAAGCCATAAGAATTTTCTAGAGTTACAGTATTTGAAAGTGTTAGTTTAGTCAATTAGCACTCCCTGTCTTTTAGTGCTAAGCCATAATAATTAGTGGATAACATTTTAGCTAACAGCAGTCTGCTTCCTAAATACATTTCTTGACTGATTCTTCAGTAGATTATAAACAAGTAGCATCAGTTTGCAGCTACTCAGGTCTTTTTGCAACCAGGTTGCATCTCTTTTGAACCCAAAGTGGGTGTGGCCTAAACCCTATATCTCCCTGACTGTTTTCTTTCTTATTTTTGCTTGTTTGTACCTGGCCACAATATTTTCTAATGATGTTTATTCGACATTCGCTGGACGTTAATGTTAAAGAACGTGGTCGTTATTTGTTCCGCAACCTTCATATCTAACCGTTCACTCTGGCCCGGATGGAAATCTCCCACACGTGTTTTTTAGTGTAGGATCCTAGTCCCCATCCAAACCTTTAGTCTCAACCAGATCCCTGTGAATCTTTCAGGCATGTTAAAAAAAATAGTGCACCTCTTATCTGTATTTGTATTATCTGTTCACTCCATATAATCTTACTAATCCAAGTGAATTCACTCCGATCGCAGATCCGCATGAGCAATATATGAAGTACCGTACTGTGCAAAAGTTTTGGCCTCCTAAATGTTTGGGTTTGGTTTGTTTTCTGCAGTTTTTCTGTCAGCAGATTTTAGCATTCCAGACATTCATTTACATTAAAAAAGAACGTGTTATGGTGAGAAATGTTTGAATATCTGTAAAGGAAGTAACATTTTAAGTAACGGACCACTTTTTAGATTAAAAAATAATAATAATAATAATAATAATAATAATAATAATAATAATAATGATGATGAAGTCTGTCATGAATATCCACTTGCTTTATTTGTTTTTTGTTACTGTTGCTGCTCTTTGTAGTCAATTTTGATATGTAGAAATGTGTCATTTTGTTATTTTAGAAGACATCTTTGCGCTACAGGATTTCTTTTGCACAGTACTGTGTATGTATTCTAAACTGGACACTTAATAATTCATAATCCAATCCAATGTGATTTAGTGTCAATGTTACCATAGCAACTATGAGCACAAGTCTTTAGCGCACTCAACTTTTTAATCATGCTGCCTGTGACTTACATTATTTCTATCACACCAAAACCTCACGTAAGTGTGATTCGGCTACGCTATAATCCTTGCTTCTTTAAGTAAGGAATAAAACACAGCGTGCTTTATTGTTGTAGGAAAATAATCAAGGATTAATCACCAAGTTAGTTCCTGTTATCACGTACATTACAGCACCTATACCAACCTCTGTTTTCTCTCTCTCTCTTAAAGTTAATAAAGATATCTTTGTTGCCATAACAACTACAAGTGTGAGTCCAGTCAGTGTTTGAAATGATTTCTGTCACAAATGACCTTATCTAAGTGTGTTCATTGAACGGACAGTGTGAAAAAAAGAGTATATGACCGCAGAAAAGTTGGACAAGTCTGTTCTGGTTCTTGAACTGACATGAACTTGTGTGTTTTATTACCGTTTTATTACACCAGGAGCACATCATAACCCAATGACACACGTGTAGAACACACACACTGTTTCCTATAGTGAAAGCAATTAGTCACAAAGGTTTACACGACTATTTTTCTTCGATTTAATAGATTATTAAAAGGATTACACACCTCGTTTGACTGAATAGGAATGTGTTTCAGATCGGACTCGGTTTATTCCGATGAGGTGTACAGTGGGGGAAAAAAGTATTTGATCCCCTGCTGATTTTGTAAGTTTGCCCACTGACAAAGAAATGATCAGTCTATAATTTTAATGGTAGGTGTATTTTAACAGTGAGAGACAGAATAACAACAAAAAAATCCAGAAAAACGCATTTCGAAAAAGTTATAAATTGATTTGCATTTTAATGAGGGAAATAAGTATTTGATCCCCTATCAATCAGCAAGATTTCTGGCTCCCAGGTGTCTTTTACAAAGGTAATGAGCTGAGATTAGGAGCACTCTCTTAAAGGGAGTGCTCCTAATCTCAGTTTGTTACCTGTAAAAAGACACCTGTCCACAGAAGCAATCAATCAATCAGATTCCAAACTCTCCACCATGGCCAAGACCAAAGAGCTGTCCAAGGATGTCAGGGACAAGATTGTAGACCTACACAAGGCTGGAATGGGCTACAAGACCATCGCCATGCAGCAAGGGGTCAAATACTTATTTCCCTCATTAAAATGCAAATCAATTTAGAACTTTTTTGAAATGCGTTTTTCTGGATTTTTTTGTTGTTATTCTGTCTCTCACTGTTAAAATACACCTACCATTAAATTATAGACTGATCATTTCTTTGTCAGTGGGCAAACGTACAAAATCAGCAGAGGATCAAATACTTTTTTCCCCACTGTATACATGAACTGTTTCTATTTCCGATTGACCTCTCAGTCACTGCGTGTAAACATAGCTACTGGCTCTGGTATTTATTTCCGTAATTCATGTGTAAGTAAACCCTCACTGCAAATGTTTCCTTTGTCCACTTGATTTGTCATCATTACTGTCATCCTTGTAAGCAGACAAATCTTGCTAATATCCTTGTGTGTGTTTGTGTGTGTGTGTGCGTGCTCAACAGGAGATATCATCAGGTACCGGTGCCTTCCTGGCTTCACGTTGGTGGGCAGTGAGATTTTGACTTGCCGTCTGGGTGAGAGGTTGCAGATGGATGGCACTCCTCCAGTTTGCCAAGGTGAGCTTGGCAGTGACGCCTCATTTGTTTCTCACACCGTTTTCTCATTAACATCCTGTCCCGCGTGCTCGGTCAGCATTCTTCAGCCTCTTTAGTTCCACATGTGACGGGTTTATGATCCTTAGAACCGCCATTGGGCCTTAATTAGAAGTTTTATCTGTAATAAAACAAAGCTTCTTCTGGAACCGACATGGTGTGTTTTCTTAACTCTTATATCCACACAATGAATTTCCCATCGATCGAGGTCAATTGTGAAATTGCGTTGTTAAAAATATCAGATCACGTCGGTTATTAAGAAACATAAAAGTTCATTCTGGAAATAGACGCACAGAAGTGCTTTCCCTGTTTGGGGATCCTCCAGTGCGAGTGTAAATAAGAGATGGAACACCTTCACATGTTTCAGATCAGATCAAAACGTCAGAATCTTTCGAAAGTCATTCAAAAGAAAATACATACTTGACAATACTTTAAGGTTTAGTGAAAACAAAAAGAGGAGCGAACCTTCACGTGATTGCTGCCCATGCTCCCAAATACAACCGAGGGTGCCAATATTTTACTCTTTAGTGAAAGTACAAAGGAGTTCCAGAGAATTCAATCCTTACCACCTTACCTCTGGGGTTGAATGTCTTTCTTTCAAATGTCTTTCTACAGTATTTATGATCTCCATTATGTTAAATCCTATGTTGGGAGCAAGCAAAGTTAATAATAAGGCATTTGGGATTTGCCCTAATTAGAAGATGGCATGTTTTGTTTGGATCAAATTGCTGATTAAAATTAATCAGGATGACTGTTTGACTGTTTAATCACTATTTGCAGCTCCGCCCACATGTCCAGGCTTAGCTGACATGGTAATCATATTGATTACTGCTTGACAGTGGAAATAGCAACAACATGGAGGATTGTTGGTCATCTGCAAAGCCAAACTGTGCCAGACCATCCAGCAGAAAAGCGCCATACGTTGATACATGATGGTGATACATGATTTTGACCTTAAGGGTTCAAATTTGCGTTCTTTCCAGTGCGATGCCCCGACAGCGAGGTGCTGTTCGACTCCACGGGCGTGATCTTGAGTCCAGGCTTCCCGGAAAACTACCCCAACCAGCAGATGTGCTCATGGATGATCAGTGTGGAGAAGGGCTACAACATCACCCTGCACTTTGAGCTCTTCCAAACAGAGAAGGAGTTCGACATCCTGGAGATCTTTGATGGTAAACATAGACACATGGACACATAGACACATTGGTTATGTAAGCAATAAACCACTTGGGGTAGTGATGTTATTGGAAAATAATCAGTGAAGGAGTTACTGTTACCCCCCTAAAATGTATTGTTCATCTTATACAACAGCAATTTTTCAATTATTACCATGTTTATTTATTCAAGAATGTCTTATTTTTTATCTATTTATAGTTGCATTTAAATCCACAAAACAAATTAGCTCCTGTTATCACTTACATTATAGCAGCTCTAAACAGTCGTCCCAGTCACCGGTCTCAATTTTTTTTTTCTCTCTCTTGAAAAAAAAAATGCAGCTTGTCATGTTACCGAGAAACTCCTTCGTGTCTGAAAGCTTGAAGTTACAGCTTTACCTCTGACTGTTAAAAAAAAACACTGACACTGGAGACTCCTTCCAAAAATATTCAATAAACATCTCTTTAGTTCCTGCCATGCTCCCCGTCTACGTGTTACTATAGAAACGACAACATATTAGAACGAGCACTTTAACAGAACCCTGTGACTTGCCTTGCAGCCGGCACTACTTTCACACTTCTGACCAATCGGAATCCAGAATTCAACATGGTGGTATAAAGAGGTATAATTCAATGCATAATATCCGATGCATTTGAATGTCCTTAAATTCATCGCTCATTTTCGAGTCGTGCCTCGTTAACAATTCCCTGATTGTGATCATTTTTACCGATGCATAATTAATAATTTGTAATAAATCAAATAATAGAAGAAACATTCCTTGCTCATTTCCTTAACCCGTGCTTATAATAGTAAGACAAGACACACTGGATGCTGGATTGCTGATTGGAATTTATTATCACAATATTTATTACTCTGAACCGTATTTAAAATGTCATTAGACGGTAATTACTTAAGTGCGCACTATTAGCAAATTACCCTATAACTCATCATTGATTAGTAGGTCATTAAATGCCCATGGCATTCGTGGATCCCCAGTGGACCGGCAAGTGAGAGGACTTGTCTGTTTTAATCGTTCTGAAACTTCCGCATTTATACACATATTTTAGGACAGGGTACGATTCTGGTGCATTCATCATTGTCAACTTTTAGGGTTGTGTTTTACAGCTGTTTTGCATGTACGGCGACACTCTCGCTGAGTAACGCTGTGTCTCTCTGTTGCTTTTGAACAGAGGTGTGTTGCATCAGGATGTTATGACAGACGCTTCACGAGAGACAAAGCTTCTTCCTCACACAGTCGCTGCAGTTTATGCTCGCAGTTCTGCTCGTACTTGAGTCACTTTAAAGGACTACTATGATAAGAACACAGGGAGATTAGCTTCATATACATGATCTAGATGATGATTGGGCACCAGTCATTGTTTGAATAGAAATCAGGTTTCGTTCTTCGGTACTAGCTTTCACATCAGAGCTGTATTTTTCGCTTGCTTGAATGGCCATTTTGAGAGTTATGTCAGTATTATGCGAGGAAAGTTATGTGTATTCAGAGTCAGGTTAAGCACCTGCTTAAGTCAATTTTCTGTGGGCGCTATTCAGATTATTAAAATGACCTGCATGTAGTTTACACCTCTGAGATTACCGAGATTTTCTCAAGTAGAAGGGTCCAAGATTGAGTTTTTCAGTAGTGTATAGACCACCACCTTTAAACCCAAGCACCTGCTTTTAAGCCTGAAAAAAAAATCTAGGGTTAGGGTTAGGGAATAGAAAATGCAGACTGAATGGAGTAGTATATTGCTGATATACAGTACTGTGTTGCTGACAAATGTCATGAAACAGTTAAGCCTTTTATTTAAAGAGCAGCCAGACAAATCCAAAACATGAATTAAGATCAGGAACAGTACATAGGCAGAGGTCTGGCGATGAGCGAACAACGATATCAGGGATTTTCCAAACACACAAACCAGGAAACAGAACTAGATCAGGAACTGGAGTATCGTGACACAGAACAAACGGGTTAACACTGAACAATACTTCGCTTCGAGAAACACAAGGGTTTAAATACACAAACAAATCAACGGGCAAACTGAAAACAGGTGAGAGTAATCAGGAAACACGAGGGCAGGTGAATTCCTTAGGCCTCATAGGCAGCCGCCTAGGGCGTCACTGTATTTGGGGCTCCACCGCCACCCTACTGCCGCCCCCCCAATACCGATTAACAGGACCGAGCCACATTTAACGTTCTTCATGTCTTCTATTACCTCAGAAAAGTTTGTTTGGTCAAATTGGTTTGTTGGCGCCCCCTAGTTCAGATGTAAATAAGCGCCAGTGTGTGCAAGGCTGTGTCAAGTGCAACACAACACTCATCACCGGTGTTTTTATTTATTTAATTTTTTTAAAATACAATTAAAAAGTACATCATACTTATCAGTCATCACCATTGGTGTGTCTGTGTGACTGTGAAGTGTGTGTGAGCGTCAGTGATGATGATTTAGTTTTTTTTTTACTGCATTATGGACGATAATGATCATGACATAATGTTTATGCTAATGCAGCACAGTGTTTAAATTACAGTATATTACTGCATTGTTATTTTTGTATTGTTATTTATGTTTGTTATTTATTTTTTATTTAAAAAAATCGTAGCACTTGCTTTGTATTGAGCATCTAATAAGGTAAATTTGGGTTTATATTCTTTTTCGTGTTCTGCCTATCCATGTAGCTTTTTTTATTATTATTTTGTTTTGTTTTATTATTTTTATTATAGAAGTATATAAAATATTATTGAGTACGAGAAATTAGGGTTGTATAATTTTTTATTTTTTTTTTTTGGTGGGTGGGGGGTTTTTGAGGATGAATTTTTAGGGCACCAAATGGGCTAGGACTGGCACTGCACGAGGGAGACAACCAGTGACAGGACATGGGAGGAGACAAGACATGAATGAAAACAAAACACACGTGGCAACGTAAACAAACACATGACAACACGGAAGAGTGCGCCGTAGCAGCGCTCGGAGAGAGGGGGAAATACATGGCGACAAACATTCATTCTAAAAATAACATACCTGCACGGTTCAAATAAAAGCAGTGAATTGCCGCTCAAAAAATAATCAAAATGATATATTTAATACAAACGAATTTAAATAAAGAAACAAATAAATATTCATTAAATGTCAAATTAAATGACATTTAATTAACTGATTAAACCTAGGGAAAAGCTAAAGTAAAAAAAAAATCGACGTTTGACGCATTCTTCTATGCGTTTGTTCACTCAGGACCCAACATCTACAGCCCGAGCGTGGCGGTGTTGAGCGGCGAGCTGTCCGTGCCCTTCACCCTGAGCACCACAGGCCACCAGCTCCTCCTGCGCTGGTCCTCCGACCACGGCACCAACCGCAAGGGCTTCCGCATCACGTACGTGGGTGAGTATCAAAGTATGTATCCCCCCCGATTGGTAATTCTTTCTCAGTCGCATGCGTGTCTCACGTTGCGCGTGTGCATCTGTCTGTCCTGGCCACGTGTCCCCCATCCGTCCTGTCTGCAAGCCCATGACGTCTTTCCATTTGTTAAGTGTTTTGTGCTTGTGTACGTTTTAGATGTTAACATGCGGAGATAAACGATTATGTAATACATAATATCACATACATGGTCACACAGTTAATATTGGACTATAAACATAAAGAATATGATGCTAAATTTTATTCATAAGAGTGTGTGTGTGTGTGTTTATATGCAAACATACAGTATGTATAGTAGAGTCTGTTTTTATTTCATTCATTATGACAAACAAATGCGGTTTTGTCTAAATTATATTTATGGAAGTTTACATAACAAATTACTTAATTAATTAATACATTAATAAATTCATAAATACATTCATTAAGGAAGTTGGCGCACAGAGGAGTGTACTATTTAATAATATTTCTAGAGTAGATAACATTTTTTTAATGTCTTTTTTTATTTCCTTGAATAATATCAACTCTATACAAATTTTCACACTTGTTTTAATTAATGATGAAATAAAAACAGCATGCTTACTCCACTTTGGCCCATTTCTACGCCGCACCGTAGCACTTCCAGTATATTTCTCATGTCTGTGCGTTTATCTATAGCGATGTACTGCAGCACCCCAGACTCTCCGCAGCACGGCTTCGTGGTTAGCCAAACTGGCGGCCATGTTAACAGCGTCGTGCGCTGGGCCTGTGACCGAGGATACAGGCTGATTGGGAAAAGCATGGCCATGTGCAAGAAGACCGAATTCGGCTATCTAACCTGGGACTCCTCCGTGCCAGCATGTCAAGGTATAACATCAGTTTTAGCAAGTCAGCTAGACTTATTAGAACTAGAATATTGCTAGCATTATTAAAAAATATGATGATTACAAATGTTGCACAGCTTTGGGACAAAACTAAAATTTCATTCATTGACATTCGTTGAATCTGTTGGGTTTCAACAGACGTTCTTTTGTTATAGAAAAATGGTCAAATAGTGTGTTGTGATATATAATAAGATCTTTTTAAAACATTTTTCACAAAACGTTTTTGAGCACATCTTCAGACTGCTTCTTGTTCCTTCATGTTTCTTTTAAACTCAAAGTTAAGTCAATATATACGCAGGGAAAGTTATGCGTATTCAGAGTGAAAACTTTTGCGCTTTATATAACGTCACATACACCGATCAGCCACAACATTAAAACCACTGCCAGGTGAAGTGAATAACAGTGATTATCACGTTACACCTGTCAAGGGGTGGGATATATTAGGCAACAAGTGAACAGTTAGTTCTTGAAGTTGATGTGTTTGAAGCTTATATATCTGAGCAACTTTGACAAGGGCCAAATTGTGATGGCTAGACGACTGGGTCAGAGTATCTCCAAAAGGGCACGTCTTGTGGGGTGTTCCCGTTATGCAGTGATTTGTACCTACCAAAAGTGGTCCAAGGAAGGACAACCGGTGAACCTGTGACAGGGTCATGGGCGCCCAAGGCTCACTGATGCGTGTGGGGAGCGAAGGCTAGCCCGTCTGGTCCGATCCAAAAGAAGAGCTACTGTACCACAGATTGCTGAAATGGTTAATGCTGGCTATGATAGAAAGGTGTCAGAATACACAGTGCATCACAGCTTGCTGCATATGGGGCTGCATAGCTGCAGACCGGTCAGAGGGCCCATGCTGACCCCTGTCCACCACCGAAGGCACCTACAATGGGTAAGTGAGCATCAGAACTGGACCATGGAGCAATGGAAGAAGGTGGCCTGGTCTGATGAATGAAGTTTTTATATCATGTGTGTCTGTCGCTTACCTGGGGAAGAGATGGCACCAGGATGCCCTATGAAAAGAAGGCAAACCGGCGGAGGCAGTGTGATGCTCTGGGCAATGTTCTGCTGGGAAACCTTGGGTCCTGGCATTCATGTGGATGTTACTTTGACACGTACCACCTGCCTAAACATTGTTGCAGACCAAGTACTCCCCTTCATGGCAACAGTATACCCTAATGGCAGTGGCCTCTTTCAGCAGGATAATGCTCCCTACCACACTGCAAAAACTGTTCAGGATTGGTTTGAGGAACATGACAAAGAGTTCAAGGTGTTGACTTGGCCTCCAAATTCCCCAGATCTCAAAAATGCCCAATCCATGGAGGCCCCACCTCACAATTTACAGGACTTAAAGGATCTGCTGCTAACGTCTTGGTGCCAGATACCACAGCACACCTTCAGAGGTCTTGTGGAGTCCATGCCTCGACGGGTCAGAGCTGTTTTGGTGGCACAACGGGGAGTTACACAATATTAGGCAGGTGGTTTTAATGTTATGGCTGAATGGTGTATCTTATACAAATGTAAAGGCAAATTTAGAAGTTATTAAACATGAAACCAACACCAGATTGTCTGTAATGTGCTGTGACACATAGCCTTTTTGTGTTCCTTTCAAACCGGACACCATTCGACAGGTTTTTTTGGCCGACTCATCAGCACAGTAACAGGCGATGTCAAGTGGCAACAGCAGGCATCGGTTTCGCCTTTGTTCTTTCTAATTAATACTGTTAAACAACAAAGGGCGCCTCACTTTGTATGCGCCGTTATTAGCATGCTATGTGAGATCCATTGTTGCTTTGATTTATTTCATTAGATTTTAGTGCTCAATAATTGCACATCTCATTACGTCCCATAGGCTTATTGATGTCCGCTTTGAACAAGCTCCAGCTCGGGTTTGGCTTCCCGGGACTTAATTAAACAATATCTGCCATGCTGGCTATTCAGAGCCTTGTTTCGATCAAGCAATTTTTTTATTACGACTTCATTCAATGGTGAAGCTGGGCAGGGGTGGGGTGATCCTGAATTAATAACTTAGTGTGTTAAACAGTCAAAGGTTCAGCATCACTCTTTCCTCTCAGATTTAAACAAGTGGTTGCTAGGAAATGTTTCACCGTGGTGCATTTGAATCAATGTCATTGACCTGCTGACTGAAGAAGTGGCATTTCTTTGGCCTGGTTATGGATAATTGGCCACTGAGAGCCCACGTGTATTTGATGCTACATGATAAAGTGACACGTGAAGGCCAATGTATGGTAACCCATACTTGGAATTTGTCCTCTGCATTTAACCCATCCAAGTTAGTGCACACACATTAGAAGATGTGAGTAGTGAACACACACACACACTACAAACCGTGAACACATCCGGAGCAGTGGGCAGCCATTTTTGCTGCAGCGCCCGGGGAGCAGGTGAGGGTTAAGGGCCTTGCTCAAGTGCCCAACAGTGGCAGCTTGGCGGTGCTGGGATTTGAACTCATGATCTGCCATGCATCAATGCCATTTTTCATATGCCAATATGGATAGGTAAGCTAAATGCTTTATTATGCATATGCTTAAAGAGCTTTGACGAGATGGAGTAAAGAATTCCACCATGTGCATATATATAAGACATCATTATAGCTCTGCAGCCATATAGTTACAATTTCTCTTTGATGAATTTTGTGATATTAACAATATTCACCATATTTCACACTGAAATATGTTCTAGGAAATTTATATTTCCACAATACACTCAAAAGCCCTGGTTTATATATTTTAAAAAAAACAAAAAAACATACAATTCAACATAAATAATTGTTTGATCGTTACTGCAGAAGCTGGAATAAATATAATAGAATATATATATATATATATATATATATATATATATATATATATATATATATATATATATATATATATATATATATATATATAGAGAGAGAGAGAGAGAGATATTTACATGTATACAGGTGCAATCAAAATTATTCAACCCCCATTGCGAATCAGGTTTATTGTCAA
The DNA here is from genome assembly GCA_023630585.1 of Cranoglanis bouderius. Lineage (NCBI taxonomy): Eukaryota > Metazoa > Chordata > Actinopteri > Siluriformes > Cranoglanididae > Cranoglanis > Cranoglanis bouderius. The sequence goes on from CM042539.1 coordinate 26,601,054, forward strand.
AATTTACAGACTTTCAGCTGTTTGCAATGAACAAATCATACAAAAGCAATTGAAATAGTTCAACACAACAGATGCTTCAAGTGGTTTCCCCAAATTCAACTGAAAAAGCAACTTATAATGACTTCTCCAGTCTCAAAATGATTCAACCCCTTCAAGGCAAGCATCTTTAGTACTTAGTAGAGCACCCTTTTGCTGTTATGACCTGCTGCAAACGAGATGCATAGCCAGACACTAGCTTCTGGCAGCGTTCCTGAGGAATCTTAGTCCATTCCTCATGACCAATGGCCTCCAGTTCAATAATATTCTTGGGTTTGCCTTCTTCAAATCCCACCAAAGATTTTCTATGGGGTTCAAGTCAGGTGACTGTGATGGCCCTGTAGAATCTTCCAGGACTTATTCTGCGACCAAGCCTTGATGGAATTTGAGGTATGCTTGGGATCATTGTCCTGTTCGAAGGTCCAATGATGCCCAGGCTTCAGCTTCCTCGCAGATGGCATGACGTTTTCTCCTAGGATTTCCTGATACTTCAGTGAATTCATCTTGTCTTCTACACGCTGCAGGTTTCCAGTGCCGGAGGATGCAAAGCAGCCCCAGAGCATCACTGAGCCACCACCATGCTTGACTGTGAACAGAGTGTTCTTTCTTCATTCTTCTTTCTCCAGACATACAGCTGATCCATCGTGCCGAAAAGTTCCAGTTTTGTTTCATCGCTCCACAGAACAGAATCCCAAAACTTCTGTGGCTTATTTATATGATTTTGAGCCAACTTTTCTTGTGCTTTTGGGTCAGTAGTGGTGTACGTCTTGGAGTTCTGGCATGAAACCTTCTTCGTTTAGTACACGCCATACTGTGCTCACTAAAACCTCAGTGCCTGTTGCCATCAAGTCTTGCTGCAGGTCTTTTGCAGTCACTCGAGGGTTTTTCACAACCTGCCTTCTCAGAAATCTGGTTGCAGCCGTTGATAGCTTCCTTTTTCTGCCCCGTCCAGGTGTTTCATGTATTTTCTGCCCCTAGCCAGGTCAGGTATTTCATGTGTTCCAGCTCAAGCAAACCTGGTCCAACTAATGAAGCCCTTGATTAGTTTCATCAGGGGTGCTTGAGACAACACCTGTTTTGCATTTTTGTGCTGTTGTGAGGGATTCTGTTCAGGGGGTTGAATAATTTTGAGACTGGAGAAGTCATTATAAGTTGCATTTTCAGTTGAATTTGGGGAAACCACTTGAAGCATTCGTTGTGTTGAACTATTTCAGTGGCTTTTGTTTGATTAGTTCATTGCAAACACCTGAAAGTCTGTAAATTTTGACAGTAAACCTGATTTGCAATGGGGGTTGAATAATTTTGATTGCAACTGTATAACTGTATAAGTGGTAACAGTAACTCCACTTCATCACACCACTCCATCATTTTTTTCCTTACTTGATATTGTGTAATATTTACTAAGATGTCCTTTAAATGCCGTGTGCTGTTTTTTTACTCCAGCACCAACTGGACTCCAATTAGAGACAGAAGTAGATGATGCAGTCTTTGCCAAAACAGTCTCGTGTGATTACAGTCTTGTGTATTGAGATAAGAATTAATTACGTCCTCTTTTTTCCCCCAGCTGTGTCTTGCGGCATGCCAGCAGCTCCCGTGAACGGAGGTGTACTGGCGCCTGATTACTCGGCAGGGACGCGGGCTACATATTTCTGCAACGAAGGTTTCAGGCTCTCCTCTAAAGAGGTGACGAGCACAGTGTGCCAGGCTGATGGGACCTGGAGCAGTCACAACAAGATCCCACGCTGCACCGGTGAGACATGATGCAGCCACACGTCTCGTCGTGTCCACGGCTTCATCAGTACAGTTGTCATTCGTGGTTTGAACAGTAATTAGTCCTGTCGAGACGAGAGACAGCTTTAACTGTATTTACTTGACTTGTATGAGTTTTGACGGTACATCTGCATACAGAGAGATTAGTCTTCATTAAGCTTCATTACGTTTCGGGTTATTTACAAATTATGGACGTAGAACTTTGGATTTTTGAGTTGATCCGTGTCAGTTTAGTTTAAATGTTTGTGGTTCACTGGAAAAGTAGTATCTAAAAAAAACGACCTTAAAAATAACTGAATTTATTTAATATTCCTCAGTATGACATCATTATAAAACAAATTTAAGAATATAAAGATTGTTTCTAGAATTTGTATTGATAACCAGCATGGAATTGCTTTTCTCTGCCCTGCAATGGATTGGCATCTCTTCCTTGAATAGAAAATCCACCGTATTCAAGAAAAGACTACTTGTCTTTTCAAACCAAACGGATTCAGGACACTATCACTGCATTAGCGCAGTTTAATTTTGATAGACAGCAGCAAAGAATGCGTCAAACCACACTGCAGTTAACAGCCACACAGACTACAGATTACATTTAGAGTTTTAAGCTGTTAATGAGGAAAATACATAAATTAAATAATTGATTCTGAAACTGAGAACGCGCAGCATGGAAGCTCTTGTCCATCACCATAGCCTTACTAGCACTCTCATTGTTCTGCATTCTTTACACTCAAACAGGAATGAATTTAATTATGTTCAGTGTTGTTCAGTGGCTGTGTATGTGCATAATTACATAAGCATTGCGCTTATATTATAAAAGGGGCATAAAGTCATTAGATAAAAGACAATTAAATTAGTAAGTGGTGTAATGTGTAAAGAAATTCGATAACACTTTCTGTGTAGGCCAGGTGTAATGACCAATGAATACATTCATAAGGTTTTATAATGTATTAATAAGGGGAACATGATGATTCATTATAATATGAAAAGTGGGGTTGAATTAGTTTAGTATTTTTGACTTAACGATAACAGATTATACAGTGTATAATGGCTTATAAATGAATTATAATGTATTACGAACGTGTTTATAGTTCGTTACAGATATGGCCTTTCTAGAAAGTGTTTCTGAAAATTCACTGATTGTGACGGGTGTAGTTTTGTGGTGGTTATTTAATATATGATTATTTAACATATGATCTAAACAGTCGTTTTATCCCACAGTCATGGTGTGCCCTAGTATCGGCTCCTTCACGCTGGACCACGGCAAGTGGAAGATCGTTAACGGATCTCGCTATGAATACAGAACCAAGATCGCCTTTAGCTGTAACCCCGGTTACTACCGCCTTGGCCCCGCACATATCTACTGTACGTCTAATGGGACATGGAGCTGGAGGAATGAAAGGCCGCGCTGCAAGAGTGAGTTTAGAACCGATCTTGTAACTTAATGCGTCATGACTTTGGTTAACGTGCCCCATATATACAAATTTAATAGCCTTTAACTGTTTATTGCAGGTTATCTGTCAGCATTGTTTTTATGGTCTGGCAAAGCAGAGAGCAAGACTAGAGGCTCTAATGCTGAATGTACAGGATGGGGTGTGTAGGACGGTATTGGCGATGTCTAATAATCAGTGCTAAACCTTATTGGAAACAGATCAGAGAGCAGAGAGAGAGAACTGACAGAGTTGCATAATTTGAAACATAATTTACCCCCAATACTTATATTTTTCTTCCATTTAATTATCCTACAAATAAGAAAACTAACAGCAGCTTATGAAAAAATATGAAATTAGTTACTGTGACAACTGCTTTTTTTTTTTTTTTTTTTTTTTTTTTTTTTACAAAGGGATATTATTTTTAGATATCATCCAGCCTTAGTGAAGGCCACCTACCGTACATGGTCCAGAAGTCTGAACTCGCCATCGTGTGGTAGAATCACCCGCGTCCTTATCGTTGGCAGGGACGCAGTCGGTGACGGCTTTTAACTCTTTCGATAAAGTCGTCGCTCTGTGCTTGCCTTTTTGCACTAGAAAGTCAAAGCCATTTATCAGCGTTCTCAACCCAGCGTTGTGTGAAAAATCAATCATCTACCATATGTAAAGACAGAACGTGAGCAAGGCGCGCTGGCAGATGTAGGTGAGATGTTCCCAAGAGAAAGTCAACATTTTCCAGGCTTCTTATCACTCGTCTGGCTCCAAGGGCGAGAAAATGTGTACAAGGGACTTGGCTGTAGCGCTCTGGCTCTGACTGTAAGATTAACAAGGCTTATATGTTGACGGCGGGTCTGCACGTCGTGTCTGTCTCTACTTTCGTAAAGCGTTTCGATCTGTGATGTGATACAGTGTGTCTGAGCAGGACTTGCTTGCATTTTACCAAAGCAATAAACCCGAGACGTTATCAAGATTAGTCAGCTCTTCTTGTGTTCTCTCTCTCAGTGTCTGGTGTTTTTAAGGGGGCAAAGAGAAGAGATGAATAAAAAAAAAAAAAAAAAACCCAGACCATTAAATTGGGTGTAAATTACAGCTGTACCTTTGACATTGTGATACTTGCCAGCTCATTCCTCTGCTTCTATATTGCCTCTTACTGCAGTTATTTCTTGCGGAATGCTGCCCACTCCTCCTAATGGGAAGAAAATTGGAACTCAGATGACCTTCGGAGCGACGGCCATTTTCACCTGTGACGTAGGCTACATTCTGGTCGGCTCGACAGTACGCGAGTGTCTGGCATCGGGGCTCTGGAGCGGCTCAGAGACTCGCTGCCTGGGTACCAACACCATACACGACTACACTTTAATTCGTATTTTAGATTTCACCCAAAATAATGAAAGAAATGAATGAAAACGAATAGGTAATAGTTAGTACAGTATGATTTCATTCTTTCATCTAATTAGCTTTAGTTCAGTGTTTGTTTGCAATGTTTGCATTTTTGGTGGGGGTTTTTCTCTAACTTTAGCTTTCTTTAATTAACATGGACATAATTAAATAATAATTTCCTCACAGTATATTTAAGTTATTAAACGTGTCTGGAATTTTTTTTATACTCAGGCTTGGAATGCCTGAAAGCAACTTTGTGTGAAACCTTTTTTTTTCTAATTGTTGTATAAAATAGTAAATATCTCTGTAGTTGGAAAATACATCTCACCACTCCAGACTAAGGATATACTGTGGCTGTATATGAATATATTATTTGGAATGAACTGAAATCCCAGAGGATGCAAGAAAAAGTCACACAAGCAGAAAGATTTTACTTTCATATACAGTATAAAACAGAAGTCAGAACACCCCCGTGCAATATCAATTAAATGTCAAATGATTCAAAATTGTATCACATTATAGTAATTGCATTACTTCTGAGTTGAACAGTAGGGTATTTGCTCTTATGTAAAATAAAAAAGCAAACAGTTTAGATTTGGAACTCAATGCAACAAAAGTCAGTACACCTTTCAGTACTGAGACTCAAATTCCTACTGTATGTCCACCTTTATTTTTGATGAAACACTCAATCCTCCTTGGCATGGACGATACCAGTGTTGCACACATTTCTGGAGAGATGTTCTGCCATTCTTCAAAGACATTTTTTTTATCAGCTGCTCTTTGCTGGAGGGGTTGTGTTGCTCTACCTTAGACTTTAAAATGCCCCAAAGGTGTTCTGTTAGATTCAAGTCAGACGACATACTTGGCCAGGTCACTTTTTTCTTCTTTAGAAACTCTTGTGTGATTTTGGCAGGGTGCTTTGGATCGATATCATGCTGGAATACTCCTCTTCTGCCAAGCTTCTGTAGACTAGGAGTCATATACTTTGGTATATCCACAGGCATTCATGGCGCCATCTATAAATGCCATCTCCCCAACACCATTTGCCCTCATGCAGTCCCATATGATCACACCAAACATGTTGGGCCCCATCTGATCCGAACAAATTTATCTTGGTCTCATGTGCTTTCAATATTCATCAGGCTTTTTTTCACGTTCTTTAGCAAACTTTAGTCTTGCAGTTTTGTGCCGAAGAGCAAGCAAGGTTTTTTTCTTGGACGCCATCCACAGAGGTTGACGTTATGCAATGTCCTTTGCACTGTCTGAACTGTCACAGAGACTCAGATTTCCATTGATAACCCCTGTGCCAAGTCTGAAGCACTTGCCCGTCTGTTTTTCAGAGCTAGACTGTACAAGTAGCACACTGTTCACTGGCCACTGAGGCTCTGATTAGTAGTACTATGGTTCGTTCTATACCTCCTGATTACTGCTGCAACTGTGTTTCGACTGGTTTTTAGTTGGTCTTCCTGTATCCTTTTCCATCTTTGTGAAGTCTCACGATCAGATTTTTTTTTTTTATTCCTCTAACAATTCTTTTTCAAGTGGTCCAAAATTGAGAAAGTTTAGGTATTCACAGGTCATTTTCTAACCATGTCCATGCCAATTAGGTTAATCGGAAATCACAAGTTTAGTCAGTTTTTTTTCAATGATCACAGGATTCTGAACTTGTGTGTCAGCGATCGCAGGTGTTTTCATTTTTGTCGCATTGAGTTTCTACTTTGGGGCCTGGATTTTCAATATAGTCTTTCTAAAGTATTTGTTTTTGATCGTTCATAAGAGGAAATACTCTACTTTTCAACTTAGAAATAATGCAATTATTTAGAGGTGATACAATTTTGAGTCATTTGACATTTAAGTGATATTGCATATGGGGTGTACTCAATTTTTTGTGTACTGTAGGTGCGAAATCTCATGGGACAAACAATGAACTCATGGGACAAACAAAGCTGCACTTATATCATCCTCTTTAGTAACTGCCTGGTCAGGATGATGGTTAAATTTAGGCTACTGCTTTGTTTAGATTTTGGGAAACAGAACCAACTAAAGTTGTTAGAAAATATGTGTGTATATGTGAGATGACGGTGGCTCAGCAAAGTGTTTGAGCTCTCCTGGTGAGGGGAGCGACTGTATCATCAGTCACTAGGTCCTACAAGCTGCTCCGGATCCAACCCACACGCACACACATACACACACTCCCAATCCTCATGCTGTCTCTGAGCTGAGCCATAATTTTACATTATGCTTTCCATCATGAGAGCCATCAAGGCAACGTCTCAGCTCTCCCCAAACACCTGCCTTATGCGGAACAGATGCCACAATGCCTTTTCGCAGCAACACCATCTTGCACCATTTTGCATGCAGCACCTCGACACAACTCAAGCAATCACTCACTTCCTTGCCTGTGAAAGCTGTCACACACTTCCGCATGGTGTAAGCAGCATTCACGTCCGGACGTGTCAGTGTCGCTGACGTCGCCCTGAATTTGTGTTTTGTCAGAGCGTGTGGCGTCTTTTGCTCTACTGAGGTTCTTATAAGAATAATTATATCACGTCACTGTTGAATTCTCTAATAAAAAAAAAATTGTTCAGACGGACAGTAGGTCCGGAGAGTTTTATTCCTTACCATAAATGTTGTGTTTTTCACTCCTCAGCGGGCCACTGTGGAGAACCAGAGCGGATCGTGAATGGTCAGGTGATTGGAGAGAACTTTGGCTACAGGGACACGGTGGTGTATCAGTGCAACCCAGGCTTCAGACTCATTGGTTCCTCTGTACGAATCTGCCAGCAGGACCACAGCTGGTCAGGACAACTGCCATCCTGTGTGTGTGAGTGTTCAATGTCCTTTGGGTGTCCACTGGCACATCCAGATTTTGATTCATGGAGTGATGCTAAAAATGGTTTGACTCAGATTCTCTAATGAACATTTAAAACATGACTTCTTTTAAATCTAATTTATTATTGATACAGAAATTGGTATAAAATTGTATTAGAGAGTTAATAGGTGTATTAGGGGGTTAACGGGTATATTAACGGGGTTAATACACCTGACTCAAGTCATTAAGGATGCAATTAGCTGGCAGGAAAAATGCTAAACTGTTCACTACGGTGGTCGTTCAGGACTGGAATCACTCGGGGATCCCTGAGCTTTTCCCCTGCGTTAGTTCCTCTCCAGCTTGTACCACACCTTTAGAAATGTGATTATTCAGATCATGCGCTTGGGCTGCGGGAGTAGAACCGTAAGCCCTTCATGACCTCGAGGACGGGATTTGGAACGTCTGATCCGGAGGATTAGGCTGACAAACATAGAGAAATAGAAAGTAAGTCAATCTTTGGGATAAAATCCAGGTGAAAAGTGAGAGAAAGGTTCATTACAATGTTTCGTACACACAATACTGTAAATATGAGTGTGTTGAGCTTAGATAGGGTCTAAACGTTTAAATCTATGAAAATATTTACCACCTCCCACCTAAAAAAAAATAAATAAATCCCAACAACACATTGTCCTGCAGCAAAACCCAATTAATGTAAAAGTATTTGTGTGTAAAAGTTTTCATTCATTGCTTTAAAAGTTGGCATCAGCTTGTGGGTGTATTGTCTAGAGTTTGCCTCTGGTGTTAGATTTAAAAAAAAATAATAATAATTTACAATAGATGGCAAAATTTGCATACAATTTGGTGTGCAAAAAAACAAGTCATACTAAGTTTGGGAGACTTCTGAGGAAAAAAAAAAAGAAAAAAACATTTCACAACTTTTCAGTAATCACTATTATTTCATCATCTGAGTCAGAGGTTTAAACTGGACATTGTTTCACACCTTACTTCGACATATTAAGAGAGCAATCCGAGTTGTTGGAAATGCTAGATATTTAACTGAAGACCATGTGATTACGATCTGTTTTTTGATTGGTCGGTTAGTTTTGAACACAAATATTTGCTTTATGACAGCGATCAGCTGCGGGCATCCAGGAAGTCCAATATACGGGCGTACGGTGGGAGACGGTTTCAACCTGGACGATGTGGTCAGCTTCATCTGCAATGACGGCTACGTGCTGGAGGGACCGTCTCAGGCCCAGTGTCTTCCTGACCGCCAGTGGAGCCATCAACCTCCCATCTGCAGAGGTGAACTCTTTTCAAAGCCTTTTCAAGGAAAAATTACTTACTTTAAATGCTACAACTGGGGGGGGGGGGGGGGGATTTATTTTTCCAACCTCAAAGCTTAAAGTGCTGACAAGGGTTTAATAATGAGTATGATAGTACGTTTGTAAATTGTGGTATAGTGTAAAGAAGATGAAACAAAAGTGTTAAAAATGACAAAAATCTCAAATATTCCTTGTCACTTTTTTTCATAAAAAAGGAGAAATAAAAGGAGAAATAAAGGTAAAGGAGAAATAAAACACTTCAGGTCATGCTGGTATTAGAAAATAATCAACTTTGGGTTGCTATCAGTAGCTCTGCTTCTTCACACAATCCTATTATTGATTTCCCCCCCTAAAACACTGCAGTATTGAGTGAGTTATTCTTTATTATAATCTTAGGCCTTAATTGTGACCCCATGTATTAGGGGGAAAGAGGAGCTGTGTGCAGTTTAGAAAGTTAAATTCAGTAAACCATGGCCTCACTTGAAAAACTTTAAGATAGCACCAATCCATTTCCACTAAAGCATCGATAGTATGCAGATAGTAGTATTTTCTTTAAATATGTTTCATGGGTGATGCTAATTACTGTTTCCATTGCTTTTTGTAGTCATTTCTCTGTGGGTGAAAAGTAATGGAACTTTAAAATAGCATTCATCACCGTCATAATAGCTTTATATACGGTGATAAAATACACAATAAAGAACAATTGTGAACTATTTTAAAATGCATTAATGCAACTTTTCCTTGCTTTATTGCTTTTGCTGCCACTGAAACAATGTTTATGTGTTTTTTTGCTGTTTCCTCAGTGGTTAACTGCACCGATCCTGGGATACCAGCCAATTCCATACGGAAGAGTAAAATCGAGTTTGGGAATTTCACCTTTGGCACAGTTGTGTCATACGACTGCAATCCCGGGTATTACCTCTTCGGGGCGTCAGTTCTGACCTGCCAGCCAGTGGCTTACTGGGACCGGCCGTTACCAGAGTGTATCGGTACGTTCCTGCATTTTTATTTTTATTTTTTTCTTGCTAGATATATCCCCAAAAAAGGCATGAATTGAAATGAGCTGAATTGAATAATACATAATAGTACATCTCCAAGACAGCGTCACCAGAATTCCAGAATTTCCAGCCAGCTACAGTACTGTGCAAAAGTTTTAGGCACATGCAAAGAAATGCTGTAGAGCGAAGATGCCTTCAAAATAATGAAATTAAATGTTTCTACATTTTAAAAAAAATACAGTAAAGAGCAGTAAACAATAGTAAATGAAACAAAGTCAAAAAATAAAAATAGTAGTCTCCGGTACAATTGGTGCAGTTTTATAAGGAAATGAACTGGTAAGTTTTATTGAGCATCTTGCAGAGCCACAGTTCTTCTGGACACTTTGACTTTCGCACTCGCTTCTTTCTTTCTTTGCAGCCTTCATTGAAAAGTGTCTCTTACCTAATATGCTGCTTTCTTTAATGACTTACAAACAATTTTCCTGTAACATTTAATTTTGGGCTAGAAAACTAATGTTTGGGAATCAAAAATGTTTTTTTTTTTTTGTACTGACTTGATAATGTAGACGTCATCAAATAAAAAATCTATAACAAAGTTTGTACTAAAAAAAATAGGGTGCCTAAAGCTTTTGCACAGTACTGTACATCTCAAAACCTGCACAAAATGACCTGACACTAGTCCAAACACAAAGACTATGAAGCTTTCTTTTTTGCTCAGTCTTTTTCTGGAAAGTAAGTTCACCGTGGTGCACGCGTTTCTTCATCTTCAGTGCACCATTTTTTTATATTCTGGTGCGACCGACATAATCCTCCCGTCTTTGCAACATATCTTACAATACAAATTGTTCTGTGCATCATACAGTAGGTACACTGTCTGTACTAACACTCTCCCTTCGTTTGCCACAGCTTATGTTTATGGAAATTCATTAGAGTTCATTTCCAATTATTTGCTTTTAAACAAGATAATGGTGGCCTCAGATTAGTTTAGCCAGAAAACAAATGCCACCCACGGGCTTGCTTTTTCCATCAACACCCTTGTTCCAAAACCACCCCGATTTGGCATAAAAACTACAATCTTGGCAACACTTATCGAAGACATCAAGTAATAGGTAGCAATAAATAAAGCAAAAAAATGTAGTACTAAAAATTTAACAGTGTAATAAAGAAAATATAATTCTGATAATGGTAATAAATATATTAACATTGAAGGTGGTTAAAAAAAAAAAAAAAACATTTAAAAGGGTACAACAATTCCTTAAGACCTGTTTGAGCTCGACTGAGGCCATATTTCAGGAAAATCTTTATTTTAAGTCCCAAAATAAAGTCTGACAATCACCAGATAGGATTTTTCACAAATACATATTACAGAATGTAATCTTAATATCTTCATTTAAAATGTTTATCTAATTTTATACATCTTATCTTGTATCAAGTTAAGAAATCTGAAACCAAATGTACATGGATGTGGTTAATCCTAAATGGCTTCACATCTCAAATGTAGTCCACTATCAAGGAAGTAAAAGCCATTACTTAAAGCCACATACACAGTACATTTTGGTCAGCTTTTACAAGTCTTTCGATAATTTAGTGTGTATTTTCACAACTTGCTGTGTGAAATTTATCTATCGCCATTATGCTAATTGATGCTAAACAAACTAACGTTATGGTACAATGTTGGTGCTCAAGCCGTAAACGATCCAAAAGCAGAAGTTAAGACACTTTTTAAGTTCCATCATCTCTTCATGTCTGGAGTTAAGAAAAGATTATACATTTTGAAATTGTTCTTCTGTTGTCCTAAATGGGATCCGAGCTGTTATCGTGATGGTTTTTAAACGGTTTCCATAATACGGCCCGTGGACCAGAAAAGCTGTTTATATATGTATTATATATATAATATATAATGAATGTCTCAAATTTCAAAAAAAAAAAAAAAAAGAAAAGAAAAAAAAACGCAAAATGGCATAATCTTCATATACACTTTTATTGCTGAATTATTTTTGCAGTATTATTATTTATCATTTGGCATCAACATATATTTTTGGATACATTTAGCAATTTTTAGGCTTTTTTGTGTTTTTACCAGCCACGTAGCAGATACACACCCATCTCATTCCTGTGGATCACCTTGCTTCTTAAAATAAGGCTTTTAAAATAACAGCTTGCTGCTGTGATGATATCTGCATTACACACACCACCACTGTCTTTGAAAATTCTTCCTTATTTAAATTGTAACACCTCCTGCAGTAGAAAAAAATAAAAAAATAAGAGATCAGTGTGCTGCAGATGTCTTTAGTTCAGTCTGGGGTTTATTTAAGGAAAATGTACTCCCTTGCCCTTGAGGCAGTAACTGCATCCTGTTTCCCTCACCTGCATTATCATAATTGGTACAAACAATTATGAAAACAACAGGAAGTGGAATTTTAATGAGGAAGCTTCTGCTCCTTGTAAATGATCGCACTCTGGAAGGTTCTGCATTTTATTAAGAAGTAGTTCAATAAAAAGCTCATGAAAGTGTCACATCTTGAGTTATTGTTTGAAAATGTGAATGTGGAAACCAAGTTCATAACTCCGTTATGCGTCTAAAGTTCCATTTTTAGGTCAAGATATTTTCTGTGTTATGTGTAAGGTGGCTAATCAACACCTGGTCACTAAATTTGTGGAAGCTAAGATGTAACTTAAGTGTGAAAGTGTGGGAAAATAGTTGAAGGTGAAGTTGCCTTGAAGAATAAATGCAGAAAATATGAATAGCAGTATACTTTACAATAGTGTATCTTATCATCTTGCAGTGTATCTTACTATAGAAATGGTTCTGTACATCATAGACACACTGTCTGCACTTACACCATGCCTTTGTGTGTGGAAATGTATTCATTCCTGTTATTTATATATAAATAAAAACAAGATCTAGGCAGCCATGGAGGGTTAAACTAGCCCAATTTTGCGTGAAGTACACAACCCTGGCACCCTTTCATTTCCTGTTCTGTCTGCTGCTCCTCGAACAAACATGGGGCTGCTTGATTCCTTCCCCAATGGGCCTCTATTAGCTCTCGTTGCAGTTGCCATTTCTGACCACTAGGTGCAATAATAACTCTATGGAGCTAATTGGGGCAGTGACAATGCTGCCCTGCATCTAGAAAGGCGAGCAAATCAATGGAACGTCGGCTTATACCTGTCAAATAGCAACTTTTTTTTTTTAATCGGTCACTCAAAAGAGCTAATTAGTATTTCAGTGGAATTTCAACTGTATGGAGTTGTGAATATGAAGTTTATGAAGTGTTCTGTGTTTCAGACGTGGATTGTGGTCATCCTGGCGTGCCGCCTCACGCGCTTCTGATCGGAGAAAAGTTTACATTCGGTTCCACCATACGCTACACGTGTATGGGAGGACGGCGGCTGATCGGAGACGCCACACGGACCTGCCAGCTCACCGGCCACTGGAGCGGCTCCCTGCCTCACTGCTCAGGTCAGACTTCCTTCCTACAGCGCTATACTATATGCCCAAAAGTTTGTGGACACCTAACCATCACACACACGTGCATCTCATTCCAGATTTATGCCCCCTTTGCTGTTATTATAACCTCCACTCCTCTGGGAAGGCTTTCCACTAGTTTTTGGAGTGTAGCTGTGGGGATTTGTGTTCATTTATCTACAAGAGCATTAGTGAGGTTGAGGTCAGGCACTGATGTCGGGTGAGGAGACTCCAGTTCCAGTTCATCCCAAAGGTGTTCAGTGGGGTTGAGGTCAGGGTTCTGTGCAGGACACTCGAGTTCTTCCACACCATCCTTGGCAAAGCATTGTCATGCTGGAACCGGTTTGGGCCTGTTAGTTCCAGTGAAGGGAAATTGTAATGCTACAGCATACAAACACATTCTGTACAACTTTGTGGCAACAGTTTGGGGAGGAACCACATATAGGTGTGATGGTCCACAAACCTTTGAGCATATAGTGTACCTTCCTATATCAACTAGCCCTGCATCCCACCTTTCTATGACTCCCTTATGACTCACCATTAACATCTTTAGAGCCACGTCATATCAAAATCAGCTTCTTGCTACATGCTCATTCCACTCATGCTGAAAGGCAAGCGCAGACTTATATAAATCCGCTTGTTCTAATGTATTATATACGTTTCTATAGTAACAGCTCATTCACAGGGTCATTTATGGTGGATGCTCTACACAAACAGATTAAAAACTGTGTTGAAAAACATTGATATTGTAAAGTTTTCTATGAGGAGATGTTTATTTAACATTTGTGGAAGGAATCTTAATTTCATATTGAGTAGAAAAGGTACGGATGAAAACCCCACCCACAATCCTACCCTGAACTTTCATCTTTATATCTTTTCATACATCTTGTGTGACGTTAGAGCATGCTGAAAAAAAGTCTGAGTCATGAGCAAGTCCACAGATTTCATGGTGAAGATATTCAATTTCAGGTTGTTGTTTTTTTATCACTTTATTTTTCTTACAGATTCAGTGTGCAGCTATAATACAGTAAATGTGAGAAGTTACTAGTGCTCTAGTCGGGCATTCTGAGCATTATTTCCCCGCTGTTTGCTCTTCGTGTAGAAGAGTAATTAAACACATTTGAGTAATGGCTCCTGTCTGTGTTTACGTAGCTCACACTTCAAAGTCCATTTGTCTAATTGATTGACCGTTTCTAATTCCGGCCGCAGTTTCGCCTTGATCTGTTCTCGTTTTAACTGTGGATGCTGTAAAAACCAATTTGCGTTCACAACCTGACATCGCTCCCCACACACTCTCGCTCTCACACACACACACACTCTCTCTCTCTCTTCTGCCATCCATCTCTCCTTCTATCCATCTCTATACACCCAGCTGTTTCCCTTGATTCACACATCTGCCGTTTCTGACCTCGTAACCAGAAGCATTTCATCTTTTCTCTCTCTGCCTCATCCATCAACCCTGGACGTTCTCGCCGGATCTAGAGTGGAGGGGAAGAGGAACCATTCTCATGAGCCGCTTGTCTATTTGATTTGGTGGAGAGTGAAGGCTGTTTTTGAGAGAACCTATCCCTGGTCCTCTTGAAAACAGTGTTCTGGGGTGCGTTTCAACCACACCCTGGTGCAGTACGAATCATCTGTGGGACTTTCTGCTCGTGATTGGTTTAACTTTTCATGTTACTTCCTGTTTCAAGTTTATTGATGGTGTGCAGACAGAACATCTTGTTGATATATGGAACGAAGAAGGCATTAAATTAAAGGCAAATGGCAACAACCTAGAAGAATTCAATGCAAAGGCTTTACTCGAACAACTGATCAGTGTCAAGCTAAAGTCAAAACAAAATCTCGGTCAAGAGTAATTTGAACGAATGTGATTCATTGAGAAAGACAGGAAGCTCAGCGAAAGAAAAGGAAAAGCAAGGTCACTGTTATTAGCTACCAAGGAAAATGATTTTAAATAATAATAATAATAATAAAACCTAGTGTCTACCGTTTTGCAAACCTTGCACATATGGAATTGCGCAGTCGACCTACGATTCCTTAGGAATTCTTCTATGTGTAAGCAAATGTTGCAATAATTAGCCCCTCCCCCAACAGACCCCAGAACCAAACGCAAATATTCAGGCATGTTCAGAGTCTTCCTTCTCTCTCTCTCTTTCTGTGTTCCATGTGCACGTTATCCAGCCCGTCAGCAGAGGTTTGAACCTCTTCTTTCTGCCGGATCTTCGCGGCCCTTAGGGCTCTATTAGCGTTGTACCGTGTTTCACTTCTAAATCACGTGATTTGCTGACATGAATCCTGCCACGGATCGAAGGACACACATCTAGTGCAGAGGGGAAACGGGATCACTACAGGGCATGCACAAGCAGGTGTGTCGGAGTTAAGCCCGCTTCTCTTAACCCCACAAAACAAGACTCGAAACTTGATCACACGCGCTTAAACATGTGGTAAAAGTGAGCGATGAATGTGTTGTGATTTATTTTCCTATAACAGCATGAGACAAGAATGTTTTATACTTTACTTAACGTGACTAGACACACAAAGCTCATTTCTGTGCTTTCTCCTTATTTACAAAGTCCAGTCATTTTTAACATTTTGTGCCACCATTAGTGATAATAATTGATAACAAATGTGACAAGATTAATGCCTGAGGGCTTGTGCACAACAAAAAAAACTCATACACAGGTGACAGTTGAGCCCTGGAGGAGGTTTTAATTGAACAGGAGAGTGAAGAAATGCAGACAGGGTTGTCTGAGGGCATGAACAACGATGCTCAGTACGTGATAGGTTCAGATATTCAGCAGCTCGGTGTTAGTGCCTTCCTTGGGGCTAAAAAGAGCGAGGACATGGTACCTTTTTTAACCATTTTTCTCTGCCATGAGGTTCCTGCAGGCTGGAGAAGCTTGACGATGCTTAGTATCCTGCAGCCATGCATCTGAGCATGTGCGTTTGTTTGTGTTTTGGCTGCTGGCCCCAGTGCTTGCTATATCACTGTTCTTGATACTGATGTTAGGCAGCTGGTGCTCCAGGGTCAGCGGTACCCATGTACGAAGACAGGTCTCACACAAAAACTACAGCAGCAGATGGGCATCAGCTCTTTTCTGAACGTTCTCTATGGCAAAATAGTAAACCATTTTATTCACATATTCATATAGGACAACTTACATTGGGAACTTTAAAAGATATGACTAGTTACACAGGGAAAGTTTTTCATATTCATTGTTATACAGATGTTTAACTTGGTTTTATAGCGATACCTTCAGATTGAATTTATCTCCACACAGTTCATGCTTAAAACAATAATGTACCTTCAAGCCTGGAAAAAATTACTTCAAGTAATAAAAATATATAAAAAATTTGAAAAAATAAAAATTTAAGGGGGGTAGTTGGTAAATTGTTGTCATATGGCAACAACGTGCAATGAAAGTATCATATGGTCAAAAATATATATATACAAAATGGATTTACTCACTCAAAATACATACAAAAATTAGATCCAGACATGTTTTGGGTGAAGTATCTTTTTAATTATTTCTCTTGAATTCTTCATTCTTTCTCTTGAAACATAAAATTTTGAAAATATGGTGCGATTGAAAAATGTCTGAAATTACAACAGTTTTCTTACATTGAATGTGAAAAAATGTAAATATACTATTAGAGAAGCCTAGTGTCTTTTTTTTTAGCTGTGTAGGCCTTTTTCAAAACATGAATGCACATACCTCAGTTCCATTATCGCATGTTGTTGCCATATGGCAACAATTACATTTTATCATTTGACAGAATACTCAAAATATATTAACTTGTTTAAATGACAAAAAATAAATGTTAAAATGTTATCTCAGACGTGTGTTTAAATTTTTTTGCCTAAATATTGAAAATATTAATCACGTTTTGAGAGCTGTCCGATGATGACCTTCACCGTGCCATGTGATTGCAGAAAAGGAAGTGCAAACAGCACTTCCTGGGCATGTGACATGACATTTTTTTGTTATACCAAAGCTAAAGCCCCTTTTTCCAGTTACATAGGAAAACAGTAGTTTTGTATTATCGCCTATCAAAAAATTGGAGATAAATTAAATGTTGCCATATGGCAACACTATGCAGTTAAGGGTTACGCAGGGGGGAAACACTGTCAATTTGGCTATAATGTAAAAGCAAGAGACAGTTTTAAACTGCATAGTAATAGGAATATGCAAATGAGAAGGATAATATTCAAATAAAAAGCGATTAAGTACTTAAATATTGTCTGGCTGTATTCAGAATTGGCTACTGTTCAGCAGTTACATCAATAATTACATTGGGAAAGTTACACATATTCAGAGTCGGGTTACACACCTGGGTAAATGGATTTTCTGAGTGCGCCATTCAGATTATGCAAATTATCTGAGTGTGACTAATGTCTCCAAGGTTGCCAGATCTTTCTTGAGTAGAAACACCTTAGACAGAGTTGTAGAAGAGGGATAAAAAAATTAAGAAAAAAATAAAAGAAAATAAATTTTACAAAATGATTGATACACTGATGGAGGACATTAATATAAACCTGTGATTTGCCTGATTGTCAGGGAAGCTGCTATAGAAAATGCATCAACACCTTCTGACCAGTCAGACTTATGAATTCAACAGCACTGTTATAAACATAATAAGAGTCTGAATGTATTTCCACGCTGCCCAATGTTGTTACAGTGAACTGCGTATGCATCACCCTGCTGAATAGTTGTATTTTGATTTTAGGATCTTTCTTTGCATTGTATACTGGGCTATAAAACGTGGATTTCAGTCATTGCGCTGCTGTAATTAAGTTTTAATTGCTACAAGGACAACCCAGCAACCCAGCAACAGCCCATTTTCGAAATCTCAACATCTCGCCTAGGGCCTTGGCGCTAGATATATTATACTATTCAGCTTTTAGCTGAAGTGGAAGAAATGCAAAATACACTTTAAGAGTAATCGTAAAATAACAGAGACACACTTCTTTTTTTTTTTTTCAGAAAACTTAAAACGCAGTTTGTAGTTACTGTAATTCTGAGTTCTGAATGCTGATGTGGACACTTTAAGCATTAACCTCTCACTACTTGTCCTTAGCTCACACGGCCCGTACTGCTGTTCTCATATTCAAGGTCGCTTTCCAATTTTTCACAGAGTGTTAAGGAAACTGGGAGGAGGAGGAGAGATAGTTGACAGAAAAGGTATGTTATTAGTAAGGCTTTGAAAGAGGGCAATGAAGAAGAGTCAGAGAGAGCTCAGGAATGGTGAATGGGCCGGAACGAAAGAGCCTAATGAGCTGAAAAAAGTCTTCGCTTTTTTAGTTTTTTCCCCTCTTTTTCCCTGACAGTTCTGTTCTGATTGGGTGGCATTGGGTTTGTTGAGGAGGAAGCATCCATGTAGAGCAGAGCCTGTGTATGTGTGTGTGTGTGTGTGTGTGTGTGTGTGTGTGTGTGTGTGTGTGTATATGTGTGTATATGTGTGTGTGTGTGTGCTTCTGAGGAGAATGCCCCAGATTTCTAACAGACTGAAAAATGAAGCCTAGAGAACGCATAGAGGTAGAAACAACAATTGTGGTTATGTCAATCATTTTTGAATGGGTCTATAACATGTCTAAACTGCTAAACTGTAGCAGTGAAAAGTGTCAAAATTCAACAGAAAACTATTTATTTCATTGTTGTTGTTTTCCCCACACTTAACCAGTGCATTATCTGAAACTTTGATGAAGACTCTGTTTCTATTCTGAGTCCAAAAAATATGTCAGTAAGCATGTTGAGAAAGTTACGAGTATTCAGAGTCAGGTTACACACATGCTTAAGTTGATTTTCCGGGCTCTCCATTTAGGTAACGCAAATGTAGGCAATGTTTGTTATTTCTTGAGTAAAAGCATCTGAGGCAGGGTTTTTCAATAACGTCAAGTCCACAATATTTGCTGTAAAAATGTAATATGATGTAACATAAAAGCAAGAGATCGTTTAAAAAAAATAAATAAATGAATAAAAGGCTAATACAATGAAATAAACATCTACTAATTTTAGTTCTAATTAATACATTAATCACCACAAATTTGTTTCAGTGGTTTGGTTTGGCTTCCTTGCTCATTATTCAGCTTATAAAATAGCACTTGATCCAGCACATTAAAAAAAAATAAAATTGATCTCGTGCTCCAATTTTTTGTTGGATTTAAATGGACGATACTCTGTCATGTTTGTATGTTTAATATCGGCCTCAAAAATATGGAATTAAATTTGTGCCAAAAGTACTGAACGTAACTTTTCAAGAAATGAACAAAAATATACAATGAAAAAGAAGAAAAACACTCTGAAGCTGCAAATAGTGAACTTACACGATCTTCAAATAAACAGCGTTCTTTGTTAACAGTTTTCTAAGCTTTGTTTTGTCTAATCATGGTTTATGAGTTTTCGTTTACGCTTTCAAAGTTTTCGTCTACGCTCCGCAAGTTTACGATCGCCATTCTGGCACAAATCTCACGTATGGGCGTGGCTTAACAGTGATTTACCCTCATTGGCTAGTGAGATTTCGATCGACAGCTCGAGCGTCCAGCTGAGGAGGAGGAGGATGATGACGATGATGACGACGACGATGCTCAGTGCCGCTCCTGAGAGCTCATCTCGAAAAAATAGTCGTATGAGTCTACCCACACCACAGATATTAATCACGAACTAATATACTGTCATAGTCAGTAAGTAATTTCCACTACAATGATACACAGAACCGCATCCAGAACGCTCTCCAAACATCGCACCACTGAAGTCTCTACTTCCAGGTCAGGGAGCTGTCGATCTAAATCTCACTAGCCAATGAGAGTAAATCGCTGTTAAGCCCGGCCCACACAAGAGGTTTGTGCCAGAATGGTGAACGTGAACTTGCGGAGGGTAAACAAAAAGTTTGAAAATGTAAATGAAAGCTTTGGCAGCGCTTTCATAAACCATGATTAGCGAAAAGGAAGCTTAGAAAACTGTTAACATAGAACGCTGTTTATTTGAAGACCGTGTTACATTTTTGCCACTGAGTTCACTGTTTACCGTTTCAGAGTGTTTTTCTTGAAAAGTTACATTCAATACTTTTGGCACAAATTTATTTCCATAGAAAAAGCATTCCATAGATGGCCTGTATTCATTAAACTTAACATGTTCATTTCTATCCTTGAGAACTGACAAGTGCATTTCCATTTATTTATAAAAAGAAGGTGAATTAGCCAGAGGCTGAGGGCAAATCGGTGGTGCGTTCATGCTCTTCATGGTCCTGCAGCGCTTACAAATTAATTACAGGCTAAATTCCTGTACTGTGTGTGCAGTGCATGAAACACCCCCCCACCACCACCCCAAGAGCCTGAATGTGTGATTAAGCAGAATTTTATGTGGGTCATGTGAGCGAATGGCAACTTATTTTCGGTCGCTGCGTCCCGATTACTGCTTCACAGAGATGATTGGTGGTTGTCGTTTATGGTATTTAGCTTTAGGATGATAATTGGTAGCCTGGTGTTTTTCACAGTGTCATTTCTAAAAGGTTGTTCTTTTTCTCCCAATCCAGCAAATTTAGATTCAATGCTGATGGCATAGTTTGTTATGTAATTGCGCCTCCTGATGATTTGATGATTCAATAAAGCTCACAGGATGAACGTGTGCAAGGATAAATCCCAGAGTTTTTACAACAGGGACCAAAACTGCTGTTTTAATGGATAGCATTTTTCAAACAAGTTATCCTTCACTAATTTACATTGTTGTTGTTGTTGTTGTTGTTGTTGTTGTTGTTGACTAAAGAAGTAACAACATCGTGTGAATTCAGGTATATATAGACATCATCTAAGGGGGTGTGGTCACATCCCCAAAAATGTTTGGGTTCAAGCTGACAAGAAGGCTATAGTAACTAAAATAATTACTCTTTACAGCCATGGTGAGCAGAAAAGCATCTCAGAACACACATCAATGAGTAAACCATGCTTCTATAGAATATGGAACATTATTCCTTCACATATTGAGGATTTCAGTAATGTTTGTGTGTTAGGTACTGTTTTATTAAGAGCAAGAAAGCTTAGTCCCAAAATATCAACCTAAACAACAACTATTAATTCGTTTTGTACTGACACAATCATAGTTCGTTATTGCTGTGAATATAAACACATTCGTCTCACCAAGAGAATGTGTTTTTTTTTTGTTTTTTTTTTTTATGGCTATGTCATAAAGCTTTATATGAACAGTAATTAAGTGTAATCTTGTCTGCATCAAGGAGCTGTCAGGAAATGCTTTATAAAATATGTCTAACAGTAAATACAGTATATCTAATCATACTAGAAATTATGGCAGCTATCAGGTGTCATAACCTAACACCATTATACAGTGCATAAAGCGATGATTACAACTCATGACACGCGCTATAAAGTGTATTTAACATGACCATTTCAGTCTCCAAGCGTCACTGGTTGTTCTCAAATGTATTTCAAATGTATAATTATCAGCATTACTAGGCCAGGAATGAGGAAATAACAGTTTTTGGTTATGAATTCATGGACTTGTGTTTTATATATATATATATATATATATATATATATATATATATATATATATATATATATATATATATATATATGATAAAGCTGCTACATCATACAGCTTCTCAAGCCCATTTTTAGCCAAACTGCTCTAACTTGCTCCTTTGCTCGGATTCCCAGTGGGCAACTATGTAGGAACGGAAGAAATGTCCGGCACAGAAATCCTCCGAGATTGGTGCCTGCTGTCTACCCAGGCAGACAATCCATCCGAGACTAAGTCCCTAACAAGCAAAGCATTGGCCCTGCAGAATTTCATGAGCATCATAGAGCTCTGGAGTTTTAGCCTTCTGGATCACTGCAAAGACATCAAGAAAAAAAAACCAACAACAACAAAAAACAAAACAAAACTATGATCTTTTTTGTTTAATAACCATTTAATTAAAATGTGTTTTAAATCACCCAATACTCATTCACCTCCAGATTTATTGGCACCCTTCATAAACATTTGTAGAAGGTGAACCATTTTAATTTAACACAATAGTTTAGTTAAAAATGTGTTGTTGTTGTTGTTGTTTTTTTTAAACTGGCTTTAAAATGATCTGCAATTCCACAATTAATAATTAGTGAGAATTTCTCGCCATCCTCCGTACTGTAATATTCCTTGAAGCTGTTGGTGACAGAGGTATTTTACTGTAATTACAATTTTTCTACAAAATTTAACATTTTAAAATAACAATAATAATATTTTATTTTTCATTTTTTTCAAAATAATATGTTAAAAAAAGTTTTTTCTAAAATGGGAAAATCTGTTCCAATAGAAAATTAATCATTAATATAATAATTAATATAATAATAATAATACCAATACTACTACTAATAATAATTTATAATTTATTTATATAGCAACTTTTATACATTTAAATTCAACTCTATTTGCTTTACAAAGACAAAAAGACACAAAAAAAACAGCATCAGGGAAAGAGAAGAAAATACAGAAATGTCGTAGTAAAAATGTAGTAAAAGAAAATTCATAATTATAAAAATAGAAAAGCAATTAAGATGAAAGAGTAATGATAAACTGGGGACTTTTTTTTTTTTTTTTCATTTTATTATTCAGTGGCAGTAATTCTAGCATTAATTATTTTCATCACCAGATTTATCAGTTGTGTGAACAATATAATATGATATATTATCTCTAGAAACCCCTCTTGGGGATCCTAGGTGTGTGTGCAGGTGTGTGTGCAGGTCCAAACTGTGCTAAACATTCTCTTTGTAATATAAATATGACTTTAAAGAGAGACGAGTGCATGAAGGTTCTTCCTGGAACAACATATATTATATAAAAGAGGTTATTTAGACCCATACGGAGTGTACCTGTCTGTATGATGGATGGGTAGGGTAACATGTGGACGTGTGTGTGTGTGTTTGTGTTTGTGTGTGTCCACGTGCGTGTGTAGGTGAGACAGCGGGTGAGTGCGGTGACCCGGGAACACCAGCTCACGCCACACGGGAAGAAGGAACCTTTCATCAGCGTGTTAAAGTTCGCTTCACCTGCGCCACGGGCCACACGCTGTACGGCTCAGCCGAGCGTATCTGCTTTCCCAACGGCACCTGGTCAGGAAAACAGCCCACCTGCAAACGTAAGACCTTCTCTACTCTCTCTCTCTCTCTCTCTCTGTGTGTGTGTGTGTGTGTGTGTGTGTGTGTGTGTGTGTGTGTGTGTGTGTGTGTGTGTGTGTGTGTGTGTGTGTGTGTGTGTGTGTGTGTGTGTGTGTGTGTGTGAGACAGCTGAGACCACCAACAGTCCCCACTCCCATGAATTAGTTCATTATTTTTCCAAAACAAAATTTATAGTTATAGCCCAATGATTTTTCCCCCAATGATCTGAGGAAAATTACATTTTGTTTTTCTAATAATGAAGAGAAAAACAAAAGGGCAATTTGAATTATCCCAAATTATCCCAATTTTAAAAACCTGAGACCAATTTTAATTATCCCAAATATAAAATCTTACCATTTTTTGCTATAACGTTATAAAATAATAAATCCCACCACCACAGCACAAACCTTTAGGCCATTTTTAATTATAAGCTGCTTGATAGGCTAGTTTATTTTACACTAATGTTAAACAACTAATTAACAGCTCAGCCAGTAAAACAATATAATCTGACAGACTGTGGTTATTCCTGTATGTAAGCTATTGTTATTTGTATCAATATCAACTATTTCAACTATTGCTGTCTCAAAAAAAAAAAAAAAAATGCATAAAACTTGTCACATTTATTTCCTTTGACTCTGTTTTGTTCAAATAGCTAGGAACTGAAATAGGCCTAATTGTGGACTTTTATTGGTTTTCATTTTATTATATTCACCTGACATTTCACTGGCTTTCACATATTTTCCCATATTGTAAGATTTCTGTGTTTACGCAAGGTCCATATTCTCAAAACAGAGGTCAGGGCATGGGTGTCGTTTTGCTTTTTTCATTCCACAGACGATAATTCAATTTTGATCAGTTAAAAAAAATACCATTTCTCCTTATATTACATTATATGATGGTTCATATAATGTGATTTTAAAAAAAAAGGCGAATGTTAAGATCTATCTTAAATAGGATTCTACAACAGATTTACAGTAGACATTTGCAGTGATAGGTAAAAGACTATGATCATGAATATGGGCTGCTTTTACTTAGTCGGTTTTTAACATAATTATAAAAATAAAAACACAGAAATGAAACTATGTTTGATCTTTAAAATGACGCACTGTCACAGATTTACATATTTGAATAACTAATTCGGGTTTCGTAGGCGTGTTTGTTTAGAATATTCCTCATACAGTTTTTTGGTTCATAAATTAAAGTCTCCGTGCAACAACCTTCAGTAATTAATCGGTGAGACAGATTGTATGGTACCACACAAGAACTCCCATCATCCACCGCTCATATATATGACAGGACGTCGTATGTTTAAAGTTGTAATTAATTTAAAATCGTTGTGGCACCAGGTATTTCACTGAGCTTGTAACACATGCATGCTGTTTGTATTCTTGTCAGCAGATTAACTAAGAGAAGCTCTAATTACAGCTATTTTAGTGACCATTTGCGCTGCTTTGGTGGCCAATTTAGAGAGTGATCTGATGGGAACGAGCAAGCAAACAAACACAAGCACACCATTCGCACCGTGCCTAATTAACATACAGATGCCGTGATATTAACGCCTGTCTTCCTGTCAGCAAACAAAACTGAGGATATGATGTTTGTGGTCTATGTTTTTCATGGGGGAATTTTCACACGTTAATATTCAGTTAACATTTTTTTTTATTATTCATTTAAAATGAATTTTTGTGTATATTTACAGCATTTAGCAGATACCCTTATCCAGAGCATCTAGAAAAGTGTCTGTTCAGATGCCAGTTCTAGCACAAATAGGCCATGGTTTAGGAATTGCACAAAAACATCTAAAACCCTGTTAGAAAGGGGTTAGTGTGAGAGGTGGTACAGCAGAGAGACTAGTACTAGTTTTTCTCTCTCGCACTGAAAAAAAATGCTGAACAACTCAAGCTTCATTTCCTTAATAACATCCTGGTTATTTGAGAAATCAACTTGTTACATAAGTATGTGGTTTTCCGTCCAGCTCTATTATACAGATTTGAAAAAGCAAGTAAAAAAACCTGAATTGAGAAGTCCAAAATTCTTTGGGGAATCTATTTATTTTGCTGAGGCTTTGAACCAGAGCAACTTACAACTGAGACAGCATACAGCTAAGTAGTTGAGGGTCAAGGTTCATGCTCCAGGACCCAACCGAGGCAAATTGGTGGTACTGGGATTTGAACTCATGACCTTCTGATCAGTAACCTCGACCACTAAGCTACCACTGTGCTCAGGTGGATAAAAGCCTAAGGTGAAAACATTGGATCACTGATAATGATGAGAGGTCGAAAAAGGTGGTTTTTGACTAAACAGTGATTTAAGGGATGTATTGAGATACTGTATAGCTGAACATAAACATGGCCACAGAGAACATTCAAATATTGGATGAAAAGTCAAATGAAAGAATTTCTCCATTTAGTGAACGAAAGCAACGTAGAATGCAGTCTGGGTATGCAGACCCTACAAAGGGAGTAGGGAGTGGGACAGCATGGATACAGGGTAGAACACAAAGGGGTGCGGGGAAAAATGAAACATGCAACCAAACATAAAAATTCTGTAACTTTAGAACAAGAGACAGGTTCATAAACCACAGAAACTGAGAGGATAATGATCAGTGGGCATGGTCAGGGCAGAGACTAAGTGAAACAGGTGCTGAGGATCAAATTGCAACACTCCCAACTTGCTCCCTCGCCCCCTTTCAGTATTTTATTTAGCATAACCTTGTAGTCTTGCACTCATTACTTGCCCTTTGGGGAACCCCAAGCACCATCTTAAGGGTTGCTCAGTTAAAGTTTTAGCTCAAGAGAAGTTTGCTGGATGACCCCTTGGAGGGCCAAGGGATTGAGTCAACATAGGAGTAGAACTTGCCCCAAAATAATTGTGATCTGAAGCAATTTCATTTTAGGATCTGAAAAAAAAAAAAAAGCAGGACAAAGTGTTTATAAGGGTATACCAGAGCAATAAAATGTTTTCAAATAATGAACATTTTCAATCACAACATTTGATTTGCTCAAACTCTTTGCTTTATCTAGCAAATTAGTGCTTATTATCAAAGGCAAGTGCACTCCTATTTTAAAATCCATTCCTTGCCTTCCCTCACTTTACCATGTGGCCACTTGTGCAAGTTGGTAAAGGCAAGTTGTCAAGGGAACCTTAAAAAAAAGTAATGAAACAAGGTATCTGTCTGAAATAGTGTCCTAATCTCTATTCCCTAGAAAGTGCAACGTGCATTATGTTGTGATGTGGGTGTTGTGATGTGACTCAAGTACACGGTTTGGACAAAATACTATATTGCGATGCATTGTGGGATCTCAGGAATGTGCCAGAGATTCTACACTACTTCATACTCCAGATATGATTATAAAATGGCAGGACTTACTAGCTAGGACACTATATCGTGAATAGGGCATGGCTTTTAGACAAACTAGCATCTAACGACTAAGCAGTACTATGCATTACCTTTTTTTTTAATACTTGTAGGGAAGTGTGATGGGACATTATGCTATCAATCTGATTTTCTAAGGTAGTGGATTTTTGGCTTAGCTGAAAAAAAGCGTCCATAAAATCTTTTCCTCGCTCTGACACAGATTTACACATTGTTAACGCTCCGACTCCCCGAGGGTTATGAACTATCTGGAGCCTAAACGTTTTTGCTACAGGACTTTGATCTAGCAGCACGTCTCGCATTAAATCCCATCATACCCTGGGAGATTTCTTGACACATTTAAACCCTTCAATTTAACACTCGTGCGCTGTTCGCTATTTAGCAATAAATCTCTCAGGCTAATAAAATCTTTTCCGATTTTATAGTAATACTGTTGCTTCCAAAAATATGTAGTTCATCCAGACTGTTTGCTACTCTTTGTGTAAAATGGCCTGACAATTATCTCTGCAATTTGAGTTTGAAAATAGGAAAAGGATAAAGGTTTTAGAGCCATAGTAACTCGGAAATTATGTTGTTTTTCTCCCAAACAGCCAAAAGATTCCTGAAATTCCTGACTACTTGATTGATATTGATCCTGTAATTGTTAACTGGTTTAAAAGGAAGCATACATTTTGGATAATCATGCTGTAATTACAACCTGATGAAGCTGTGGAACACAAACACACTGCTAATGTTATTCTCTCTGTCTCTCTTTCTTTCTCTTACTTTCGCCATCTTTCTAGTAATCTTTCACTCTCTCCCTGTCTCACTGCTGTGTTTCTGTATAAAACTCACTGTTTTCACTCTATCCATCTGTTTTCCTTTATCTCTCTCTCTCTTATTCTGTATCTCTCTGTTTATATCCCTCTCTCTCCCTCTCTCTCCCTCTCATTGCTCTGTTTCTGTATAAATCTCTGTTTTCTATCTGCTCTCCTTTCAGAATATGTCCATTTATATTCATTTCTCTCTCCATTTCTTGCTCTCGTTCTCTGCCTCTCTCTCTCTCTCTCTCATTCTCTGTCTCCCTGTCTTCCAGACACTCTCTTTTTTGCCTTCTTCCTCTCTATGTCTCTCTACCGATCTTTCCATCGCTCCTGTTTTCTAACCCTCTGTGTGTTCCTTTCTCCACGTCTCTCTTTTTCTATCTCTCGTTTTCTGGATGTCTGTCTCTCTTTCAATCTCTCGCTTTTCCTGTCTCTCTCTGTCCTTTTGTCTCTCTCTATCTCTCTCTCTCTCTCTTTGTCTCTGAGTCTCATTTCTGTCATTATTTTCTTTCTCTGTCTGACTTTTTCTATATTTCCATCCCTCTCTGTCTGTCTTTCTACCAATCTTTAGATCTCTTTTGGGGTTTTTTTTGCTCTCTACATGTGTTCCTTTCTCCAGGTCGCTCTCTTTTCATCTCTCTCTCTCTCTCTCTCTCTCTCTCTCTGTATATCTCTCTTTCCATCTCACACTCCCTGTTTTTCCTTTTCTGTCTCAGTGTCTCACTTTCTGTCACAATTTTTTTTTCTCTGTGTGTATTTTTCTCTCTTTCCATATCTCTCCCATTTTGTTACCCTCTACATGTCTTTCTTACTCTATAACTGTCCATATTCTCTCTCTGTCCGCATCTCTCACTCTCTTGAGCTACCTCTTTCTCCCGGCTTCTACGTGTCTTCCTTTCTCTGTATCTGTCCCTATTTTATCTCTCTCTCTGTCTTCTCTCTCTCTCTCTCTCTCTCTCTCTCTCTCTCTCTCTCTCTCTCTCTCTCTCTCTCTCTCTCTCTCTCCATCTCTCTCTAACTATCTATCTATCTCAAATTCAAATTAAAATTGTATTGGTCACACACACAACTATACACAGTATGACATGCAGTGAAACACGTTTTATGACTGTATGTGACATAAAAATAGAAAAGAAAAGGAAAAATATATTTTTTAAAAATATGAAAATATAATATTAGCTCATCTATCTCTCCCTCTCTCTCTAGCGATTCAGTGTGGTAATCCGGGCAGTCCCGCTAATGGCCGTGTCTCCCATGTAAACTCCACATCTTTCTCTCATTCTGTTGTTTATTCCTGCTCTGATGGTTATCGTCTCTCCGGCACGTCCTCAAGAGTCTGCCTGCCCAATGCCACCTGGTCCGGCTCTGAACCCAACTGCACATGTAAGTGTGTGTGTGTGTGTGTGTGTGTGTGTGTGTGTGTGTGTGTGTGTGTGTGTGTGTGTGTGTGTGTGTGTGTGTGATAGAATCTCCCATTCACAGCCATACACAAATTCCCACCTCCCAGCATCTATTCATCCATGCTAGTTCACCAGCTAGCTAATGACAAAGCAATGCAAAATATTAGTATACTAAATAACTTTCTAAAATATTGATATAATAAAATACCACCCAGCACATGATTCATTTTTATGGTTATGGCTGGTTATTGGCAATATAAACAGAATTTATGGAAATATTCAAAGGTATATAAAAGTATTTCTTATGCTTGGAGGCTCTGTTGATGTAAAGCGTATACATAGTGGGAGTGTTAATAAGAAAATGTCTTTTTTTGTTGTTTGTTTAAGAGTTACAAACATCAGTCATTTTAAGACTCTTAACTTTTTACTATCAGGTCAAAAATGATGTGAATATAGTTAACAATGATTTTTGTTATGCTAACGTGAGAAAATACACCCTTAAAGCACTAATGAAACACTGAGCAAAAAGCTCAGTAGTGTTTTGTTTACCTTTTCTTAGAAATTTGTTCAGAATATACCTGTTAAAGGGTTAAACCACCTACAATGGGTTTCAGCATAATTAAGGACTCGAGTAACTGTGTGCTGCTTATTTTGCATGAGCCTTCTTTAATAAAATGTAATTTATTGCCCGCTTTGCCCTGCATAATAGCTGGATGGCCTGACATGCACGCTCAGTCTTTGACCGGCGCATAATGTGAGATTGATGTTGGCGTAGAGACAAAGTAATGAAGAGCACGGCAACAGTGAATTTCAATAGGCCACTTCACTGGCATTAGCGCACCTCCCATGATGCAATGCACTTTGTTAGTAGATGAAGTGGAGAGATTAATGTGGGACGTGAGCCAGGGAGCGATAAAGTACACGCCCGTGTTCGCTAATGGACACATTGTGGCTACAAAAACGCTCCATTATGGAGTCGTAGAAAGGGACAGGGCGCCCTCTTGTGCCCAGGAGGTCAACAACACAAATTACTTATTAAGATGAGAAGGGGAAAAAAACAGCAATTTGAAGAAAACAGGACTTGAAAGAACTGCAGAGGTGGAGTTCAGAGAGTTTACAGGAATTCTATAAAGTGGAAAGCAGACAGATTTGTACGCCACCGGGAGTCATTAGTGGTATCATTAGTGGTAGTCATTAGTCATTAGGTATCATTCGACTATCGGGGGCCAAGCACTTCCACCCAAATGAAGTTGTATTTTCCGGTATTAATTATCGATCAGCATGTGACTGTTTAGCTCCATGTACACAAGCGTAACTGTTTATAAAGTCAGGCTGTGAGTGGGTTCAGTGAACAGATGGGTTCATTAATGGCATGCTAATGAAAGTTTCATCTTACAAATATGTGAATAATGTGATGAGCCAGCGCACAGGATATAATTAATAAACGAGCAAGGAGAATACAATCAGGTCATTAGAGGGAGGGGGGAGAGGAGTGACAGACAGACAGGAAAGAGAGAGAGAGAAAGAGAAAGACACAAAGGCCAAGAGAGCAACTTATCAAATATGTCTCTGTAGTTGAATTCTCATGAACTTTTCTGACCTTCATTAGCACATGAGGTTTTTGTAGCTGATAAAAACAATGAGAATGTGATGTCGAATAGCGATAAGTCAAGATACTACAGGTAGAAATGATATTTTTACTGATTTCTTGATAAAATTACATTTTAGGTATGTTTGTATCTTTATAGTACTCTAAATATCCATATCTGTGTCTATATTCGGATTTGAATCCGAAGTGGGTGTGGTCTAAACAGGAAGGGGTTTTTAGCGGGCCCGAGAAACAGCACTGGCAAAAAACCCAGATGAAGAAATGTCAGCAGTGTCAGCATGGTGTGTGAATTCTGGCTCTGACAGTTCCTCAACCTCAGCTACATCACTCTAGTTCATAATTGATCTCAACTAGAGATTTTGTACAATATATTTGTTTGTACCTGCCATTTTCAAAAATATAAACAAACTACTAGCCTACTAACCACAACGACCCAAACTTTCTTGAAAAAAAAAAAAGCTAAAATTGGTACTTTTACGACTTCTAACATATAATTAATGACTCCATATCTAGATCATTCTGGAAAAATCCATCTACTCTAATTATTATAGCAGTCACAATGAAAGGTGGTTGGTCTTCTTGTCAAGCAGTAATCCAAAAGACGAATCCAGCAATGCTACTGCTTGTCCCTGTTCAACAGTGATAAGCTGCGGTGATCCAGGCATCCCGGCCAATGGGTTGCGCTTTGGCGAGGCATTCACCGTTGGCCAGAACGTCACCTACACATGCCAGCCAGGATTCCTGATGGAGAACTCCAGCATCAGCATCCGAACCTGCACACACAATGGAACCTGGAGCGGCACCTTACCCACCTGCCAAGGTAGGATCTTTAAACTATTGCATCACATGTGGTATAATAATTTTACATTTACATTTATGGAATTGGGCAGACGCCCTTATCCAGAGCGACTTACATTTATCTCTATAAATTAGATTTATACAATTGAGCAGTTGAGGGTTAAGGACCTTGCTCAAGGGCCCAGCAGTGGAAGCTTGGTAGTGCTGGGGTTTGAACTCATGACCTTCCAATCAGTAGTCTAACATCTTAAACACTGAGTGACCACTGCCCGTGTGTAATTAAATGTAATTAAATAATTAAATCTGTTTCCTATCCACAAATAGACAGTTAATAGACAAACACTTTGCAATGAAATGGCATTCTTTTATTGAAAACACAGCCAAAATATGTTAATTTGATGTCCAAGGCCTTTGGCATCTCTACATCTAAAATAAAGCTTACAGATAAATAAAGCAACACTCACTTATATAAAACAAGGAAAGTCGCACGTTCATATTATTATCATTTCTATGGTTTGTTTAGCGTTTATGGAAGGAGTCTCCAGTGTCAGATGGTTGTAACAGTCAAAAATAAAGCTGTAACTTTATGTTTTCATATGTTGGAAAGTCTACTGGTGTCATTTAATTCCCCTCAGCGTGCACTGTGCCTTCTGGTGCATAGCAGGGATTCCAGCATTTCGTCTCTGTCCATGTGCGTTTGTTTTGTTTCACAATAATTGTGAATGTAATTATGAATGGATAAAAGTAGTCATTCTTTAATTAATAAAAGTTAGCATTGGCAAATTGCGGTGGTGTAAGAGTAGTAAAACCCTTCAGCACATGCTGTTATAGGAAATCATCCCCTTATCTTAGAAGTAGTAAGTCAATTTGATTGGACCCGTGTTCAACCCTTTAAGACACACCCATCTGACAGGCTTCATGTGACGTTTTACCCTCGGGGAAGCAGTGAAACTTCTCCTGTCTACTGTTTCGGTGCCTGTGGTGATGGGTTTTCCAGAGTTTATCTTGAGCCATCATGTTGTGCTTCTGCTCTTTGCCTGCTCGGAATTGTGATTCTGAGGGATTTCAGGAAAGCTACACGGCCTGCAACCCGGAGGCTTGCCACTCTGTAGAGCTGCCAAGACAGCTGGGATTGAAAAGCAGGTCATTGTTTCAGAGGAGAGCAGCTCAGAAAATCATCAAACAGCAAGACTTATTCCCTGCTTGTTTTTCAGACAGAGGAAGCTTCATGAATGAATAAGAGAAGCGACACTGTCTGTCTTCTCCAAACCCTTGCTTAGCGGAATGACCACTGATTTCCCATGACCTTCAGCGACGGCACATATCCAAACACATCAGCACTCGGAATCATCCGAGCTGTTCACCTTTAGATCACCACATTTCAACATTTGTCTCTGTGATGCATCAAAGGTTTTCTTCTTCACTCCTCCACAGGACTCAGGATACAAAAATCTCTGACGAGCAGCTTAACCCGTATCTTCTCTTCGGCTAAAACTGTGAAAATAAATTTTCTCTTTGTGTCTGGATACATTTCTTTCCAATGACATCACAACCTTGCTCTCCAGGCTTCGTGTTGTGGTTGGCATGACGACAGCACCATGTGCTTTTGTTGTGTTTCCATTATCAGCCCCTGTTCTAGCCTCCACCCACATCCTGTTATAAGTTCTTTTCCTGCTTTATGTTCACCTGTTCATCATTTCTCATCATTACTGTAACTGTACATACTCTTCTGCATTTCGTTCACCATTGATTCTCTACAATGTGACACAGCAGAGTCTTTTGTCTGTCATTTTTAGCATTTTGTCTGTTTTTTGGCTTGTGGGATGTTTGTCCTTTGAAACTGAAATCCTCGTCCCAGCATTTTGTGACAGATTTTGTGATTTGAAGGCTCATTTTCTACATCATATAGAGGAAATAAGTGTTATAAATGACCAGGCTTTGTAAACAGGAAACTAAAAAAAATGCAATTTTATTCCCCATAACATTCCCTCCATCTTTTATTTACACTTCCATCTGTGCACACACACCTGCCAACAGAAGCAGCCCCGAGCACAGAAAAATGTTTCGGGGCTTTATGGCCATAAATATTGTTTGGATAGATAAACTGAGATCAAGACCAAACATATATTAAAGTTCTTGAGCGGTGCAGCTGTCAAAGACTTATTTCTATTTTTATCCATGTTCAGGAGTCCAAGTCATTCTCAGCACAAACAATGAGTCAAAATCCCATCAAACAAAAGCTCACATCCCACAGACACAAAATCTACCCATCCATCCATCTATTCCCTGTCTCTGAGTATAAAGGAGTGCTTTGTTTTTCTGCTGGTTAGTGTACCCATTCCCACATCTCAAATCCATCCATTCACCCAATTATCCATCCTCTAATCCATTACTATATTCATTAATGCATTAATCATTCTGGTATCCACCCATCCATTCTGGCTTCCATCTATCCATGCAGTTCCATCTATCCATTTATTCATGGATTCACCATCCATCTATCCATCCACCATCCAATCATCCAATCATCCATCAATCCATTCAGTCATCCATTCATCCATCCATTCCCTACTCCCTACTGATTGAAAACAAATGCTTTGTTTCACTGTTGGTTAGTGTAACCCACCCATCCATTCATTCATTCAATCATGTGTACACCATCCATACAACCATTCTAGCATCCTTCCACCCCTCCATCCATCCACACATCTACCCATTTACCCATCCATTCATTCATGCATCCACCCATCCATCCATCCATCTATCCATTCATCTATCCATATATTCCCAGCTCTCTGACTAAAGGTGGGTTTTGTTTTTCTGTCTTTGTTTTTGGTTGGTGTAACCCACACATCCATTCATCCATCTGTCCATCCATCCATCCATCTATCCACCTTTCATCCATCCATCCACATTTGAAAATGTTCTCTGACCTGTGTCAGTGCATTATTTAAAAATCGAAAAAAATGAAAAGTTTACTTTCTGTATTTTTCTTGATGTGTTAAACCCAGACCACTTCATAATCATTATCATAATCACAGGATCTTCAGCTGAAGCTTTTGTTTTTTAAGTTGCTAGTATTTTCAGTAGTGATTTAAACTGCTGTACAAATACACTGAAGTCGTTATAAAGTTCAAGATCTCAAGAATGAGTCAATGGAAATTACGGTACTTTAGTCCATGTACAGTACGACTTCAAGTGGGTCTAATAATGGCATTTTATATTACTCTGGCTTGCTCACTTTAAAACAGCAGCAAACCTGACTCTGAACAACTGCTTCTTCAGTTCACCAATTTCAGCAAAATGGATGCATTTTGTAGGATCGTGGCCACCCATGAACTGCAGCCATTTTTGTTTGAAAATGATTTAATATGAGTATTTCTCCAGCATGAGGCTTGATCGTACATAAACCCACAAACCAACATAGTTTTCATGCCATGTCTGAAAAGTGGTCTTTTGAGAGGTGTGATACTGAAATAAACAGAATTGGTTTGTGACGCATGACTCAACTCCCTCTGTCGCGTCCCCACCACAAATACTGAGAGGACTGTAATGACTAATAAATTTGCCAGCTAAGAAAAGGGCAAGAATTCCCGGGGAATGTAATTGACAGCAGACTCCGCAGCAGTGAGAGCTCTGTTTGCTGCTTGTAAGATTGCATCGTCTTATTAATATGAGAATAAAGCCACACTGTGAATAAACAAGGCTGCATATTTGAACGCAGGAGTATTTGTTTAGCCAGTTATCAGCCCTGGTAATCATATTAGGAACTAAAATGACTTCTACACAGGCACAAAGACTGTTGATTCGCTTCAGAATAGCATTTTGTAATGTTTTGTTTCAGAGTATGTTAGAACTGAAAGTCCCACAAAGGCTGTGTTCATAAATTATTATAACTGCTTATAACGCTTGTAATTTGGTAACAATGCTTTGAAAGCATTATCAAATCTGACAATACCTCATAAACCTATATTTAAAATAAATAGTGTCAGAACTACGGTCTAGTTCAAAATTACTGGCACCCCAGCCAGAAATATATTCAAATCAACACATTCACTGTAACCATGTCATTCAAAGGCCTTCTCCATCTTCGATCTGATTTGAACTCTATTAATAACCTGTGAGCCAATGTAAAGTAGGTGCTCACATGCACACATCTAAGGATCTAAATCTATAGGAAGATGCTTGTCCTCAGGGGACATTTTAATGTAAAATACAAAATACACCACTTAAAGCATTGTATTAAAACAGTATATCTATACAGTGTCTATAGTATATCTATACAGTGTCTATAGTATATCTATACAGTGTCTATAGTATATCTATACAGAGTTCCTATACGTATATTTTCAAGTTGGGTGTCAATATTTATGGAACTGACTGTAAGTGCCTTCTTGGACAGTTATAGTCCAATCCATTTGAGACATTTGATTCTAATATGACAAATAGTACGAACAGGTAATAGTTTTATAAGGAGCTTAATAAAGTGTTTATAACCTAATGTCATGTTCAGATCAAAGTGAAGAATAATATTAAGAAATATAATCTTCCAGCAGAAAACGGTATATAGTTCTCTAAAAGTGTCACAATCTCACGTCCCTTGCTTTGCTGTTTCCATGGCGACCCCTGTGCTGCATCCAAAATCAAACCTTGCTCTCTATACTCTATGGTGCACAATTTTGGGAGTTTGTTCAACATCATAGTGAAGAATTTTCAGTATATTGTACAATCACACAATACAGTGCAACAGGTTACTGTCCTCATTATGCATTCATATCTTTTGAGCACAGGTCAGCTGCTTTTTTTACAGTCAGTAGTATACGGATATACAGATACACGAATATGGCTTTGATGGAAACCAACCCAAATTTGTCACTAAAGACAAAATATGGCCGTCCACTTCGTTGCAGTTCAGCTGGTCCGATTTCCCGGAATGATAGCGCAGAGCAAACTGCCGTGGCACGATGTTGTGCTGGTGCGTAACGTTTGCTCACTTCGTAGAGTTGTGTTGTGAATTGAACAGCTTTTCTCTCCCACTCGCTTTAACCCCAAGCTGTAGAGTGATCACTGGTTCAGGTTCAAGCGGTGCTTCAATGGCGTTTATGAGAATAATTAAATTACATAAGACAATTGAATTAACAGTAATACATTTCAAAAACTGTTCTAATAAGTCATGAATAACAATTGCCAGGTTGCGGGTATACTGTAGATACTGGATCATCTTTATAAATAGAGTTAAATTATGCAACAAATTGAGTTTAATTTAGCTTTCTTTGTTGTTCTGTTTTTTTTATTATTATTTTTTATTACAGATTACACATGGACTGTTAACTGCCAGTCGTGAACTTCCTTTAGGGAATGAAAGAATGATCGTCGAATATTCGGATATATTCAAGGCCAGCCAAGCCGTTCTTCAATTTCTCTTACTTACTGCACGGAAATGTTGAATTCTTTATTCTGATTGGTCAGAAGGTGTGGATTAATTTTCTATAACAGTAGCTGCAAATCACAGGTTTATATTAACGCGCTCGTTCTAGTACTCTTATCGTTTCTATAGTAACAGCTCATTCACGGGGACTTGGATGCCGGACACTGTTGTTTAAAAAAGATAAAAGTGTCGTTGTTGATATGATGAAGTTTGCTGTAAGAACATGTTAGAAACATTTATGGAAGGAGCCTCCAGTGTCAGTGCTTGTTGACACATTTTTTTTGTCCTTTTTTTTTACCCTTTTTTCCCTTCTTCCCATCTCTCTTTGTCTCAGTATTTGAGGCTTTTTAACAGGATCTCTGCTTTACTTCCTTTCAAATCAGACTGTTTATAGAGCCTGCGTCCCTTTTGTTTTGAGTAATGGCCTCTGTTTTTGTTTTGTTTTTTATCTTTCCTTTCACTTTATCTCGCTTTTTTTTTTCTCCGGAAAGTCTGACTGAAGGCTGTCAGTGTCCACTGACCTGTGTGAGATTAGACCCCGAGCTAAAACAGAACGTATTTGCAGAGAACAGAGAGAGAGAGGGAGAGAGAGAGCAAAGTTTCACACACACACTAGAGCAGTGTTTCCAAAATCCGTCTTCAGGGAACACCAGATAAAAAAAAAAAATAATAAAAAAAACTGATTCATGTGTCAGAAGCTGCGAGACAGCAAAAATATAGATCTTAGTCTCAGAGAGAGAGAAAAAAAAAAAAAAACGCTTCACTGGACAAAAACACAACAGGTAGAGACAGATATTATAAATAAGTATACACTTTTATTTATTTTAGATTTACTTGTTCACCACCTGATCTGATCCTATGTTTTATATTTTGTGTTATTTATTGTGTTTGTCATTTATTAAAATGTATTATGATTTTTATTCATTTAATTGTATTTATTTAATGCTTTTTAAAAGTATAAAAGTAATACATTATCACAACTCATGCAACACTAGAAAGTTTATTATACTGATAATAATTTCAAATGATCATGAGTCAAATTAAATCTAACAATCATATTAAAATTATATCAGTTTTAACTGAACTTTGTTTGTTTATTTATTTTAACCATTACTAGTTGATTTCAAAAGTGGTGTTGACGTCACGGACATGTTGCTGTTTAAGAAATCTCTCAAACTAAAATGTTACACAAATTAAATATCTCTAAAGCTAATCCTTATAATCTACATTTTATTCATTTGTACAGTATGTATGAGTGATGATATGAATATGACACATATCAGGTATCGGTATCGGTCCAGAAATCCAATATAGCGCATCCATGCTATTTATATTCCCTCTGTCTTCACATCTTCCCCTTAAACCTGGTCTCACAAACAGCTCACCATAACAGAATTCTTAAAAATCTAAAAGTCATTTGAAATTCCCATGAAAAGAAATCTGATCGGTCGTATCGCGGAAATGTGAGACGGGGAACAGAGAAGCTTTCATTCCTGTGTGGTTCCTGCTCAACACGTAGCCTGCGGGACTGAGCATTAAGAGACATGCTACGTGTGACACATGCCAAACAGCTGCCGTGGTTTACACACACACACACACACACACATACACACACACAGAGGGTTATTTGGCCCAGAAAGAACAGGCCACACTCTCATACCTGCCAGATTGCACTTTATTCACTTCGTCCAATTAAATTATCCGCCTGTGTCCTGGCTTTACTTTTCCTTTCTTTTTTTTAAATTATTTTGCATAAAATTTGCTGGCAGTGTTTCCTTATTAACCCTGAATGACCCAGGGTTTTCCTTTTAGATTTTTCAGCAATACAGTTATATAATTGGTGTAATAATAGCCAAACGTGTCTTGTCTTAATCTTAAATATAAGTAAGACATGAAAGTCATGTGACAGCCCCCCCCCCTTCCTTTCTTTTTGCCGTATTTACAAATAACTCATTTTTTCATCATCCCGTTACTCTGAGCTCATTAACTCTGTGAGGAAGAGTGAAGAAAAGTCACCTGGTCTTTTTCCAATCTTCAACGGTCCAGTTTCGGTGAACCCATACCCGCTATAGCCTCACATTCCTGTTCTTAGCTGGCAAGAGTGGAACCTCAAGTTTCAGTGCATTCTGAGATGCTTTTCTGCTCACCATGGTTGTAAGGAGCGGTTATATCGTATACTGTAGCCTTCCTGTCAGGTTAAACCAGTCTAACCGTTCTCCTCTGACCTCTCTCACCAACAACAGCACAGAACCACCGTCACTGGATGTTTATTGTATTTCACACCAGTCTGTATAAATTCTAGAGACCGTTGTGTGTGAAAATCATAGAAGATCGGGTCTCTGGCACGAACAACCATGCCACGGTCAAAGTCAGTGTGTATGAGATCACATTTTCCCCATTCTGATGTTTGATGTGAACATTAACTGAAGCTCTTGACCTGAATCTGCATGTTTCTACGCCTTGTGCTTCTGCCACATGATTGGCTGATTGTTAAAAGGATAAAAGGATGACTAAGCGGTGAAAGAGCACCTCGTAAATGCTAAAACGCTAAAATCTTCCAGTAATGCAGCTCAGCCACTGCAGCGCGTCAGCTACCGTAGACACCAACTAACTCTTCCTCCTTTTATAGGGTGCCATTACCTATGTGCTCATTGAACGATTAGTCTTATTTCTGTTAATTAATGGATTTGTTTTTGGACTCACAAGTCATTAATATAAAAACGACTGCTTTTCCCATAATGATAATTCAATTCAGAATAACTACGAGACTTAAACTCGGCAGCATAACCCGTAAAAAAAAAAATCGCAGTAACTCATCGCAATCGTTCGATTTGTAGCCGATCAGTCGACGCTCACATTATTGTAATTGTACACAAACTCAGAAACGAAACGTAGGATACAAACGTTGTTATAAAGGATATGGCTTTATATATGTTTAGATATGTTCCGTTATAAGTTATGAAAGATTCGCTGTTGAACGATGGAATGACGCAGCACTTTCGTTCTATCGTTCGTTTGACCTGTATACAGTTATTATTATGCTTATTCACATCTCACCTGGTGAAGATCGTTCAATATCGGTATCTTTATATTGTATACATGAAGATTTATTATTATTTGCTGATAATTCAGATGAGGTGTTTCGTAATGTTTCATATTATTAGCTTGCTGTTTATGCTATACTATTTCACTGTGCTACGATCAATAACTGATGATCGTTGTGATTGTACTCAGCATACACATTGTTTATTACTTCTTCCTGTAGAACCACACATATTTGACCACCTATCATTCTACGAAAATAAAGTTTCAAGAAGTTTGGATTAAAGACTCGTTGAAGATGAGCACAAGTCTTGTGCATTCTAACAGATGACTCACAGTGATCACCAATTTAAACCAGTGAAACAAAGCCCGCAACTTCATAACAAACGCCTTTCCACCTAACTACGTACATTT
This sequence comes from Cranoglanis bouderius, assembly GCA_023630585.1. Classification (NCBI taxonomy): domain Eukaryota; kingdom Metazoa; phylum Chordata; class Actinopteri; order Siluriformes; family Cranoglanididae; genus Cranoglanis; species Cranoglanis bouderius. Next base: position 26,641,294 of record CM042539.1, read on the forward strand.
TCACAAATGCCACACTTCTTGCGGATCATTTTTGTTCGTATCCAGTCTGATCGATGAGGACAGATTTCCACAGCTTGGTTCTCGGTTTCAGTCTGAAAATACCGAAAAGTTTCCTGCAAATATTCTGATTTCCGAGTTTCTCAAGGTTTCAAGTGGAGGCCACATTATGTTGTTTAATTCCAGCAAATCATTTAAAAATGCACACGCCTTAACTGTGCGCATTTTAAGTTTAATATGTTAATATTGCACCAGCAGGATATTGGGCAGCAGTTATTAGCCTCGTTACCCAGCACCTAACGACCCCACCATTATAATCAGCTTCTGAGTATTAAAAACACATATCTTTTTTCTTTTATTTTATCATTTAATTATATTGTTATTGTTATATTTATTTTAACACCGTTTCGTTGATCTTATTATTATTTTAAATGTTTCATTTTTTTTTATTGTGCTTTTTTACTTTAATTAACATGATTACAGCTTGCTGAGCCTCAGTGCTTTTTATACCAAGCCTTGATGGTCTTAATGATGATCTACAGTTTGTAGTCTCATGGTAACAAAATTTCATCCCCTGCAAATGGACATGTTAATTAATGTTAATTATTGTTCGTTGTTCGGCTTATGTGGGTTATTATTTACAGAAAAAACACAGTAATACAAGTTTTAGTTACTTTGTTAACGTTACTCATGCTGTATTAATGCTGAAGTCCATGCTATCTAATGTGTTAACAATAAAAGTAAGCACTTAGTGTCATGCTGTTATAGGAAATAATCAACAACTGATGGATGTAAAGAAGCAGAATTACTGTTACCACTGCAAAGTTGATTCTTTTATAATAACAGCATGTCCAGAAATGTTTTATTCCTCTTATACCACAGCAAATTTTTTTTATTTATTAGAGATCAACACATCATTTGTCATTTTTATCCATTTATAGTTACACTTCATGTTGTGGACCATCCACGAAATGAAAGTTCCTGTTATTACTTACGTTATAGCAGCTATAAACAATCATTTCCTCACCAGCCTTTCTTTTTTTTCTCTGGACAACACTGGAGACGCTTTCCTTAGTGGTTAAACAAACCAAATCTCCTCATAGAAAATGTTGCCATATCAATGATTTAATCTGTTTATCTGGAATAAACGATAACGTATTCGAACGAGTGCTTTAATATATTTAATGATTTGTAGCGGCACTACTGTTAAACCTGCTGTTAAAAAAAAAACGAATCGACACCTTCCGACCAATCAGAATCCAGAATTCAGAATGCTGTGATATAGGACTCAACTTTGGTTTGTGTTCGCACAGAACCTGATTTTTCACACAGTGAATAGTCAGGAATTGTAGGAAGTACAATATAATAGGAAGAAAGTAGGAAGAAATATATATATATATATATATATATATATATATATATATATATATATATATATATATATATATATATATATATATATATATATATATATATATATATATATATATATATAAGGCCCTGGAATACAGTTTAATATCTCTTAAAACATACAGTGAATTGATCTCCTTTGTCTTCCGAACACATTTGGTGAACTGATTGATCGCAAGCCTGTCTGACTGTGCGTCACTCACTCAGTAACTCTTTGGCCCCATCATTATCGGCTCCGTCCTGCTGTCTGATGTTTATTGGAGCATCACTGTCATAACCCAAAAGCTCAGCAAGAGAACCATGGATCTTCTGTCTTCCCTTAATGCCAGAGATCACAAGCAGCGCGGCTCAGAGGCCCTGGATCAGACGTGCAACTGTACAGTTTCAAACGCTAGCGCTTCCCTAAACACGGCTTTATTTAGCAGCGAGCAATGTTTGTAAAAGAGAGTGATATGAAATGCTCTGGCTTGAAGAGATATGTAATTACATATTGAAGCGCGGCTGGTGTGGTGAAACTCAGCACGCAGGCATGTTAAACAGGGCATGGCTGTTTACAGTGCAGAGCGTGTGGAGGAGTGTCATGATTCAGGGGTTTGATTAACTTTTTTCTTCCTTTCTTTTTATTGGGACACTTGCTCGTCAAAACAACTCATGATTTATTCATGTCTGGCTCAAACTCAGCTGCTACCCGCGGCTCGTCAGCTCCCTGTCCAACTGTGACAAAATATCAACGGACTTGTTTTGTGTGTGTCTCTCTCTCTCTCCCTCTCCGTGTCTCTCTCTCGATCTCTCTCTCTCATTCTTTCTCTTTCTCTCTCCAAACTATACATTTGTAATTTGGAAAATGTCATCCCAACCCCAGTGCGTTTATTTTAGCAATCCCATGGCTGTTAGCATCTTGTCAAACATTCCTACCTTGAACTGATCGTTGTTCTTGTAATTAATCAGTAGCTTGTAATTCTCATTTGTGCCCATTTACTTCAGTATGTTTTTTCAATCTAATCTCCTACCACATCTATGATGTATATGTGATTATGGCACATTTTTTTTCCCCTTTACGGAAAAAAAAGGAACAGAACAAAAGTCCGCTCAAAACTCAGTTATAAAAGAAGTCTAAAGACCAATTCGCAGCGGTCGCATTGCGTCAAAACCTCATAAAGTTCACACCGGCCTCATTAGAGCCACGTCAAACTCGAATCCACATACCAGTGTTTTGTTTTTTTTTTCTTTTCCCCACTTGCGAATGTGAATGAAGCTTAAACTCCATAGAAACCCACTGAAATCACAGAGCCGCACTTTCTTTACTCCACGCACTTCATTTAAAATCATAATCTACAAAGATGTCATGATTGTGCAACATGTACAGTAGCTGCATAGCAAAATGTTTGTATATGGACAGAATAATGGCTGTAGTATAATGGATTTATTACTTTAAAAACTCATTAATACAATATTAAATTATTGCGATGCGGTCACAGGTGTTCATACTGTATATTGTGGACATTACAACACATCTTTTAGATTTTAGAAACAGAACTACCCATGTAATAATATTCATTTTTCACCTTACAACATGAGGAAATTAAATAAACACAAATATGCACGGATTATTCTGCCCCACTGTTTCATGTCCTGTTTGTTTTTTTTTTTTGTAATATCAGAATTAACACTGTATAAAATAGGATTCTCATTCTCCCATGTTCCCAACGGCTGGCGAAAGGTTAAAATTAATGTTCATTAACAGATTCAAATAAAAATATAGCTGCAAGCAGTGATTAAGGGGGCCAAGCACATTCAGGCCCCACCACTTAGTGAAACAGGAAGGCCATTGGGATCATTTATGCTTATTCCTAATGAGGCATGCTAAATTTGATGATGATAAGTCAAGCCGTTACTGAGATGTTCTCACTTCCAGTTTGGCGAACTCGCCATCAAATTTGTTTGTGCATATATCAAAAATCAAGTTTTGGTAGGTTGAGCTCACAATGCCATGATCCAAAGTTTGGTTTGATTGGACATCATTTGTATGAGAGGAAGCGACAGGTCCAACAGAAGCAGAAAATCCAACATGGCTGAAATTAACATCGTAGTATCTACAGAACTCGGCATAATCCAAAGAGTCAGCGAAAAGTGGCATCATGTTTCTATGATGTTGCATTGTGGAGTTATTATTGCAAGCAAGTATGTATGTCCATGTTTGCCCAGTTGGTGGTGCTAGAGCGCTTGTGGGACAATCATCAAAACTGCTATTCAGGTAGCAGGGTCTCATTTATCACAGTGCCAAATTTCACAAAAAATAATTATAATAATATATAATAATTATAATTATAAGGTTATTATTTAATAGGTTGCTTGCACACTCTTGGTGATTGGCCCCCTAATCATTTTAGCCAATTAATTGAAAAGCTAAATGTAAACACGGGATAAGTTTGCACTGAATGTGCAACAACTTAAGTATGTAGCTAGCTGTCAAGCTGGGCTTATTCCATTGATTATTAGACATTAAGTATTCGAATTCTGGAGTGGCCAAAACAGATCGAAGTGCACAGTTGCACCTAGTCGTGGCCAGACTTGTTTTTTTCTCTTCTGAGCATTATCACACTTAACACATTATCATTATCACACATAACAGTATTAATTGCTGTTTTATAACCTGCTTCTCTAATGTAGGTGTCACTTAGCCTGCTCTGAAGCTTTGTAATGTAGCTTCATACGTTCTTCAGAATGAAAAGCAGTTTTGCTGAAGGGCATCTCTATAGTCCTTACAGTGCTTCAGATATCCTTCAAAGTCCAAGAATGTCATTTTAAATCATCTGTATGGACTCTGGTTGGCGTAATGTGGAAATTACCCAATAAAATAAGTCCATAAAGGAAACAAAAGTTCATCAGTACAAAGAGAGAACAAATTTCAAAGACTTTTTCAAGAATTTATGTGCTGTACACGCACTTGAAACCAGGCCAAGGCTCAGAAATCACCAGGTCTCAGACAAATCTTCTTCGAAACAAAACTTTTAGGACATAAGGCTGCTGATTTTCAATCCTCTAGTGTCCAGTGTTTGGCCCTCGTGCTTTTTTTAGCCGACCGGCCGCGAGCTGCTTTACATCACCGACGTGAAGTGCAGGTGAAAGGAGGAAAAGAGAAAAACTGCAAAGCATAGAATGTGAACGATTGTCAGTGCACTGTGTGCGTTAGACGCTTCAGTGGTCAGAGGATGCTCTGAAAGGCAAACATTCCTGCACCGTGTCTTTCATGGTTTTTCATGGTCTGTGTTATGTATTTCTAAGCATCTCTGGAGGACTAGAACAGCTTCGACATACAGATTCTTTTAAACAAATTTCAGGATATTCAGGTGCATCTGAAAAAATTAGAATATCGTGGAAAAGTTCATTTTTTTCCGTAATTTAATTCAAAAAGTGGAACTTTCATTCTATTCTATTCTATTCTAGATTCATTACACATAAAGTGAAATATTTCAAGCCTTTTTTTGTTTTAATCTTGATGATTATGGCTTACGGCTCATGGAAAATCCAGTATCTCAAAATATTAGAATAATATACAGAAATGTCAACCTTCTGAAAAGTATTTTGCAGTGTGGCATGGAGGCAACCAGCCTGTGGCACTGCTGAGGTGTTATGGAAGCCCAGGTTGCCTTGATAGCGGCCTTCAGCTCATCTCGGGCCTGGTGTCTCTCATGTTCCTCTTGGCAAAATTCAGGTCAGGTGAGTTGGCTGGCCAATCAAGCACAGTAATACCATGGTCAGCAAACCAGTTACCAGTAGTTTTGGCACTGTGGGCAGGTGTCAAGTCCTGCTGGAAAAGGAAATCGGCATCTCCATAAAGCTTGTGTGGAGGCGGGGGCGTGATCGAGCACCGGTTTGTGAATGGAGGGCGGAGTCGGAAAAAGCGAGTGGTAAGGTTTACACACCTGTAGGAAATTGAGACTAACGAGTGTTCTGTGTTGCAGTGAGGAGAAAAGGAGGAGAGACACGCGCCTCGAGAGAGAGAGCGACGCCGACACAGAGCCACATGTGTGCATGTGTGTGTGTGTGTGTGTGTGTAGTGATACGGAAAATTAAAAAAATTTCAGGTTGGAGTAAGCCTGTCTCATGTCTGGTTCCTCCATACCCAGCCTTGGAATCGTTACACTGGTGCCGAAACCCGGGAAAAACGAGAGGAAATCGCCGCCATGGAAGGCTCACCTCTGGACCATCTCATCAACCAGCTGGCCAACCAACACCAGACAGGAGACAGGCTTACTCCAACTTGAAACTTTTTTTATTTTCCGTATCACTACACACACACACACACGCACGCACACATGTGGCTCTGTGTCGGCGTCGCTCTCTCTCTCGAGGCGCGTGTCTCTCCTCCTTTTCTCCTCACTGCAACACAGAACACTCGTTAGTCTCAATTTCCTACAGGTGTGTAAACCTTACCACTTGCTTTCTCCGGCTCCGCCCTCCATTCACAAACCGGTGCTCGACCACGCCCCCGCCTCTACAGCTTGTCAGCAGATGGAAGCATGAAGTGCTCTAAAATCTCCTGGTAGACGCTGCATTGACTCTCGACTTGAGAAAACACAGTGGACCAACACCAGCAGATGGCATGGCATCCCAAATCATCACTGACTGTGGAAACTTCACACTGGACTTCAAGCAATTTGGATTCTGTGCCTCTCCACTCTTCCTCCAGACTCTGGGACCTTGATTTCCAAATGAAATGCAAAATTTACTTTCATCTGAAAAGAGGACTTTGGACCACTGAGCGACGGTGTTTTGAGTAAAAAGGTGTTTTGAGTTAATTAGCTGATTAGAGTCTTCTCAGGTCCACATTGCTGTATTATAAATTCTTTATTCTAATATTTTTGACATACTGGATTTTACCAGTATCTCATTTCCATGAGCTGTATGCCATAATCATCAAGATTAAAACAAAAAAAAGGCTTGAAATATTTCACTTTATGTGTAATGAATCTAGAATATATGAAAGTTCCACCTTTTGAATAATTACGGGGAAAAAATTAATTTTTCCACGATATTCAAATTTTTTGAGATGCGCCTGTATACACGACACACATCCAAACACTTAAAGTTTGTCCACTCAAATTCTTTTTCTTCTGTCTGCAGCGGTAACGTGCCCTCCTCCACCCCAAATCTCCAATGGTGAGGTGGAGGGCTCTGTCTTCCAGTGGGGCACCAGCGTTAGCTACCGCTGCCTGAGCGGTTATGAGCTCTCCTTCCCTGCAGCCCTTACCTGCGTGGGCCAAGGATCCTGGAGCGGTGACGTGCCGTTGTGCATGCGTGAGTAGATCTACACCTTAATGTTACCTCATTACAGAAGTGCTAGCTCACACCTCCACCACAGCATATTATAACCTCATTAAACCACCCCTAGCTCACTCTACACCAAGCTCATTCTCCAAAGTTTGGGTGCATCTCAATCAGCTCCATAGGTGGTGAATCAGTATATGGTGTACACGAGTTGGGGGACCCTGCTCGTGGGGGACCCTGTGTACACGAGTAAGGACCCTGGCTCACTACACATTGGGACACTGATGACTCAATTTCCAGGGACATGACTACGTACTCACGTTGTAAAATGTCACCGTTGGCATTTATCAACTACAAGCAGGACCGATTTCTTTCTGAGATTATGTCATCACATGCATTTCTGTCATGGTACTTCAAGCAAGATTGTAGGCTAGCTAATGGATTTTTTAAAATCATTAAACACTTCAAAGTTGTTAGACTCAAACAAACCGTATATAGAACGTCAAATAAAGTTAGAAATCGTTAACATAAGTAATCATTTGAGAGCCACAACAATAATAATAAGCTACAGTTGGCTGCCATTTTTTTTCGAGCTGAGAGACTTCAGAAAGGGAACATAGTGAGCATCGATGCTCCCTGGTTTTTGCAGTGCATTGTGGGATTTGTTAGGGAACGAACGTTCCAGTGCACTTGAAGGATTTTGCGATTGAGACAACCCTTAAAATGGCCGACTCCCTGATCAGTGCCCTGACTACTGAACTAGGGAGCAGATTGAGACGCACCCCTAATTACTCTCCAGTCTGAGCTAATTCACTACCATTAGCTCATTCTCCAACCTTAACTTCTTCCCCAAAATTATTAGCTAGAACATTCTCCACTGTTCTACAATGTATTTTTTTTTTTTATCCTTGGTTAAATTCTACATTGTTATCTAGCCCATTCTTCATCGTTAGCTAATTCATTCTCCACAGCTCACGACCTTATGTACCACTGTTAGCTCATTCTTAATTCATTATTGATTTATTAATAATTTATTGTTAGATAAATCATTGTCCATTATTAGCTGTCTTATTCTCCATTATTAGATAGTCCATTCTCCATTATTAGCTAGTTAATCTCTATTGTTCATTAGCTCATTCTCTGTTGTTAGCTAGTTTATGCTCCCTTAGTAGCTAGTTAATTCTTCAATGTTAGCTAGTTCATTCACCATTATTAACTAGTTCATTCTTCACTGTTCGCTAGTTCATTCTCCATTAATAGCTAGTTCATTCTCAATCTTTAGCTAGCTCATTCTTCACTGTTACCTAACTCATTCTGTATTGTCTGCTAGCTCATTCTCCACTAATAGCTACCTCATGCTCCATTGTTATCTAGTTAATTCTCTATTATCAGTAGTTAAACCTCAACTATTAGCTCATTCACTATTATTCACTTCTCAACATTATCTAGCCTTATTCTTTTTTCTTCTTTTTTTTTGGCTAGCTAGCTTATTCTTCTCTATTAGCTAGCTCATTCTCAAAGCTCTGTAGCTGAGGGTGGCTTTGTTGACATTTTGTTTACTCTTTATTTCATGAAGTGAATTTCTTCAGTGTACCAATCAATTGTTCATTAAAAAAAAAAAAGCCACACAGCGTGTAGAAATGCACTTTCGCAGTAAAAAGTTGGAGGTTAAGTTTGTTTAGCTTTATTTTCCTTTGATGCTAATTAGCTGTCCTTGGTTAAAATGTCAGGAGCGTGACTCAGCATATTCTCTCGCTCAAGACGTCCTTCAGCTCCGAACAAACTCTATCAAAGTCTTACTCAGCGGCTCTGCAGTGCCCTAAGAGGCTTTCCGGGCGCTCAACATGACCCTGAGCGTGGCGTCTTCCCTCGCTGACGTGCCTCGACTCTGCAAACCTCAATCCGCAATTCTTTTACAAAATAAGCCGGGGTACAGAGTCATATGGTGCCAAAAGCTGAAAGCATGAAAAGAGGGATGTTTTTTTTTTTTTCTTTTAAATCACCTTAAAGGTCTATCAGTCATTAAGTGATTTGGTGAGGCTCAAATTATAATTCACTCTAGGAAATTGAGCTCAGCTCTCGGATTAGCTTTACAGTTAAAGTGGCCCTAATGGACGTGTTTAATGGGAAAACATCACCCTGAAACCCAGGAAACATCTTTATTTTGTAATATTTGTGATGTCTTTAGTGATTCTGGTGACCTCTATATCTTCAGTGACTCTAGTGATTCTAATTTATTCGTTTTTCCAGTGAGAAGTTAGCGGAAGTTAGCGACTAACACCAGATTGTTATTGCTCACGTAGTTTATTACAAGAAAAAATACATTTCAACAATCTTAAACAAAAGTGATAATGGTCAAGATTTGCTGTTAGCTCACGTAATCAAAAGCTACCTCACTATTTTTTACTCACTATTCTCCAATGATGTTGTCATATTAATGAGTAATCCAGTGTAGAAGTACTGAAAACATTGGTGCCAATGTTGGACTCAAGGTCTCAGACATGACTCAGCTAGTTAGTAATAAGGGGTGTAACCCAATAACACCATTTATATCTGTTTCTCAGGAACAGGAAAAGTGGTTGTGGCACCTCAGCTAGTGATGTGTGGGTAATGTAGGAGTACCTTAACCAAAGGAAAAATAGAGCAACATGCCCACGAAAGAATTCGACTTGGACACGGCTGAAGATCACGTTAATTACCAGTATTAATATGCAGCTTGTTCCGTGTGGGTTTTTCCTTTAATCATGCTAACGCAAATCGCGGCGAACCAGCAACAGTGCGTATAAAGGCATAAAGACACACGCCGTGCGTCCCGTTTTGCGCCGAGCCGTGAAACTACCGTATTAAAATTAATATTCCGCCTTTGTTGTGTGGCTTTTCAGGCATCTCAAAAGTGCTGCATTATTCATCAAGGAGCTTCGCTGACATTAGGGCTCTCTCAAGATCTGTTTATTATGCACAACCTGGCTTGGCCTGGAGCTGTTTACAATGTTTTCCTCCCCACACCACACACCACACACACACACCACACACACACACACACACACACACACACACAGAATAAAAACTAGATCAGAACCGAAGCAGTGTACAGTAAGCACATCGCTGATTTTTATTCATTCTTTTTGCGGCGTAGGCGGACTTGGCCTCTGACACACTCGAAACATGTAGAGAATGAGCAATGACTGGTCTCGTTGGCATGTTGTGACTGGAGATGCCCCTCTTCATCCTCGCATTAGCATATTTGTCCATCTTTCTTTCACCCTCCTGCAACAAACAAATGGCTCCCAGAGAAGGCATCGTATCAGCCAGTGATTCGTATCAGCTGACACTGGAGACTCCTTCCATCAATGTTACATAAACATAAACATAAGCCATACCGAAAACATCACCATATCATCAATTATATGTTTTTCTTTGTTAAATAAGAATTACTAAAGTAGTTAGGATTTATTTGTTGTGATCTTGAAAATATATATTTTTTACAAATAATATGGCAAGACATCTTTTTGAGAAGGTCTTTTTTTTTTGGAAATTGGCTAAAAAGGACAGAAATTTCATACCTTTTTTTTACCTTTTTTTCAGTCCTGGTCACATTTTTATTTTAAATTATTTTGAGTCATTATACTTGTTACTCACTATTATTTTATCTCATCTTGTCTTGTTTTATCTTATTTTTTCATATTTTATCTTATCTCATGTTCTCTTGCTTTATTTCATATTATCTTGGCTTGTCTTATCCTAACTTATGTTATTTGATTTGGTCTTCTTTCATCTTATCTTATCTCACCTTATCTTGTCATATCTTTTCTCATCTTTTCATCTTATCTCATCTTATCTTATTTCATCCTAACTTATTTCATTTGATCTTATTTCATATTATCTTGTCTCATCTCATCTTGTCTTATTTTATCTTATGTTTTCATATCTATGTTTTCATACGTTTCATATCTTATCTCATGTTCTCTTGCTTTTTTTTCATATTATCTTGGCCTGTCTTATCCTATTTCATCTTATCTTATCTTACCTTGTTTTATCTTATGTGACCTTATTTCATATTATCTTAATTCATCCTAACTTGTTATTTCATTTGATCTTCTTTCATCTTGTCTTTTCTCATCTTATCTTGTCATATCTTTTCTCATCTTTTCATCTTGTCTCATCTTATCTTATTTCATCCTAACTTGTTATTTCATTTGATCTTATTTCATCTTATCTTGTCTCATCTTATCTTGGCTTGTCTTATCTCATCTTATCTCGTCTCATATCCATATCTTGTATAATCTTACCTTATCTAAGCTTATCTTGTTTTATCTCATTTTATTTTGTCTCATCTTATCTCAGCTCATATTCATATCTTGTCCCATCGTATCTCGTCTTATCTGCTCATCTTGTCTTATTTCATCTTATCTTATCTCATCTAAACTTATCTCATCTTATCTTGTCTTATCCTATCTTATTTCACTTTGCCAAGTTTTGAAATATTCTCTGTTGCAGTGTTTTGTTTTATTTAATACCCCATGCCTTGTAATAATTTAATAAAGATATGTTTTCAAAAGCCAAAAATTAAGCAGTTGGAAGATGGTTTGAAGTGATGCCGCGGCTCTTTAATCCCGTCACCATGCAGATGGCTGGGACTGATCTCAGGTTTAGAGACCGTTAGTATTTAACGGTTCGGTGCCAACACTGAAGTCTGCAACTCAACACTCAACCTTCTGAGGCTCAGAGCTCCATCTTCCTTTATTCCACCTTGTGAAATATAGATCACAGAGCGAGGAAGCCGCCACGGGCCTTTGCCCTATGTGCTCGTTTACAGCAGGATCATTACGGCTGATTTATATTTCGACCGAGCCGACCTCCTCGCTGACACTTAAATATCACATCCCCGACCCTTTAACTGCAATTCGTATGCCAAGTGCTTTTGCCCTTTGATCATTTTACATATGAAAAATGTATTTCAGTCTTTCAGCGAGCTGTCCGTCAGGTTTCTTTTGGCGATTTTTCCTGACATTCTCAGCACCGATTGAGCGTGTAAAAGCAGCAACGATGCGTATATCTAACCCTTCAGTGAACTCAGACTTGTAATTAAATTCTTTGGAAAGGGAATCGAAAATGATAAGGTCACCGAATTGCGAGAATAATGAGACACACTGGTCGAGGACACTAAACCAGAGCTCACTGATTTTTTTTTTTTCCCCTTCCTTGAGAATCGAGCAGTGTGAAACCTTTCTGAAGTTTGATAATTAACTCATCTTCATTTACTGATTTCCATTATTTCCCTCAGCCTTCAATAAGCTTTATATCTGCAGATCATATTAACAAATTATGTATATTCCATATATAAAAAGTATTAGGCACCCTATTTTTTTTTTGTACAAACTAACAGTTTGTACTCTATTAGTTTTCTAGCACAAAATTTAATTTTACAGAAAAATGTTTGTATGTCATTAAAGAAAGCAGCATATTATGTAAGAGACACTTTTCAGACAAAAAACACAATGAAGGCTGCTGGGTTTCGCTGCAAAAATAAGAAGCGAGTGCAAAAGTCAAAGTCTCCAGAAGAACTGCTCAATAAAACTTACCAGCTCATTTCCTTATAAAACTGCACAAATTGTACCCCAGACTACTATTTTTATCTTTATTTTTTTGTCACACCAAGTATTGACCTTGTTTCATTTACTACTGTTTACTGCTCTTTAGGGTATTTTCGTTTTAATGTAGAAACATATCATTTCTTTATTTTGAAGGCATCTTTGCTCTACAGCATTTCTTCGCATGTGCTTTGCAAGACTTTTGCACGGTGTATACTCCGTGTTGTGCTGTTCTAGGAAAATAATCAACGACAAGGTGGTGTGACGAAGCGGAGTTACTGTTACTACCTCAAAGTTGGTTATTTTCCTAGAACAGCATGTCCCGAAATGTTTTGTTCTTCTAATACCACGGCAATTTGACAACCGTAAAATTTTTTTTTTACTTATTAAAGAACACCACAATATGTTTGATCCATTTATAGCCACATTTTATGTTCGCGGACGGTCCATGAAACAAGAAGAAAACAACTGAGTAACCACAAAACGTGAACAACGCTGTCCTACAAAACTTTCCAGTGGCGGTAAGCATACTGAGCGTTACGAAACACAGACCCTGGAGACTCCTTCTGTAAATGTTAAATAAGCGTCTCCTCACAGAAAACCTCATATCAACGCTCACATGGCTCTCATTTATTCTTTGTTAAAGAAACAGTGTGATTATTGTGGCCAAAAATGTTTTTGCTGCGGCTTTTTAAAAAATTTGCGATGCAACTTGCGGAGTTTTTTGTGCTTTTAGCTGTACTCATGTTGAATCGAAGAGGGCTTTGGCCGAACATGCATTGCGATGATGTCACATGATGCGTCTTGGCCCAAATCTGCAGAAAATCTGCAATAATTTTGAAAAAAATTGCAAGCTCCTCCAAATATTGCAGAGCTTGCTTGATCTTGTGTTCATTTCTGCGATCGCAAAATCCTGGAGGGACTGAATACCGGCACATTTCTTTGTTTTGTTGTCATTTTGAAAAGATAACAGTTTAAAATGAGTACGTTAATATAAATATAATGCAGCTACTTACATTTTCTAACCAATCAGAATCCGGAATTCAACACCGACGCCTCTATTATTTTACAGCCAAGTTCTGTGGCGATCCAGGTATCCCTGCCCAAGCCAAGAGAGAAGGCCAGAGTTTTATCTTCAAGTCTGAGGTGTTTTACAGCTGCAGCGCCCCCTACATGCTTGTGGGCTCGTCTACACGTGTGTGCCAGGCCGATGGCACGTGGAGCGGCTCCCAGCCTCGATGTATAGGTAACATATCATATCGTACAACATTACACATAGTCTGTATAGAGTAGAAATAAATCCTCCGTCTGTAAAGGTCAACTAGGTAATATATTCTGTTTTTAGAACATGCTGTTCTGCTGTTCTCTTTGTGTTAAATAACTAGCGAGGCGTTATTTGATAACCTTTAGCCTCAGCCTTGCATATCACGTTCCACCGGGATGAGGGGCGGAAAATACACTTCTACAGTATATATAAGATTATAATTAAAGGTACATGTCACGTGCATGAAATGACAGATAAAATGACAGAACCATTAAGTGATCCCTCAGAGGGAACTGCTTGACTTATGTGATGATAATAATGATGATGATGATGATGTTTCTCTCCCGATAGAACCAACCAGGACGACATGTGAGAACCCCGGAACTCCTGAATACGGTTCTCTGAATGCAAGCCTGGGCTTCAAGGTAGGGGAGCTGAACTTGCACACACTCTTCTAACACACACTCCTCTAACACACACTCTTCTAACACACACTCCTCTAACACACACTCTTCTAACACACACTCTTCTAACACACACTCCTCTAACACACACTTCTGTAATACTCATTCCTCTAACACACACTCCTCTAACACACACTCTTCTAACACACACTCTTCTAACACACACTCCCCTAACACACACTCCCCTAAAACACTTCTCTAACACACACTCCTCTAACACACACTTCTGTAATACTCATTCCTCTAACACACACTCCTCTAACACACACTCTTCTAACACACACTCTTCTAACACACACTCCTCTAACACACACTCCCCTAACACACACTCCCCTAAAACACTTCTCTAACACACACTCCTCTAACACACACTCCTCTAACACACACTCTTCTATCACACACTCCTCTAACACACACTCTTCTAACACACACTCCTCTAACACACACTCCCCTAACACACACTCCCCTAAAACACTTCTCTAACACACACTCCTCTAACACACACTCCTCTAACACACACTCTTCTATCACACACTCTTCTATCACACACTCCTCTAACACACATTCCTCTAACACACATTCCTCTAACACACACTCTTCTAACACACACTCTTCTAACACACACACCTCTAACACACACTCCCTGAACACATACCTAAAACACACACTTCAGTAATACGCATTCCTTCAACACACTCCTTTATCACACACTCCCCTAACACACACTCCCCAAACACACACTCCCCTAAAACACTCCTCTAACACACACTCTGCACAGACAGTCACATGATGCTCTCTGAAGACAGCCGAATGTGGGACTGCATTTAAAATAGGAGAATTTGATTCTTTTTTTTTTTTATCTTGAAATATCCCTCAGCTAATCCTTAAACTAATTAGCTTAATTACTATCCTAATACACCCGCTAATAATTCACCTACATCCTGCTCATCATCTGCTTTACTAA